>OX451391.1:20874314-20950044 GCA_949629135.1 Eremobia ochroleuca
GCGCCACAATAATAGCTCGAGCATACATACATACATAAAGGCTGTTCAAACATCTAAAAATATAATTTTATATTTCAGTCCACGATTAATTCCGGCGATTTTTATATTAAACTCGGGCCTAAAAATCTTAATTGGCCTTAATAGTTGTATAGTGGGCCAGGCAGGTTGAATACCGCTGCTACAAGTTATTATGGCATTCAGTAAATGATTGTACTGTTGATATTAAATATAACATTGTGTGTATCTAAGTACATCTAGAATTCTATTTTTTAATGAAGTTATAAGTATAAGTTATTCCATTTGACCAATAAAATGGCAGGGAAGAACAACATTGTTACATTATTATGATTGAATAATCCAGAGTCCGACAAAAACGTATTGATGTAAAGTCGAATTTTCACCAAAATTATTTTGTATCTTGGTAAGTGTGTGACATTTCATAATGTAGTAGTGGATAAAAAGCATTATAGTGCTTTTGTTGGACTAGATTTAAGTATTTATGTGCATTGAAATGCAATAAAGATTCACAAATGAATCATTTCTCTGTAGTAAGAATCCTGTATAAAAACTCATTCTGTATGACATTTACGCAATAAGTTCCTGACCCGTCCACTCCCATTTCTTCTAAAATGAACCATCTGCATCTTTATTACTGGAATGTCGTAGCCAGTCAATAAAGCCTGCTACTGCATTTTTATTTTCTTCAGAATAAACCATCTAGATCTATAATGCATAAAATATATGCATACATAAACTCACGCCATCTTCCCATGGGAGAAGGTAGAAACTACAGAACGCCACCTGCTACAATCCTTACATACCCCGCGTGTATGACTAGGTGCACGTAAAGGACTACGTGCGCCTAGTGATACACACACATTGCGAGTACTAGGCACCTGACCCTTCTGAAGAACATCACCAATAAAATAAAACGCGCAAAATTCATATATCAATTTATTTTACTATCACAAACAAGTTCACTACTCTATATTGTGTATATTATGTCTAAAGAGATAATAGTTTGGGTACATGGGGTCGGGCCAAATTTAATTATTGTTTTAACATTTTATTTATACAATAATTTTATATTGTTATCGTTAGGCCGTGTGTTACATTAGACCATGAATTTAAAAGATAATATAATTAAGAACGAAATTGAGGGCTAGTAGTTGATTTGAACATTTGGCATTGGTTACAATTCTATCGATATGTAGTAGGAAAAATTGTCATAAAACTTGACTATGTTAATGATGATATGGTTACTAGGGGGTGACTGCCGAGATGACGACAATAGAGGGAAGAAAAAGACATGTTGTGCCGACCTCCAATAAATTACGATAAGGGTAGGAGCAATAATTTATATCAACAGCCGTATTTTGTAACGCCTGGGTAACGCACTTTTTAGTTACATGTAGGTATTATTAAAGATAATTTTTGAGTCAGCCGTAACATGTACCCAAACTACAAAGGTACACAATGTTTGTACTCAGTCTGTCGACGATTGTACTTCAATAAAATGCGGTGTAAAGCTGTTGCACATTTAACGTAAGCGACAGGCGGCCACACCGTACAGTACCTCGCGTAAAATATGACACGGCGAACATTAGGGTAATTACACGCTGAAGATGCCTCACTGCGATACCTCGCGGTCGCGGTGTAGCTTGCTACCTCGGTGTCACCTCCAACTCCATGTAAAACAAATGCATGCTAATCGACACGCACGCATTGTACCAGGCATCGAGTTAAACCCTCAAGCAGCCCGCGATGTATCGCAGTGAGGTATCCTTCGGCATGTGCGTGCGGGGACCCTTAAAAAGAGACTGCCACACGGGTATCACGAGTGACACAGGCAACGCCCTACAATTCTGAAGTTTTTCTACAAATCGATTTGACATTTTTACGGCCAGGTACTGTATTTTGTTACGTATGTTATGTAGGGAACACTCAACACAATGGAAACATTACCTTGGGCCTCGCCACAAGTACTGTTGATCAAGATTCGATTCTCACATGAATCCCACATAGTCTATGATAAGTATGCTCTTATTATACGTAATCTTACTGGCCATGATGATAAATCTATTGTTAAAGAGTAATTTATCGACAATTGTTTGGGGCAATATGATATTGTTCATACAAGATGCCCCTAGACAGATATGTGAATCGAATCTTTCTTACAATTCTATAAGAAACGAGCTCAGCGTACTGAACGATATAGCACGTAACACAGGAAGCGAGTAATTTGTAAGCCACCGCGTGCTCTATTTTGTCATTTAATTTCATTTCGCCTCGGCTTGCATTGAAGTGCGCTTCAAACTATTATAATTACATCGAGTTTGCAGAGCTCATAGTGATAAAACTGGGTCTAACACGAATCTAGCACAAGTAAGCGATGCTTACAGTCTTTAACAATTCGACCAAATACTTTAGGGAAATTTTGTGTTAGTAACAATTTTAGAAAACATACATTTTACTTGCAAGTAACTCATACACAGTTCATACATATTCAATCTTTAATACCGAGAGAGGTGATCGCTATAATGCTAATAGTTTCAGATAGCATTCACCACTAGTGGAGGATGCGATCTAAAACTATTCTATTGTTTCTAGAAACACGTTAGTAATACTAAAGTTCTACACAGTTATACTTAGTTACATAAACATTATTATAGCACATGTGAATACTGACAGGTGATATATTTTGACACATTTCCACCGTAAAATTCAAGAATCAAAAATCGACAAAGTTGTCAATAAATCTTTAAGAAATCGACGTTTAACCCTGATTTGTTATGATTTCTAATTTATAATACTTTTGATAGTTATGTGATTATTACTCAATGAAATAAAACTAACCTTACTTAACGTTAACAATACACAGAACTTATTTATACAATTGATTACAGATACATATCGATACATGATAAAAAAGTTAGTTTTATTTCAAACGTAAACATAACCGCAATTTTGCTTAAGCAAACAACTTTGTCATGGGGCTTGGGATAGGCCTACGTTCAACACAGGACTACAAGATGTTGGTGAGGATTCAGCCTTCCGAGTTCCGAGCAGCCAGGTCCAGGAGTTTGTTCATGAGTTCCCCTCCGAAAGACTCCCTGTACTTTTGGCTAATATTGTTCAGGAGAGCGTAGGGGGTCTCATAGTTCATGTTTTCTATGCTAGACAAGGTTGTGTCATCGTACTTCCTGCCAACGACCCTAAAGCCGTTAGCTGACATCTCGATGCAGTAGTCGGAATTCTCCAGGGTAGTCAGATTGATGAAGATGCGCTGGTTGTTGCTGTGCAGTCGCGGGGATATGCAGGCACTCTTCACGTGCTTGCGGATGTCGTTGATGGCTGCGTCAGCCTCCTGCGGCCAGGTCTTCTCGTCCAACACCTTTTCCGACATTCTGGTTATCTGGAAAAAGAAACATTTTAGATTATTTATTGAATTCATGTGTAAATTTTTGATAAGCAGGGAAGGGATCACCATAATTACGTTTACTAAATAAATTGAAAGACAAAATATGCATTTGTTTATGATTGATGTTTATACTGTAATCCTTAAGTACCTTCTAGATAATTATAATTTTTGAACATTGATTGGCACTTGGCACTAAAACTATTTTCAAAATACCGAAAACGAATTATCTTTTGGCGACCGCTCCATACTACTTAGTACTAATATGACTATTTTGTTCCCAGCCTAAGTTTCCTACAAGACTGGATAGACGAGGGTCCTCCAATCGTCTTCTGGCTGTCTGGCTTCTACTTCACGCAGTCGTTCCTGACTGGCGTGCTGCAGAACTACTCGCGACACAATAGGATACCGATCGACCAGGTCCACTTCGAGTTCACCATCACCCATATGGAGTCAGAGTCTGATGAGGAACCCAGTTTTGGGGTGTATTGCAAGGTTGGTTTATGCAATTGCTAACGATGTAACCTATCACCTGTCAGCCTTCAAAGTAAGAGGGAACAGGCATCTTCTGGGCATGCTTGTTACATCGTAGACCTCATCGCTTTCCATTAAGCGAGGTCCAGGTCAAGAGCAGGTCCAATTGGCAATAGAAAAGAAGTGTGTTTGGACCAGCTATGTCCAGGTTTAAAAAGCCTCTTCCTGAATCTGCTATCAAATCTCATGTAAAGCCCCATTTACACCATGCAAGTTTCTAGTCAGTGACATACCATTAAATTGAAGCAACAATTGACTGGTATCAATCAAACACTGCAAATGTTTAAATGGTGCAACTTTTATTGTTGCTTCAGCTTATGGTATGCCACAGGCAAATCAATCGCACCTTCAGATCTGAATGAACTGGCTATTTAGAAATTGATGTGTGGTTTCTTGTAATATCTTATGTACCTACCTACCTAGGATATAATAAAGCAGGAAGATTGGCCATGGAAACTTGCGAAACAAGATTTTCAGTGTAATCTACTCGGCTCAACTTCTTCAGGGTTTTCTGTGTTTTATATACTATACATGTCATTTATTTAAATCGCATGCAGCAACCATTCGAAATGGATAAAGAGGATCAGGAACACAGCGTATTTGTCTGGGTATGTCTTCTGGAATATACATGGGAGTTGGGAGTGTATTGTATGTATAGGTAATAACGCTTTTTTGGCGGTTAATGGCACGAATACATTGACGCTTTGCAAGTTTGGATCCATGCGTGACGCGTTCGCGTAACTAACTATTAGATACTGATTTGCACGGTTTGATATTAGTTTTGCGTGAGACAAAATCGAAAGCACGAATAATCCTGCAATATATGCGAAGCTAGTCTAAAGCACCATTAAGACCAACGGGCTTTTTTAACGCTTATTGTGTGTACTGCGTTTTTATACCAAACGAAAATAACTGCACCATTAGATTAGCGATTTCCGAATGCCACTCAAATAACTAAACCTCTCAAAAACACTAACACAAACCCTCCCACACAGGGCCTGTACCTTGAAGGCGCAAGATGGAACCGCGAAACGATGCTAATGGACGAATCCTACCCAAAGATCCTATTCGATACGATCCCTATAATCTGGTTTAAACCAGCTCTCATAGTCGACTTCAAGCCCCCTCCTTGCTACTTCTGTCCTATCTACAAGACTAGTGAGAGGAAGGGGGTGCTAGCAACCACAGGACACTCCAGCAACTTTGTCATGTACATCACACTGGAGACAAATTTGAAGGAACAGCACTGGATCAATAGAGGAGTTGCTAGCTTGACGCAGTTGGACGATTAGAAGAGAGTGGTATTTTGGTACTATTAAACTATACTAGTGTTCTTTAGTCCTCTTCACCATACCCAGTTATGGTGACCCAAACTAATTTTCTTTCCTAATAAGGTTTAGAACAGTAAGGTTAACCAATTCCTTATTTATTTACTAATTTGTCATCTTCACTGACTGACTTTATGATAGAAAAATGTTTGGGAGGTGAAAAGGTTTTGAGAGGTAAACCAAAAAGTATTTTTATAAAATCAATGTAGTCTATGGGAGGCTTGACATGTATGTTTGAGTATGAAGTCAAGTCATAGGTTAGTGAAATTGCAATTTTCTAGCTAGACAGTGTTGTAATGATTTATGCAACAGCCACTTATTGTTTTTTATATGTGTGTAATTGTTACCTTCTGTGATATGTGCCTAGTCATAATCAAGTATTTGCCAAATAAAGATTTTTCATACAATGTTATTGTTTGAATTATGTAATTTCCTTCCTTGCATGATACACATAAATAGACCTTAAAATATTTATTGGGATAGTATGCAGTTGCAGTTTGGAGTATCTGTCATATTTGGGAAATTGATTGCAGTATAGTAATTTGTAGATAAGAGGATACTTGCTCGGGATGAACAGGAATTAAATGATTATTATTCAATATACTCCTTTTAAATGAACTTGCATAAGAAAACAAATTCTACAAGTGAACTTACAGGTGCAGTGAAACCCAGAGAATTGATAAAGCATAGCCTTAGTCATACTTTTTCACACACACACAACAAATTAAAAGATCTTATTTATAAAAATTGTATGCCGAGGCAATCTTCATTAATTTTGAACTCTGCTCTGATGAGGGATAGTCCTCACATCTTGCTGGCTGTAATGGATAGTTCCCATAATAAATATATAATTGTGTTTAACCTCTGGTATGTCGGAGCGTAGATCTACGCGCCAAATTTTGTATCCGTAAACTGTCGGAACATATATCTACGATAGACACGAGGTTAATCAGACATCATCATATTGTTTGTTGTATTACCCAATAACAGGGTTGTGGAGGTCAGATATACAGTTGCTCCATGTAAAATATTTGTATTCAGCTGCATCCGGTTACACTGGAAGTCAAACCTAACATAGTCAGGAAAAGGCTAGGCAGATTGAATCAAGACAGCTACAGGATATTGTAACAACACACAACAATACATAACTTTACTATGTTGAAACAGTCATATGCCTAGCCTTTTCCCAACTATGTTGGGATCGGGTTCCAGTCTTACCAGATGCAGCTGAATATCAGTATTTTTCATGGAGCAACTGCTTATCTGACAACCCAGTCACTGGGTAACACAATACCCCTTGCTAAGCCTGAAATACAAGTATGAACAGCTACCATTAGCTGGTATTGCAGAACAATAAGCCTTCTATGAATTGCCTTTATCAATCAATCTGTTCATCTATTATTTATCATGTCTATGCATTACTAGGAATAATCGCTATTAGCATGCTATGGGCACAGCAAATTTCTAAGTACCTGTATACCATGTATATTCAATATATCGATGGGTCCTATGTATAAGGGCCAATGTGCAAATTGACCACTTTTCAATAGAGGCTCTCAAAGTTTTAATTTGATATATTTTTTAGATGCTTCAACTGATGTTTACTTTAGCAAAAAATAGTATTTTCAACTATAAATGTGTATTTTTTTTAGTGCACATTATCAAATACAGTAAAAGGAAGCATTTAATACAAAAAAGTGAAAATGCTCAAAATGCTGCATTGGCCCTTATACGTAGGACCCATCAATATGGAGTCAACAATGAAAAATATATTATTTTGGCAATATTCCAAGCTTAATCAATCGAAAAGGTATTTTAATTAGATTAAATACGTATAAGGCTATATACAAACAATGTCCATTGCCAAAACTATGAGTGCAACGTGAAATTACAATTCTAAAAGAAATATTTATGACCTGTTTTCTAAAAAACAATGAATAGGAAAGTGTGGGAACTATTCGTTTGTTGAATGAATAACGCCATAGTCGGAATGAAACGAAAGGGGATAGTTGGCGATATTATTTTTAACATACGATGATATAGTACCCTTAAAACTCGTATGAGAATTTAGGAATAGATATAAATTTAAATTTCGCGGTAATCTTGAATTAAAACTCACCTTTATTCCTGTGATTGATGCGGGAATCGACTGCAACAATAGATGCACGTCTATTTATTGGTTTTAATTGTACTTTATCGTTTTCATTGCTAAGTTTTTAAAAACACTCTTTTACACAATTTGCTATACAAACTCAAATATTAATGTCAACAAAGTCAATAGACTACAAAGAGTCGATGACGTCAGCGTATTTTCCTGTAGTGTTGTCCAAAAAAATCATAGACAAATTAATCGATTATTATTTGCAAACGGGCAGTTCTTCTGGACTTCTTTATTAAAAAAAAAAAAAAGAAAAACAACTGTTCGTGCCATCGTTTTGATTAAAGTTATTTTTATAAGTTTTTTTTTAATAAATTTCAAATATGTCGGCCAGCCATCGTTTCGTGGAATTTATTTCAAGATTTCAAGAAAGTTAATATGAAGTAACGGTTCCAACTCAAATAAGGTCCTTCAAGATTTCAAGATGGTATTTAAATTTTGTTTGTTATTAGATCTGAATATTATCTTTTTTTTTTCTTTCACACACTGCCGTTAAACAATCGATATTCAAACAATCGACGTCCGTTGCGTATCACTATTGATATAATTCCGTTCTACGTTTCAGTCATCGAAAAACATATCCCCAGTCTCTAAATCAATTATAATTACTTAATAATAACCTAACGCTTATAGGAATTCTCGAAAATCGATAATATATTACAATACAGTTTTGAATAAGAGGAATAAGAATTTGCTTTGTATTGCAAAATTCCAAAAAATCCGCTTCTTCTGCATCTGCATAATGCGTGGAACGGAACTTTTTATTTACAATTTGTTGCTATGTTGCATAGATGGCGCGGCGAACTTGTAAACTGCGTATGCTGAACTGACGTTTTTGGTTATTTTTGTTCTCGCCTCGTGTTTACTTTAGTGTCTAATTTCGGTCCAATTGCGAAAATTCAGTTGTGCAACAACCAAAAGGTTAATATTTCGTTCATTTAAGACATATCCGTATTTTATAGTATCGATCCGCTCTTCCGGACTAGGTATATGTATACATTATTATCACGTGGTGGTGTGGTGGTTTATATAATTCTTGTTTACCGCACAAGTAGAAACTTTGCGCATGTGCGTCCCGTCAGTAACCTCAAATTGTAAAGGCACGGGTTCGGCAGGTTCCGGATATCCGGGTCGCAACGCGGCGGCGGCGGTTCTCGCGGCGGTATTGTGATGTGCCCTCGTGCAAGGCGTCCGCGCCCCGCGTGTGGACAGCGTTGGTGATATCGGTCCGCGCGCGCCTGCCATGGCCCAGGCTCAGTTTACGCGAAGCTCGGAGAGCGACGCGTGGGCGCTGCTCTCGCTGAAGTCGGCGCCCCCGTCGCCCTCCAAGGTGCAGTGGGCCCAGGAGCCGGCCCCAACCGCGATCGCGAGGCTCGACGGTCGCGACTTCGAGTACCTCATCCGGCAAAAACGTGTCGTGATCGGCCGAAACTCTAGTAGAGGCCAAGTGGACGTTAACATGGGACACTCGAGTTTCATATCGCGTAGACATCTCGAACTGTTCTACGACCACCCGGAGTTCTACCTGACGTGCAACAGCAAGAATGGCGTGCTGGTGGACGGCGTGTTCCAGCGCAAGGGCTCCGCCGCCATGCTTCTGCCCAAGAGGTGAGTCCGCATGCGGCGCCGCCGGCTACCACAACATACATTAACGTGCACTCACTAGCTTTTGTTTGTAAACAAATCATATTGTTTATGTTCAACCCACCTGTTGTATTTTTGTTTAAAAAAATGGTAGTGTTCATAATCTTTGTTGACACATGTGGCTTATGTAAATCATGTTCCTAGACTTGAAGAAACACAGACTTACACCTGGCCACTTGGATGTGTGGCATTGCTAAGAATTTAATGTCATGAAAACACATCTGTTTTACAGTTTGTCGTGCATGCCAATTTGTTATAATATGTCCTATATGCATTATAATAACATTTCTTTTCTGACAAAATTCACAGAATTATAAATTATAATTAGTCACCAGAGCTAACTGATTAAAGGAAAATACCATCAACAATATTCTTGCAAACATTCACTACGCCTTATCTAGAAGTGGTAAACAAAAACAAAATCTTGCAATTTTTACGTTCAATGTCCAAGCTTAATGAATAGTTTGATAATGATTATCACTTGTTACTAGTTATTTTGAGCATATTATAGATAAGATACATCCAATACAGTTGTATGCTGATTGTATGATGCAATAATACATAGAAATGTGATTGTTGATTTGGTGAGATTGCGCAAGTCATTGTTACTTGAATATAATTTTGTGAGACTCACAACATAGAGAATTTGCAAATTTTTCATAACTGCAAATTTCAGTGAATTGTGGTAAAAATAAATCATTAAATAGTCACTAAACAATCAAAACAACTACTTATATTATATATTGTTGACATAAAAACATTTAATGACTTTATTTGTATTGTCTCTGTTGCATCATATTCATCACTGCATGAAATGTGGCAGCATGGTTGTAAGCACCTGAATACTATCTGTTTTCAAATTCTCATCAAGCAAAATTTTAAAATAAGTAATTATTAGTATTTTCTAAGTATAAACCTAATATGTAGCCTTCTTTTTCTCTTCTCTGCCTAACCTACATCTCATATGTGCCTGGAACATATTCAACATGCAAAATTAATGTCTGTCTAGTTTTGTGAACCCCAAGGCCATCTTTGTGTTCATTTCTATTTATAAACTAAATAAATATTGATTAGGTATAATTAAATTGGGTTCATGACAGAGGCAAAATTTTAATTCCTATTTTGAAATGGCAATGATTCAAAAAGCATACTTTGTTATATCAAATATTACTTTTAAAGACCATGTCTCTAACTTGAGTACAAAGTGAGCTAAATGGAAATATTGGTATTAAAAAAAAAGTGTTGCATTTGTAATCTAGCCACAAATTCAAAATGTTACTTTAGTGGCTAGTATCAAACAAAATTGAATTACAATTTTATTTGATACTAGCTGACCCAACAAACATCCTGTCCCAATTTCATACAAACAAGGACAGTTTGGTTTTCCCAGATTTGACATTTTTCCACATTTTCTGTCAATGGAAACCTAATTCAGACTATTACAAACATTTTAAAACATAAAATATCCAAATTGGTTGAGCCATTCTCCAATGATGCACTTACCAACAACCAGCATCTCATTTTTTATATTGATTTTAGAATTGTTTCCTTATGTGTTACAATAATTTACTATTGCTCTATTCCTTATTGATAAACGCTTCGCAAATAACTCAATTAGTGGACTAATATAGATTGAAACAATGTGAGGAAATGCCTCTGCACTTGAACATTAACCAATTTTGCATTATGATCTTTTACATCAAGACAATAGGTGGCACCATTTGTCTTGTCTGTTAATATGTATCTATGTTTGGTTTTTCCCAAATATTCATCATAATTTCTAAGATCAAAGTCAGAATGTATGCATCTGAATCTGGCTGTAGCACAACTTTAGAAAGATCTTTGTCCAGGTGACTGAAATAATAATTATAAAGAAAAGATAAAAAAAAAACATTAATTTAAAAAAGAATGGGTCAGTGGGTCGTCTTAGGGGCAGAGTCTATTTGTTTATTTGTGCTATTAGAGTTATTTGGGACAAAAATGTGTGCATACAAAAAAAAAAACAGATTTATAAAAATAATCACAAGCACAGAACAAAAGTACAAAAGACGGCTTCCACTCGGCATGATACAGCATCATGCTCAGTGGAAGCCTTCTTGTCTAGTTTAGCTATGGGGGGGACCCACAGCACAGCACTGAATTTCAGTGGTCACTTGAAAACAATGTGATTTGCATAATTTTAAAAATCATCTGGTCTGTTATGTTGCTAATATCAAAACCTGGGTCTCCAAAAGTATAATCAGTATGAGGAAGGAAAATAATAAAGGGAAGTATGCAACAATGTGATTAAATGCTTCAGGAGCTTCCATTGTTATTTAGCATGAACTAATTATATGGATTATTGTTGTTTAACTAATTATAATAGGTATTATGGCAATGTTACACAACAGGTGATGAGATTTCAATATTTAACGATGCACTGGGTTTACAATCTACATGATTCTATGTATTTGGTAATTTAATCCAAATTGTATAGCAAAAGTTCCATGAAATTTCTGCGTTAGGAATAGAATTATTATGAACTAGCTGTGTCCTGCTGTTAGTCCCGCATAAGTCGCGCTCCCGTGGGAATATTAGGATGAAAAATATTTTTATGTCCTATTCCAGGTCCTACCCATTTGCCAAATTTTGTCCAAATCTGTTCAGCCGTTTTAGTGTGAAAGCGTAAAGAACGAACACAAAAATCGAATCTTTTCTATTTATAATTTTAGTTTATGTCCACTTATATGTAGCTGTTTTAAAAACACTGAGTATTCACTAACGATTCTATTATAAAAAATTACACAACAAATCAGCTTTCTTTGGGATACAACCCAAAATGTTGTATGTTTGAAATAAAACAATGTCTAACCATACTTATTTTTCAACTTCTGATGCATCATGCAAGTAAATAAGCTTGTATATGCAATGCAAACCTAAACATTTAAGAATCTTATGTACATATATTACTGTCTTACCAAGGGGTGTTGTATTTATTTATTTATATTTACATTGTACACCACAAAAATACACAACATAAAAAATACATCTAACACTACGAAATATACAACGGGCGGCTTTATCGCTTTTTGCGATCTCTTCCAGTAACTGGATTGTGGACGTCAGATAGGCAGTTGCTCCATGTAAAATACTGGTATTCAGCTCCACCCAGTATCATAGTTGGGAAAAGGCTGGGCACATAAGGATATACATATATCCCTTGTTGCTAACATCATCCACCAAGTAAAGTCCCTCTTATTTTGTATTATCAAGGCTTATTTTTAAATGTAAGACACATAAAAATAACACATAAAAAAACCACATCACACCTTGTCGTCGAATGGGTTGGGCAGAGGGGTATCTACAGAACACCCACATTTCACCAGTTATGTTCAAGTCCCATGTAATAGGGGCGAGCCTAATTCCGTCAACCGGGCACAAACCCAGACTGCTACTGAGAAGTTCCAGATAGAAAATTCCAATTACACTAAGCTTTAGAATCACATTATTTTACAAGCTTTTTTTTTTCTTTTTGCTAACAATATCTTTATTATTTCAAAGATTTTTAATTACCTCTATGATTAAAATCCTTAACAGAAAGTGAGACTAACGTTTTTACCTACTAAGTAAATAACTGATTAATTTAATTAAGTAAACAGGTTTACTTTAATGTAACGTTTTGTCATTGAGGGACATTCAACTCATTAACTTATCACTTGTTATCTACTTATTTTGCTAATTAGGTGTACACATACCATAGTACTAGAAGAATAGTAAATCTGATTTGCTTTACTAAGTACCTATACATGCTAAGTCCATAAAGGGTTTTTCTGCAGAGTCAAAAAAAAAAAACATAACTTTGCTTAACATAACATAAAATAACCTATGCATTTCCTGAAGGGTTGGGCAGATGGGTACCTACAGTACCAGTATAACAACGCATTTAGAGTGCTGTTGTGTTTGCCTCGGTTCTGTAGCGCATCATCTATGTTCGCTGAGGCACGCACCGACTGCTTCAATGCTGTACGACGTAAGAAAGCGGCCTCGCTGTTAAACAGACTTCGTGGCAGCCCCAGCAGCATTCTACGCGCTATAGCTGGGAGACATGACAGCCCGTTGGTGAGGTTACTTGTCACCTGTGCATTGTCTAGGTTATTAGTTAAGTAAGACTACGAGACAAGACAAAAGACGAGACAAACAAAGACGAAGACAAGACTCAAGAGTAAGACTATTGTTACTAACCCAATGGATCTCTTTTATCTGAAATAAATAATAATAATAATAATAATTTCATTAGTTATGTTTATCCCATGTAATAGGGGTGAACCTATTGCCATCAACTGGGCACAAATCAGGCTCTGGGCAGCTACTGAGATATTTCTGATGTAAAAAACCCAATAACACTTTGCCCACCCTAGGAACCGAACCCAGGAACTCGGCTTAGTAGGAACCCTTAATAAGATAATATTCTTTTCCGGGCGTATCTTCATCCATCATAGGTTCAAGTCAGGTCACGGTAAATAATATTTAATAAAACCTATGTAATGAAAAATCTGATATCATTATTATGAATCAGTTCATTTGTAAATAAAAGAATGAAAATACAATTTACTTGCGGTAGGATATGACGCAAAGAAAAAACACGAACAAAAAAAGTTGGGGGAAAATATACGTCACATACACGCAAAACGGCCATCGCTCAGCATTATGCTAAGCGATGGCCGTTTTGCGCAGCTTAGCATTATGCTGGCTGGAATTTCAATCAATCATACTCTAGAAAATATTACAAATGTATTATAATTATCTAGCGGCTCGCCCTAGCTTCGTACGGGTGCCATGTTGTTCGTATTTCCGAAATTTTCTTTCATACAAACCTTGTCCTGGCAATACCGAAAACAAAAAAAAAAAAACAAAATAATAATAATTATCCAGTTTGGTGCAGTCATTCGGAAGATATGCGCGTACAGACATTTCGGCGACTTTGTTTTATACTATGTAAGGACTTAGCTGGCCATTCGCAATAGGAAGAAGTTTCTAGCACAAGCGTGCTAGTAACACAGTTGAAGGGGTTAACTAGCATTTGATGAATCATTAACTGATTACAGTGTATTACATTTACAAAGTAAGGGTATATTACACAGGTACACACAGTAACGGGCTAGTAGCCCACCGCCGACATAGCACTATAATGGCGGACATTACATTGAGTTGTTACTTGTAGGATAACAGGTACCTGACAGCCTGATATATATTGTGGAATACCTTTAATAACTAACTGAATCTCGGCCGTTTCCTAATAAAAAAAAAAGCTGCGGAAGTCCCCTTAATTGATTGAAAATTTAGGGGAACTTTCGCATATATAATTGGTGAGGGGCGACATCGTCACCGGCCTAATAGGGCGGTGTTTTAGGGGCATTTCAATTTTAACCCTTTTTACAACTCGCAAGTATTCATATCGTTTCTTGTTCCACTTCTTGGCAAAGACAATTTTTTTTTTAAAGATCGTGCGTCGTAGTTTTTCTACCGAATAGGTGACTCGTGTTTCTTCTTTTTTAACTATTAATTGGATTAAGTTTGAAAAGCAAAGCAACAACAGGTGCAGTTTGACCTTTTAAAGGCACAATCACAAACCAACAGTTTTGGCATTCAGGTTGGCCTTCCCAAATTTTCCACATGCTATACAAATATGGGTGCTACCTGTACATAATATTCCTCGTAACGATGACCAAGCAGTTAGCTAAATATCGATGTCGATACCGTTTTTGTGTTCATGATGCGTGGTGACGTCATTGACTCACATGTGATTCACTTTTCGGTGATAGTTGAATGTCCTAGTATAGAATTATTTTTGATGACGCTTTTTTTGCGTCCGCTTGCACTGCAATGTGTCACTGTGCTGTACTTTTCCTTTCGTTTCTGCATTCGTAATCAACATCGGACGACATTGTTGCTATCGCGGGTAAAACCTACATGAGACTGGCACAGAAACTTGGTGATTGGCACAAGAGTGGCTTATGCTCAACAGTGGGTAAATCGTTCTGCGATTTTGTCGAAAAACGTCCCCCGCTGGACTTGACACAGGCTTGCCTCAAAACATCGGTCTTTTTACAATTGATATTTAAGTAATTGGAGTATTTCGGACAAGAAAGGATGGGATAAGTGGGATTTGTGTAAAATTATAATTTTATTGCCCTATTCGAGTTATAGTAACCCATTTTCTTAGTATATTTATGTCCTGGGTGAAGACTAACCGCTTATGAGAGCGCAATCTTTAGAGCTGTAATCATCCCTTAGGGCTTAAGACTCCTTAGATACGCTACGTCTTGGGACCTTCTATGCGTCTATTTTATTTCTATCACTATCCTAGGTCTTATTTAGTGCCGTCATGAGCTTTACAGAATAAAATTCGCCGGCAGGCAAAGTTACTGCTGAGTTCTGAAGCCCCTGGTAATGCACCGTATCTTTATTGCCATTTTTTTGCACATTTTTGTCTACAATTTCACCAAATACAACATCAATCTCACAGTTACTCTCACACAATCCGACATACAAACACTCAACACAATCCACAGATCAAGAAAAACCATCAATCAAAAACGCAGCCACAAAATGTTGTTTACTAGGCGTCACCATGTACAGTTGCATTAAGTATGTATGTCACATGTGGTGTTCGGCCTTGGGCGTAATACACATGGCTATCAGAAGCGAGTCTATTAGATGGTAACCGGTGATGTCATGCTATGGGAAAGTAGGACTTGGAACTTGCTTTGAACTTAGACTTATGATGGGGTTGTTTTCGCCTTCTTGGCTGAGAATTCCTCATCTTTACATTGTGTTGTTGGATAGTAATATACTTATCTCGTTTGAAAATTTATCAAGTTGTGAGGGTAAATAGCTGGTCAGCAAAGGGCCGGGGGGTTGACTGCCAGCGCGCTTCTGTCGGATTATACCATAGGAATGGGTAGTAGAATACATGCGCTTTGTAATCTTGCGATAATTATCATTACCTGTTTTTACGGTCTGTGTATCGATATTTAATTAGTCGTTCAGCGACGACCTTCTACGACCTTGTCGATCAACATAACCAACTTTTCTCTTTTCCCGTTACATCGGAATTCTCATGACTTTTTCACGTTGTCAGTACTGAAGCATACCGCTCTCAATTTTCCCAACACTTTAGTTCCGTGAACTTTGAATAAACTTGATTTGAATGTTGAAAGTGTAACATGAAAAGCTGCTGTATGATGGCAGGTGGTTAAAAAGTGAAAGCACTACGAGACTACAAGGTACACATTCATTTCAAGTGAATCATTCATTGTTTTTGTCGGTATTTTTCCTGTTTGGATTATTTATGGGTTTATCATGATTTGCTGCGCTGTCACTAAGCAAGTGCCTAACTCGGAATTGTGAAGGAAAATATTCATGCACTTCGTTGTTCAGCTGGCAAAAAATAGCTTGGTCTATGGGCTTCGGTCTAGTCTAGTCTATAGAGGTCAGTTGGAAGAATCTAGGATGCGTTTATAAGTCGAAATAGTTGTTTGAGTGAGACAGGTGAACTATTTAAGGTATCTTTTATATACTAATAATTAAACAAGAGTTTAGTTTGTTTGAACGCGCTAATCTCTGGAACTGCCAGTCGGATTTGAAAAATGCCTTTTGCATTTGGTAGCACAATTCTTGAGGAAGGCTGGAGGCTATTTAACTTTTTATTTTATTTTAACGCTAGGATTCTTAGATGCCAAACAATAAAAAATATGTAAGAAAGAACGCTAAGCGGAAAGGAAATTATAAAAAAGGCATACGATGCTTTGCAAAGGGGTGTGTCGGGAGCAAGGAATTTTACGCTGACGAAGTCGCGGGCAGAAGCCAGTCGATAGATACGAAGGGTTGGTTAGAGGTAACATGACAAAATGTTGATAGATATAAAAGCTATATGATAGATATAAGTCTTATCTGTCGGCTCTTCTGTTTTCCAGTGTCCAGCTTAATATTACAAGAGCCTTCATCAGTTTATATATTAACAGTATAATTCCCCTCAGTTTTCCTTTGATAATTTTCCGTTCCTTAGCCTAGAATGGAAAACTACCCACATATTGTAAAGATCTTTGTGTTCACACACACCCATGTTAGCTAATGTCGTTTCTACACGTCTGAATGTTTTGCTCGCTTGTATTGATAGTATTACTTACGAACTAGGTCGCTCGAGATCTAATCTAGATATACTATAGGCTATAGGATTCAATGCTAAACAGGTACTCTACAGCATATATTAATGGAGCAGGTATACAATATACTATTTTTCATGAATGATAACTTTCCTTCCAATATTTAAAAAGCTACTATAAAATGTGACTATTTTAGGGTCATCAATATTAGTGCCTACTTTTTGATAGAATGGAATAGAAATACTCTTTATTATATACTTTCTACATATTACAGATATAAATGTAGACAAGGGGTGACACTGGGCGGTGATTGCACTGTTTCCGCAACTATAATTTATAGATGACTAGTATCTTACGGTCCCTACCTCCTAGGTAACTTCGAGGGATTTTCGAATTGCCTGCCAGATCTAGGATGTGATTTCAGATCTCCCGTTACCTGAAGTCCTACTCTGCTTAGACTTGTTGCCACTTAGAGCCATTCTAAACTTATCCACTTCTCACTCTTTCCACTTAGGAAATAGGGATTCACAGGCTAACTTCTAAAAACTAAATTAGGAGACTCATTGGTGTATTAAACCGCCTATATAATTACCGTCAATCAAACTAAATAGGTCATAAGTTCATCCCCTAAGTACCGAACTAATTAATAAATATTAATATATTATTATCACAAGTGATAAATGATAAATGATAAATGATTTATTTTCTGTAAGTAGGTTTGTACAAACACTTTTACATGTCAATCATATTTTTTAAACTAGATGAGGTCGGCGTTTCCTATCTGACTACTCTGAGAAGAAAGGCCGAAACAAACTCAGAGGTCACAGTCTCTTTTAAAGTCCAGACATAATCTTGGTCAGATCATGTGAAGACCATGCAGATTGGTGTCTGAAATGGTCTTTTGAGTAAAGAACCACACAGATTGAGCGGACCTGTCCAGTCAGTGCACGCATTTGTCAAAAATTGTGTAGCTCAACTCAGAACTTGAGGAGCCTTACGATTCGACGAACAATACCAATGAAAGGACATTTGGGTAGGCCGCATAAATTACTCAAACTGCCAGACCATGATTAAAACTAACTAAGAAGGAAAAAAGAAAAAAGAAATGACCCACATAGTCTTCACACTCACAATAATAATAATAAAAATAAGATACTATACAAAGTAAATATCCATGTCATTGTTTATATAAAATTCATCAATGTCAATGTGTATATAAAAATCCGGACATCATCTTTGATCTTTGAGGACCATGTAGATTGGTGTCTGAAGTGGTATTTTGAGGGAAGAACCACACAGATTGAGTGGACCTGTGCAGTCAGTGCACGCATTCGTCAGTAACCGTGCAGCTCAACTCAGAACTTAAGGAGCTCAACGATTCGACGAGCAATACCAAGGACAGAACATTTGTGTAGACCGCATAAACCACTCAAACTGCCAGACCATGATTAAAACGGAAACAATGACCCACATAGTCCTCACATTCACAATAATTAAAATAATATAAGACTTTAAACAGTAAATGTTCATGTCATGTCATAAATAGATATTAAGAAAGAAAAAAAATAACAAAAGTGTAAATCAGCAAAATAAAAAATAAACAACATTCACTGTCTAGACCTATTGGAGCAGCTCAATCCCAAGCGTTTTTGTCCTCAATATAGTCTTTTACAGTATAATAGGCTTTGTGGCATAGTTTTAGCTTTATAAAAGATTTGAATTTATTAATGCTTAGTTCTTGAATGTGGCTAGGAAGTTTATTATAAAAACGTATACATTGGCATCTAAACGAGCCACCTATTTTCTTGAGCCTTGTTGTAGGAACAACAAATTTATGTTTGTTCCTAGTATTTATATTATGGATATCACTGTATTTCTTAAACAGATTAATATTTTTATGTGCATACAAAAGATTATCATAAATGTACTGAGAAGGCACAGTCATTATATTAATCTCTTTAAATTTGTCTCTGAGGGAGTGTCTGGGACTTAATTTATAAATGGAACGAATTGCCCTTTTTTGTAAAATAAAAATTATCTGAATTTCGGCGGCATTTCCCCACAACAGAATACCGTATGACATCACACTATGAAAATAACTAAAGTAAACTAAACGGGCTGTCTCTAAATCAGTTAAGTCACGAATTTTCCTAACGGCGTATGCTGCAGAGCTAAGCTTTTTTGACAATTTATCTATATGGGGGCCCCATTGAAGCTTGGCATCCAAAGTTATGCCTAAGAATACTGTGGTATTTTCGGGTTTTAACTCTTCACCCTTTATGAGAACACTAGTTTCTACTTGTCTAACATTTGGTATCGTAAACTTAATACATTTGGTTTTTTTTTCGTTAAGAAGTAAATTATTAACATTAAACCAGTTAACTACTTTTGCGAGGGCACTATTTATACTGTCAGTAACCAGCTGTTGACGTTTGAGTTTAAATAAAAGTGAAGTGTCATCTGCAAACAAAACTATATCATGTTCATCCTTTATGAGGTAAGGCAAGTCATTGATATAAACAATAAATAAAAATGGTCCAAGTATTGAGCCCTGTGGGACCCCCATTCTTACTACAGATCCGGGTGACCTTTTCCCGTTAACATCAACTCTCTGAATCCTATCACTTAAGTAAGAAGTGAGAAGATCCAGAGAGGCGTTCCGGATTCCGTAGTGGTGAAGTTTCCTGATTAAGGTTTCATGAAGAACACAATCGAATGCCTTGGACAAATCACAAAAGATGCCCAAAGCATCGCATTTGTCCTCCCATGCATTATAAATATGTCCTAAAAGTTCAACTCCGGCATCGGTAGTTGAACGACCCCTTGTAAAACCGAACTGTTTATTATTCAGTAATTTATTGTTATTGAAAAATCTTTGCAATTGATTTAAAATAAGTTTTTCATAAATTTTACTAAAGGTGGGTAGTACGGAAATAGGTCTATAATTAGTAGGGTCTGATGTACTACCTGATTTAAACAACGGTATTAATTTACTGTGTTTCATAAGATCAGGAAACTCACCACATTGAATACAATTATTAAATATAACAGCTAAAGTAGGTGCTACAATGTTTATAATTGTCTTAGCAACATCCACAGAATTACCCCATAGATCTGCAGTCTTTTTTACATTTAACATGTGAAAAGTTTTAATTATATCTGTACAAGACCATTTATCATCATGATTTAATATATGTACATTTGCGGAGACTCGCCTACATAACGTATTGTTTACTTCGATAGATCTACATATTAGCCTATTTCTCGTTAGTACGTCACAGTTCAATTAAACTGGGTCTGATTTGTTCGCTATATTGTCTGAGATTGTCTGGAATTCATTGACGTAGCTGCTAGCCTCGGCAAATAAGGTCTTGGCTATCCCTGAGTAGTGGTTTATAGGCAAATTCAATGATACAGCCTTGTTTTTGTCCCGGATGGCTCATTGGCATTACCGTCGAAAGATGTCTACTGCTAGATCGAATTCGCAACGTTAATAAACTCTCTTTAAGGTGAACCGAAGACCTTTGTGGCAATCTTGGGGCAGGCCTGCCTATGGCTAGGAGTTGACGTCTTTTGACGAAGATATGTTTTCAATATATGTCCATTTATAAACGTTACTGCTATTCCACCAGTTCTGCCTAAAAGTCCCACGATCCTATTTTGAAATTATCTCTCAATAGGGTCACACAAACGAGACAGATCCCTATCTGACCTTACCATCACCGCCCCACAAACGGACCGGTCTCCATCCCGACATTGACACCATTCGAAGTTCATCTTACCTCTTAACAACTACAACCGTGCTACTAAACAAATGTATCCTTGTACATGTGTTTACATCTCGGCGGCGTGACGAATAGTTTGTGAGTGCGCTTACGCAACCAACACGGATTAGTGTGGCGAGCGTGCGCGCCGCGGTTGTTTGTTTTGACGGCTTGCACTTTGCGCAGCGTGGCTGATTGGCACTGTTGAGTAGTTAAGTTGATAAGTGGGATTTAGCTAGGCAGTTCTAGCATTCTCTTTTTCTGCTTCTTAGTTAAGACTATTATTGTGTTGGCATTTCCGGTTCTGTTTTCTGGCGCAATCGTCAGGAATATCGTGGAAATTTGGACATAATAGAATATGATTATCTGACCTCTAAATATATCAGCAGCTCATATACCATACGTACAAACACTTGTCCTGATACTGGGATTAGACTAGGAGACCCAAAAAAGCGTACATGTTAGAAGATTCGGGAGTTTATTGAGATAGCTTTTCATACAGGCTGATCAGAAGTCATACCCTTGTCCAAATCAGAATTGCAAAGGGCGAATTCTGATTACAATAAATATTCTTCAATTGCATCAATCTACGCCGTTATGTAACACACGGCACCAAATTATGCGCATACAGTACGTCCACGCACTCCTCTTGTTATGTTTGTATTACCAATTTATACCAGTTCATTGTTGCCATATTGATATCGATGTACTCTTTAATTATTTCATTGATAATTCGAGGTGATGGGTGAATGACGTCAAAATATAGTTTCATACTTAAGTACGAGCATGATAGGAGGGAAGATGATTATAAAATAAAGTATGTGGTTAGTGGATTATGGTGGCAATATAGAATTAACGGGATTTGATCGAACTGGTACTAGTTAGAATACATTAAAAACGGCTCACCCGATTAATATTTACTATTAAACGATTAAACTTACGATGATGCAAAAAAGTAGCATACTATTTTGCTCAATTAAAGTTAATAAGTTATTTATTATTTGTAGGAATTTTAGATAATACTTATGTATAAGCACTTGAGTGAGATACCTGAGATACAGGTTTATTCCTAGTTCAGGTAGAAACCAATTATTTCTTACCTACCTCTAGTGTAAGTCCCTATTTTGTAAACATTTATGTAAATCAATTATTTCAATAAACAATTTCAATATTTAACCTATACAGTTGATAGGAATTATTAAAAAACATCAATTATTTTTAGTCATACTCATAGTTGAACCCAGAAGGTTCAAGGGCATCAGTAGAACCGATTAACCATGAAAAACTGTATTTTTGTTTTAAATTTAATCTGGTGTTCAATAAATTATAGTATAAAATATGTAAATAAAATAAAACAACTGCTGCATAGGGTACCTATGCAGCAGTTGATTAAATATAACCTTAAGAAACTGATATGAATGAAAAAGCATTTCGATAAAGTGCTTTAGCTAAATTATTTAATTAATTTCTAAAAAACATCAAAGTAGTAAGTCAGCACAAAGAACAAAAACACGAGTCGATAATATCACGTTTTTGTTATTAATATGGAATTAGAACAGGTATGTACTATACAGAAATAGCTTCGGAATACTTAATCGTTTAAGTTATCACACGTGTATGCGATGGCTTCATCAGTATTTATCAATCGCTAGTTTTTCCACTAGCAATTTAACTGTCGGTTGGATTTGAATAAAAAAACGTTTTGTTTGATACTTATTTTGGAGTAGGAGGTATGTCGAAGACTTTTTTTGCAACTAATGTTTCTGAATCTCAAAAGAGTTTTTTTAGGATGTGATATTTTTTAGCTAAATAATTATGTGTCTTTAAAGTTCAATAGTCTTCTTCACATTGCTTCCTTACCAAAACCATTCGTTCCACCCGCTGAAGACCTCCCACCTGGATATGAGTTACCTTGGGTAACCTGGAATTCTTTAAAGAGACTCCTGACTCAGGTTGGCCGAAGCAAGGAAAACCTGTTCAGGTGGAGATTTATAGACGACTCCGCCTTTGGAGTGTAAATGTGGTGCTGTTCCACAAACGATGGGACACTTAATATAGTGTCCTGCATATCCTGTCAGCTGCACGTTACAGGAACTGATGAACTGAAGTAGCCGAATTCTGGGCCAAGTCCCTTTAGATTGCTGTCGACACGCTATGAAGAAGACCAGCCGATACAGCATATTCTTCAATGCGAGTCTGCCGACTTTCCAATAACCATAGATTCTTTCTTTTAGCAAACTTTTTTCGACCGCAACAGTTACCAAAGCGTGCCCAAACGTAGTCTCTTCCCGTATATTCCGTACGCCACGCATGCGCGGCGATGCAGTGCCAACGTTCCGTTGCGCAATGACATACGGCTTGTATTGGTAAACAAGTGGGATCTTTACGCAGTGAACGTCCAGTCAACCTTATTGACAAGTGAGAGTGGAGGGGGAAACGTTTAGTTTGTGTGCAACAGATAATATCATGCGGGTGGGGAAACGATCGCAATGACATGTAAACAACAAACAGGATCTAAATACTAGTCGAGGCTTAGAAGAAACTAGTTGCGGGCCCGGCGAGGTGCACCCTAATGTTACGTACTGGTCAAGCCTTGGCAGAAACAGTAGTAAGAACAGGCTAGCCAAGAGGGAGTGACTAATGAGGTCGTGTGAAGGTCGACGAAAATGATGAAAAGGTGTCCTTTTCCAATTTGTCTTGTCTCGGATCGAAGTCAGGTTGATTCAACGGATTTGATTGCGTGGCGTGGGACGGCTTAGGTTCCTAATAACAGGAACTTTTAAGGTTTCAGTGGCCAAATTGGATGAACGGTAGGGACGAGCTAGGGAAGTGGCATGTGGACACATCCTGCCTACAACTGACTTGATTAAGTATGTCAGCTTACCCTGTATAACCGATGATACGGTCGAAAAGGTACAATTAATTTGTTCTTTCCGTTTCTAGTTTTAAAAGTAATTTCTACGAACACGGTACAGTATTAAAATAGCCAATTTACTATACAAATCGTATCATGTCATTGTATATATT
Source organism: Eremobia ochroleuca (assembly GCA_949629135.1). Lineage (NCBI taxonomy): Eukaryota > Metazoa > Arthropoda > Insecta > Lepidoptera > Noctuidae > Eremobia > Eremobia ochroleuca. Next base: position 20,898,332 of record OX451391.1, read on the forward strand.
TCCATGCCTTTTTAAAATTCTATTTGTTTTGATTGCTAATCGCTTCGTGTCGCATAACTTTTGAAGGTTGGCCCGACATGTTGTACAATATTAATCTTTATTTGATTAACGATAATGTTGCTGTTAGTGTAGCAGTCTGTTGTGTACTATTTATCATTAAATACAGGTTTGGCGACCTAGTGGACGTCATAGATAATGGTTTACGCTTGTCTGACCGTATGTGCCGCGACGGTTGTAATACATTCGTTCTTATCGCGTGGACACGATATCTTGCTAATGTTGGAAATAGAACGGGAGAATGTGCGAATGTTACAAGGAGACTTAAATGCCACATTAAGTCTTGTGCTGATAATAGAAATGCTAGAATAATCTACTCGAATGCCTGTCGCAGTATTCAGGACTGCCCCGAATTTTAAATTCTTCTTTGGGTTGTTGTTACCTAGCTCTGCTGAGTCTTCTTCTCAAACACTTTGCATTCAGCCATTTGAAGTCAGACTTCCTAGTGCAGATAGCACTAGACAGCCTCCATTAAATACTAAATAAGTAGATAAACTAGAGTTGATTAGTATCAACTATATTTACCACAGACTACCTACAGTATTTGTCTCTCCTTCCCTTTTCAATCCATCCAAAGGTTGTCTTTAAAAGATCGCTCTTAGCAATAAGACCGCCCATTGTGTGACCCTTTGTAAAATTTCTATATTTATGTCTGTAATTTATATGGTGTACAAATTAGTGAGTATTCTATATTTGGAAGCCGGCCCCAAAATAGTTGCAGGATGATGAGTATGAGTATAGTTGTAAGCATCAACATACAACACGTTTCGGCACTCGAGATCACGCGATCGATGTGTGTAAATAAATAAACAATAAGCGGCGATATTGGCTGGACTGTGTTGGTAATGATGTCTCGCTCGCACGCGTTATATCCTCTTTCTCCACGCTAATATTATCTTCATCTAACTGCTGTCCGCCTAGTACCAGTCGTGCTTTCGATGCAGTTGCTTCATCCAAAGGGCTTTACCAGCTGGTCATGAAAGCCCTAAATTTATCTGTCTTGATTTTGACACATAACCAGGATATCCCATTGCTTTGATAGGTCTTCCTAAGCCCAGTGGTCATGTTCCTTTCAGTCAGGGCCAATACTTGGGAATTATTACAGATTGTACAGTTTGTTTACTTCGATGATATCATCACATGATTTCCAGTGTTGACATAAGTTTGGAGTTCTGCCCATCCTATAATTTTCAAAGAACACAAAGAAACGTAACTATATTATATCAAAGTACATATATTTCTGGCCTTGCATTGTCGAAATCTTTTGTCTCGCTCCCCCAAGTTTTATACTTTATAGTTTCCTTGATTGTCACACTACAAATGTTATGATTACGATACGACCTATTGTTTGTTACTACCGTGATAATGATAAAGTAGGGTTGACAGTCATCTGTTTTGAAGGTGTTATCTTATGAACATGCTTGTATTGCCTTGTGGTAAAGGTTGATATCAAATGTTCACTTTTTTCAACGTGTAAAAAGTGTCTTTTAAATTTTAATATTCTACAACGTATGGTACTATGACGTACTTAAATGTTAAGGGTTGTCAAGGTTTCATGAATAATTCAACCTACAAAATATAATATTATTTTGTCATGTTGTTTCCATGGCACTTGATTTACTTACACATCACTTGACGGGCGACACCCCTAACCAGGGCTGCCACCTACTCCATTTAACTCTCTTGTCCTAGTTTACACTCAACATTTTAGAGGGTAATACAGATAATGGCTACAACTTTAACTGGGTTATTGTCAAGGGGTAATTTAGATAACGCCAGTCTCTACCAGGTCCCCTTTGAACGAGCTAGGGTATATTTACGTTGGACAGTGTTAACATAAAATATCCTGTGTAGTTTTAGTTAGTATTCTAGTGTGGCTAATATTTGCTTTGTTTTGAAGTTAAGTTATTACAATTATTTATTCATCGTTCAGTCCAGATACGGACTACTGCATTTGCAGGACATGATTGATAGGATTGGCTTTAGGTAATCAAAAAGACGTGTCTTCTGCTCTATTTCGCTGAAGGACTGTGGTCTTGGAAATCATTCAAGATTCCATTGATATCGATCTGATAAACTGTTTTCGATAGTAAATTGTCATCGATCAATGCACCCGTTAAAAAGTAATGAAGAAATTCGTTCTACATTATTCGAATACATAGTTTCAATTTCTAAATCGTACACAAGTATTCTTGGATGCACTGATCCTTCCGCCCACGCACCGTCTAGCGCGCATGCGCTATACGGCGACATTCTACCGGTGTAGTGCATCGTACTCCAGTACAGATACGATTAGAGTACGATGTTCCTATGCGTACTGGAATTAAAGAAAGGAATGCAGATTTATAGAATCTATCTATAGAATCTATAAACTTTTGGGTGAATCTAAAGGCACCTTTTCGCTCTTTCGGTATTTTTAATTCCATCGATTTAGGATAACAATAGAATTGAATATTGTATGAAAAATTTAGTTTAATATGAACGATTCAGAAGGCTTCTGGCTGAGAGAATGCTATCTTTCTTCTATACTAACATAAGTCCAAACCTAAAGTATCACTTTTATCAGATTCCGGACATCCGAATGACTTTAAGAACAAGAGCAGGCTTGTTTACTTCCCATACGGCATTTCTCAAACAAGAAGTTATGGTATTAACCGTTATTATATACTCACAAACTCGAATACTTACCGCCGCTCGTATTTGCTCATACACGAACAAATAGACAGCGACATTCTACCGGTCTGGTGCATCCCGCGTAGCAACTGGCTAGGGACGTTAGCTCGAATCTATCTCTTCACTGCATGAGTGTATGCGCGATGAGGAAAAAGGATTTGAAAACTCCGGCGAAATGTATGTGAAAGCATTTGTAGAGTTTTTGTCCAAGAATTGGTCTCCTGTTGAAACTGTCCAGTTTAAATTGTAAAGTGCTTTAGTATCTAGGTTAAAAATAGTCCATGTGTGTGTTGACTGGAGAATTACATTACTGTGTAGCAAAAAAAAAAATGCTATGATGATAATATAATTCTGTAATGAACCATCAGATTTTGATGAAGACATCTTATCTAATGAAAAGAGATCTCTTTACTCTCTTTTCTCTCCCTAGTCCTTGGATTTAGTTACAATCTAATCACTTCAAGGGTTTAGTGACTCATTCAAGATTTGTCCAAATTCGCTTTCCTAGCCTACGTGCTTCAACGAACGAGAAAACATGAAAATGCTCTTACCATTAAACTCAATGCAGTAGTTTTGACCTTGAAAATCGCCTAATGGCATTATTTATTAAGGCAGGCTGAAATCTAGTGGAGATTAATTGCCAAGGTTACGCTTCCGAAGAACTTAATTGACTAGATTTGTCATAGAACGGAAGGGATGTAGACAGAATAATTGGATGCGAGAAAATCATAAAAATGTAAAAGAAAATAGATGGGCCCGTATAATCCTGGCTATATAGACAGGCAGGATATTGGAACTTGTGGATTTATTTGACTGTTTAGTATGAAGCATTGAACCAGATCTAGTTCCAGGAAGAATTTGCATTTATAAGGATTTATTTTGAAGAATTTTAGCATGTGCATGATATTATGTTATAATTATCTTAAGATTTGTGGATCGTGTTTGGTTTTGGAGTCTTAGGGTATGGCCCCGATAACAGGGACGATCAGTACCTACCTACGATATTTTACTGTGTAAGTTGGGATCACATGCCAGTTTCATACTGTTGGACAGGGAGATGTTTTCGTGTGATCCCAAATTTTTACCGTGAAATATCGCACAGGACCGCTAGGTGTGAATGGGGCCTGAATCCCCTCTTAACCTTAGACGTGCAGTCCATTCTCCTTTAGTTAGTTAGTTTTAGGTTCCCGAATGGTTTGCTATAAAAGAAGCATTCGACAAATTAGCCTATTTACCTGTGCTACTTACTAAAGAAAGCCGACGTATTAGTTTCTTGACTTCAGCCCAACAAGTCTTGGCCAAGCTGGCAGTGGCACGTTGACGTTATCACAACCTAGATCTGACGGCGCCTAATCTGCGTTGATAAACAATACGGTATTTGTGTTCGTTGATAACAGAGCGATCTCGTACAGATTTTGTGTTACAGATTTGTGGCTTGTAATTGTTTGAGTTATTTTCTACTGAGTTTGGCTTGATTGATATGTTTTCGTAAAGTAGAAGTTTAGACTGAAAGCATCTCATTGACCACGTGGTCCTGTTTCATGCTTGTGTTATCAGATTCTCCATCATCATCATCATCACCATCATCATTATCATTTCAGCCGAAAAACTTCCTCTGCTGGATTTGGGCCTCTCCCAAATTCACCTTACTTGCCGTTCTTACTTTGCCGTTTTCTTCACTAAAAATGATTCGCTCGACTTATTCTTCTGTCTTTGCCACTTGTTCTCCAATAAGACGATATACAACTGTAGGTATTTCTAGGACTTGGAATTGAATACTGCAAAATGTGATAATTACTTAATTTTATCTATCAATCTACTCTAAACGAAGGCGCCTAAGTGTTATAGAAACAGTATCACTATAAATATATGCCTAAAACGTCTCGGTTGAGGTCCTAGGTTAGATTTCCAGTTGGGCAAAGTGATATTGGGTTTTTCCATCAGGAATTTCTCAGTAGCAGCCCGGAGTCTGGATTTGTGTCCAGTTGATGGCGATAGCCTCGCCCCCATTACTTGGGACTTGACATAACTGCCGAAATGTGGGCGTACCTCTGCCTAATCATTCAGATGTACCTAACCGGTAAGGGCGGTAGACGTGAACAAGTACCTAATGTGAAATATATAGAATTTAATGTTGCACTTGGTAACAGGACAACACCACCTATGAGGAGGATAATATATAACCTCACGGTTAACTCGAACTCTGCCTGACCCCTCGGCGAAATACAGGCACGATATTACGTTATGTTATGTCTATAACGCCATAATCTAGAGCACCGTAGTTTGAAGTACTTCTCATTTCCTGAGGGAAAAGAAACCCCACAATAGACCCGTTGTGATTCTCTAATGGATTTGGATTAACATGGTCCCGATAGAAATCGTTTCCACGATCAATATCTAATTAACTTTTAATGGTTCGGAAGTCTTTCAAAGTATTTGTATTGTTAAGTAGGTGAAAGGCAGTATCACATTCATCTATATCTACTAGTATATTATATCTGTAGGTTGAATATTATCCGCTGTGTATTGGATTTTATTGTTATGGTTCCCAACTATTAACAGCCAAACACTTTCTGTTGTAGAAAATGGCTAATAGAGGTGTTAAATGTGCAGCTGGATTATCGATTATCATGTACGCCAACTTTATCAGCTTTTGACTTTTACCAGATTTCTGATTGAGTCTTACCTCAAACCCGTTCCTTGGCATTAAACGAAGAGTTTTAAGACGTTTACGGGATTGCCATAAATGCAGTTATTTATAAAGCACTAGCTTATGCCCGCGACTTCAAACCGCGTGAAATATTTTGTTTCCCCGTCGCATCGCATCGCCTGCCCGCGCTATTAATTCGCCATCGCTTAATGTTCTTTCTTACTTTATTCCTTTTTGCTCGGTTCCTCAGAGTCCAAGCGCGAATAGAATTGGTCTATCAAATGCAAAAGGTTTTTTTCAAACCCGACCGGTAGTTCCAGAGATTAGCGCGTTCAAACAAACATACAAACTCTTCAGCTTTATTATTAGTATAGATTTACAGAAAGCTTTAATTTGCCTGAAAAATATATTTACACACCAAAGTGTATTACAAAACATTACTTATTTAATGAAAGTCTAAATTGTATTAATGGTTTTCTCCTTCATTAACTAAATTCATCGGAGTTTAAATCCGAGCTGCGACAAAGTTGGATACAAAACTATTTACCATTACCAACGTAGTCCACAACATATCAAACATAGAGTCACATAATTTATGCACTTAAACCATTAATTGCAATTTACAAGCTAACACTAATAAATATATATATATAATTTATACATATATGTATGTGTATATACATATACATATATTATAATTATGCAAGTATATAATAAAAATTTAAAGAAAAAGACAGGAGCTCATTGGGCATCAAAAAATTCTTCCGCATCGCTGTCAATGGGATAAGTGCCCAAAAGGCTGGCACCATTACCACGTTGGATGGCAATGCTCATTCTTTGAGCTAAAAATAGGCCAGCCCTCTGGTCACGTGAAGAGTCAACCAACCGCTGGACGATGTGAGTAGATTACGTCAATAATAAACATTTCACGTTCATTTGAAATATCTTGCTGGAAAAAAAAATGTATAATATATTTATGTATAATGTATAATACTAATTAATATTCGGTTTACATGACCCATAGGTAAGTTGTCTGGTAGATGAATACTATCGTGGTTCCTTGGTCAAACTTAATTTTTCCCTCTTAAATGTATTAAGCTAATAATTCATATTCGCCATGAGATGTCCTTTAAAGCTCTGTCCTCTAAAGAAACAATATTATAGCAAAGAAACGATGGATGGAATGTGTGAAAGATGATAATATATGGCCAGAAAGGGGGTGCTTAACGAAATTACGACTACTAGAAACGTAATTAATCATACATATATTTAATTTCAAACGGGTGTATAGAAACAATAACTGAATAATATGGTGCACAATAAGAAAGGAAACGTAACGTGACCGATTTATAGAACAATGAAACGGTAGACACCGAATACACGCCATGTTTTGACAGCCAAAGACGAGGCAGCTCGCAGATAGTCTGAATATTCTTTGAGATTTTTCTTTAAAGGGAAATGCATGTTTTGAGCAGGGTGCAGGTGTTCGATGCTGACCTATGATTTCATACAAGGCTGTTCGACCGTCAATTTCTACCCAGGAATTACCCAAAATGTGGCAATCGAAATTTTACATACATACATAAACTCACGCCTTCTTCCCATGGGTAAGGTAGGTTCTTTTTAATTTTTTTATTTAGCCTACGCTGTCTCAGTGCTGAGCAAAGGCCAACCAAAATCCTTTAGGTCGTTACCACCGATATTTTCTTTAGAGTATATTTTCTTGTTAAAGTTTGCTAGAGAAGTAACGAACGGTCGATGACTTGAACAGGTGGAAATTACGCAAGATCATATTTTTATATGATAATTCCAGTTGTTAATGGCTTTGATTTGTTATTTAAACGATCGATTATTAAATCGATATGGTATTTTGGCTTTTACAGCGTGGCTTATAAAATTTTACCCACTTGGATTTAATGAGGTTTTTCCTAGTTTTACACTTTTTCTCGGTTACATTAATTAGGGTGAATTCCATCAAACTTTTATACCTAGAATAAGTATTATCCTGAGACTAAAATTTGAATATTTTGACGGATTTTCCATACTAGAAGTGTCAGATGTCAATTTTATTTCTCGGATAAAAGATATCTGACTGATAAAATCAGCCGTAAATCATGTAAAACTGCTAATGCTATCTTACCAAAAATGGCTTTCGTTCAGTAAATTTTCCTCTGCAAACTTTTCAATTTCTCCGTTGATCTATGACAAAACCATTGCCATAACGATTGCATGCGAGACAAATGCAACGGCACAGTATCGCTTGTATTTATTTACGTTTTCAGCGACTGTACACGATCTAGGCTGAATACTAATGCGCCTTTCAACGGTTATGTAGATGAAATACTAGCTCTTTAGCGGCATGAAATGTTTTAGTGGACGCGAAAATAGTTTTATACAGTGTTGTTTAAAGAAATTATTTAAATTTTGTTTTATGTCAAATGTTTTTGTAGCTTTAATAAATTGAATGATGTAGTTGGTTTTAAAGTATCATTAAATCATAATACACAAACATTCAATACACACGTCATTGCACAGGCAAACGGTATCACAGTGATGCATTTATCACCCGACGAGTCATCAAATCACATCTTTTAACTAAATCAGTTCAACACAAAGTGTTAACAAACCCTCAAAAGGAAACATCCAAGTTTTGTCCCAACGCAATCAGTTTTCGCCAGCATTGTTTGTATATCAAACGCAGCCCCTGATTTCGGCCCCTAAAACATTCAAACAAAAATCGCCTGTCACTGCATTTGTACGTACGTATCAAATATTCTTTCTGTATCTAGTGTCACTGGCAACCGTGCACGTCCAAAAATACGTACCGTCTGTGTGACGGCTTGCGATGCGCGACGACGACCTATTTTTGTCTCTCAGTCCCGTATGATTTGTTTACAAAGGGTCCGCTACAAAGGAATGTCTCGAGATATACATTTGTGTACGTTTTATATGATTTGTGTCTAGTTCTGACACGGGGATCTGGTTTGAGGAAGATATTGAGTGGATGAAAGAGATCGTTACGCAGATGGGGACCGTGTTGAAAAGACTCCCCCGTTGTTGCCCTTGACAAGTTATTCATGTTCTGATGGTTACTGAGCTATTTATGCTTCAATAACATATTAACCCTACAGAGCATGATTTTCTTATCGGCTTAAAAAAATACACTAGCCTGCAAATATGATGCCAATTCTCGAAAAAATATTTACAAAAATCATAACTCAATAGAAACGTATGTTTTTGTGTAGGTATGACCCATATATGGCATCACGCATTATAATGTGAATTTGTGTTACGTAGTATCAATGAAATTACAAGATTACACGTAAAATGACAAATACGAACATGAACTTACCTCTACTAATTATTTCGACACTGAAAAATTCAATTTTATCAATTTTTTTGCTATTATTATATACCGCTCGTTAATCGTATTCAAAGTACACACCTATCGATTTGAAGAAAACGAATAGTTAAATGTTTATTCAGATCTATCCAAAATATTTGGTACTAAATTCGAAACCCAAATACATAATAGTTAATCTTGTCAACACTAGATTACGGTACTTGGATCGATTTTTGACATATAAGACATTTTTCGGTATGTCCCATATGTGGGACACTATGCTCTGTAGGGTTAATAAAAATACTCGAAACGGGATTATCTTCAGGACTGATTTCAGGAAGTCCGTGCACACCTCTGAACGTTTTTGGCGAAATTCTGGCGTGTTTGTTTTGCGATTGCTAAATTGCTGGCGGGCCGTTATTACCGCTTATACATTTATCTTTATGAGTCCTATAACTTTACAGCTTATAAAAAATAGCGTCGTTATATGATAACATCATATTTAGGTCATCAACTTAATTTCTTTCGGAGATAAACATATAATTCTTGAAAAATAATGACTTATAGCTGTATTTAAACTACTACAGTATTACCTATTGCAGTTAAGTTAGCAGACAATTAGGTGTAGTTGTTACCTTTCACATAAAAACTAAAGCCTTCACAAATCAGGCTACGAAACAGCATGGACTTGCGCATTCTTTATCCACCATGGCTTTCGCGACGGAGGTCACTGCTCCCCGGAGACGACATGACGCCACGCGGTGTCTTTATTGCCTGTCTAATGTCTGCATGGGGTTAAACAATGTGTTTTTATGTTCTCTCGTTTTAACTACACATTACTGTGCCATTCGAAATGGTCTGTTTTCAAAAGATCGTCCAGATATGCTGTGTTCTTAGGAATAGTTTTATGGCCCAGATTTTCGGTTTCGGAGTTCTCAGGTGGGTTTGCTCTTTGCAACGTTTATCTCACTTTCGTGGCTTTTGTTGAAACAATAAGTTGAGGAATCTGAGGGATCAAGTTGTTAATTTAATGAGGTTTTCTTAGTTACTGGTTTATATTAAGTAGATTCTTCTTTGAGATGGTCATTGGTGGGACGTCTTATCTCCATAATGGATTTTCATGTTCTATATTAAAGATCAGAAAGCCGTGAAATCAATATGACAGAGTTACCTAATTATTTGCACGTTATTTACACAAACATTTAACATAATGTTTGTAACGAGCCCCGCAGCGTTGACGTACAATGAAGTTGCATGCCCAGGCAAAGTGGAGCATGGCGCTGCCAGATCGAAACGAAACCGAAAATGTCTTGTCTCACAGTCGAAATTACTTTGACGATAAACCTGATCTGATGAAATACACGTGCAAGAGCTCGCAAGGATTTTCTATTTTATCATGAAGGTGTTAAAGCGGTTTTTGGTCTGAATGTATCTCGGTTAGCAACAGATCCTATTATCAATCTTAGTCTGTCTGAGAGCATATGACTGTCGGCGGAGTTTGCTCAGCCTTTTGGCGGACACTGAGTTTTTTGAGCCTTTTTGGCCTTTAATGGAAGCCGGTTGACGACTTTATGGGATACGCGTTTACGGTTAAAGAATAAAGGAGGTTGAATAACATGTAATGATTATTGTAAATAAATTATGTATTTTGTGTTGGCAACTGGGCATTCACCTTCATGATTTGACTATCAATCGAAATAAAGGTATTACGTTTTACAGGACTTCATACTTCTAACAATAACAATGTCTATTAAGATTGCCGGGTCTTTATTTCTTAGGATTGCCATAATAGCGCGCACTCATCTTAGAGAATGACGAAATGCAGCCATAAATTCCGAGTAGCGTGAACGAAACCGCTGCCTTCGAGCAAGGAGCTTTAAGTAAACAAGTTTCAGACGAGAAGAGATACTGTTGGCTAAGAAATTTTAGGAGCATCGATATAATGACTGAATTTAATTTAGTGCCAAGGTCCTTGCGACAGGACACGGGCCCCACGTGCCGCCAACTGACTCACTCCTGACGTCACTCATATAAATAGGATATAGAATACTCTTGTAGTATTTTTTTGGTCAGCCATCCGTCCATTCATACGTCAATGGTATGGGTCGTGCGGTGCTCGTATTGTGTGCAAATTGTTCGACAACTTTTGTGGATGGCTGGTGTCTGTAGGCGCAAATGGGTATTCAGGACATGGCGGCAACTGTCATGTCGATGTGGAGATGCTGTCTATTTTCACGAAAGTACTACGGACTTATTCATCAGCATCTCCTACTTGTTCCTAGAAAGTTGGAGTAGGCTCCCGAGCCAGATGTGACTGAATAAATATTACTCTTTTTATGTAGTGAGGCAGAAAGGAAGTTCACTATTTATGGGAACCGTCAGGCAATTTATTCATAACGCAAGCCGATCTTATTCTACAGATTATAATCAAAACGGTACTGAACAACTATTCATCGTAAAACGATCCACTACTCGCAATAATAATCGATAAGCTTCATAAACATCAGACGGCGCTGTAACCAAATCTCTAAAACAAATTTGAATGCTTGTCGCAAGATTTATTGATGGTTCTAACTCCCGCAAAGTGGACAAAGTAACATGCTACACAAACTCGTCCCGATTGCCTTCTAGAATTTCTTCAGAGTTCATTGGCTCATTTCCTTGTGCAGTAACTGAGTCAGAATTTTGGCATGCAGACACCTAGGGATGCATAGTTGGATGACCCTACCGTCGTCCATCATCTATGATTTGATTTCAGTTTTCAGCCTGACTGAATTCGGTTGAATATCGGTTCCACAAATAAACCCGAAAATCAAGCAGCTTTCCCCTTGTTTTCACCAACGTTACTTGACAGCGCAGACCGATCGATCTGTTAGCCGCCATTTAATCAAGAGCCTCTTGATTGGCTAGTTCCACAGTATGTCATGTATACAAATATTATTCGTCACACCGCGTCATTGTTTACTTTTGATGTCTACGCAAATGCTCTCTATTTTCGGAATATTACAAGGTTTCATTTTGTCCAGTACTGAAATAAACTTTGTTTTGTAAATAGTTGCATGCTGCTTTGCCATTTCGGGGTGAGCAGTGCTAGCGTGCCAATGAATAGATGCGTCAGATTAGCTTGATACCTGAATATAGTTTATAGTATGCAAACCTGAATATAGTTTGTTCAGAATAAGTAACTGAATCGATTCCAATAGTTTTTACACCATGCTATATTTTGTCCCAAAAATATTTTAAAATGGTAACAAGTTGGACACCGAGCGACACTAAGTACATTTCCGCAATCATAATTATGCGCACAACACAGGTCACTGCCGGTGGGCCCCGGTGGCGTGTGTTGAGTGGTAACCAACTTTTAGTACGGACAATCAGGTAACATGACAAGCTTATAACTTCGTGATTTTCCATGATACAGTTTTGAAATTTTGTACATAGATTCTTTACGTAAAAATACTAGACACGTGTTTCGGGTTTGCCATATAATAAAAATGATGTTGTATTTTCTTAAATAACTGTGGAGGCGTTTTATCATCTAATTTTGATCAATGTGTTGTGCTTCCATTCATCAAAGCTGAAAATATCACTCGCTAAATGTTTAACGTTTTCATGGGCCAAGGAATTGCTGGCAATATTTGGTTTGTTGTTGATATTCAATATTATCATGGTTTTTCATTAACATAATATTTCACTCCACAGTCTGCATATAAAATGTCCTAATTTTTAAAACTCAAGATATATTTCACTCTTTCATATAAAGCTCTACCTAGAATCGAGAAAAAAAAATATTACTTCACATTTATCTTGCTTTCAGTGAAGGTGATTCTAGATACTAGCTATCTAGAATCACATATAGTTTTGCAACTGCTTCCCCTAGTTATTATTTCCTTGCAATTTTCTTACAAGTAAAAGCCTATATCCGTTTTTCAATGCAAACGTAGACGCGGGGTAAGTTATTTTTCCTTTGAATATTTCATGGTAGAACATTATTATGTTCTTTGACAGTATTTATTCACTCGCTGTTTTGTAATAAATAAAAAAAAAAGAATATTTATTTTGATGACTGATTATAATGATATTTATGTTGATGACTCTAATTTCAACGTTAAGACCTTCTTATAAGAAGCATATTAAAAAGATAAGAAATATATAATTAGCAATCACTTACTTTCTTAATAAAATAAGACGTTCATAATACTATCCTTTTCTGTAGGAATACTCGCAAATATCACAACCAGGATCCGCAGTCTTCACGTAATGAGGCTTGTTCCTCCCTGGGGAAGTACTAGGTCTCGGAACTTTTTCCATTAATCAGAACAGACGTAAGAGGCTTAAAAATACAAGGCTTCTACCCTATTTCTGTTAGATCCTCACAAAAAGAACATGGCATAAAAAGTATGGAAAAAGTCAGACAGTTACAAAGCTTCGGCATCGGGCTATGTGCAGACGGACAAGTCGAAAATAGTTCCCTTTTACACGTTGCATCGAAATCCTGATAAGTCTAACAGGAAGTTAGATATTTCGGTTCCTATTTCGCATTCAATAACGTTTGCTTCCCAACCTTCAAAGTTCGTAACGACGGCAATCGAAGCAATGAAAGCTTTTCCACTTGGACGTCTGTAGCCCTGACATGGACTTAATTGGATGTTGCTAGCCTTTGAGATTCTTGTTTGCAAGATAGCGGATTTTTCTTTTTGGCCAGCCTTTTCCTTTGGGCGTTAGGTATTGAATGCAAGGAGGTTGTTTGTAGTGCACTCAAAGCTACGTGTTAGAGAATAGCGGTTGGATTTATAGATGCTGTCTTAGTTGATTGCTTGAATACTGTTCACTTCATGAAATCACTGTCTTTAAAATATTATAAATGTTTGTTACTTAAACTATCAATAATTCATGCAGATCTCCTTTGCTTCTTCAGTCAATTTATTCGATCCTTATGCTTCATCAATTATGTAATCAGTAATCAGTTTCTAATCAATCAGAATATTGACAGCTTAAATAGTATTTGCGCGAATATCAGAAGCTTCTAGGCGGGACATGTATTATTTATTGCGGTCCCAAGACGCATACATATTATCATACTTCGTACATTGGTCGTTTTCATCAATGCAAGTTATTTCACTCCTGGGCAGTATTATTACAAATATTGCTCTAAAATATTTAAAACAACGTGCAATACCATCTGTACCATCACATGCTGCACAGATCTCAGTGCTCACAAATCCATAAACTTGAATAGCACCCAGAATCCAAGGCAAGCCTTAAGCAAACTACTCTACAAAAGTCAGCTCTAAGCTAATAGCATTAGAGTTTCAAATGAAGGGTTTACGCTGACAGGACAAACAGTATTCAATTTATACGGCGAAGGGACGGCGGCGATGGACAAACACGTTGGCTATGTAAATAGAATGTAGGGCTGTGTCGGGTTTTTATATTTTTTGGCGACTGTTATTTAAAATGGTAATTTGGATGAAATTGGCCTGTTTTCTCATTTTTGCGAGACGGTATTGAAAAGGAGGTAGGCATTACCTTTTTACGCACGTAGTATACGGACTGAGTTTTTATTTTGTTGTTATCAGTCCTAAAGCAAATTTTGTTTCTAATAAAGCCTGTGATCAATAATTTACTAAGACTGAACAGTTAATATCACAAAAAAAAACCGCTAGATCAAGAAGATAATAAAATAGATGGCAGAAACGCCAACCCTTACAAGAAAGCATTACACATTGCGGCAATCCAAAGCTACAGATAGTTCAGATCTAACGCACACATACACAGCTTTCACCCGTACCCACGAAGCGCGCGCACATTGAAACTAAGTAAGGTTGAGTCTGATAACGAAGGCAGTTCATCATGATTATATTTATGTTGTTTGTGGAATGTCTGCAGATTCAAATGGGGGTTTATGGTCATTGGCGATTGAGGAAGCGATTGTATTGCTGTGTTGTTCAGTACGGAGCTGAAGAGATATTTTACAGTTAAGATGTAGGTATGTTTAGATGAACTGCTTCAGGTTTGGGATACATTATCCGAAAAACTTGACCTTAATATAATTCAGTCTTCTGAGTTCTGGGCCTTGACATGTTTTAATGTTTTTTGTTGGGAGTTTTTATGGATTTCTCATGCAAATCTGGTCCTCTGTATATTCTTCGCACAACTGTCTCCATAGTTATGCATGATAGTCCTAAGCAGTCTTTATAAGCAATTTGCTTCGTTTCTCCAGCTCGTACACGGTCTCCAGATTTACCCGTAGAAGTAATAATAAATTAAAATATTGTAACCCATTAAATATACTGATACAGTCATTAAAAATGTATCCTTGCGTGTTCCGCATTTTCCGTCAGTCGATATACTTTCTAGTGCTTGTGTTTCAGGGTCAGATTCAGAGTGAACGACATTTACATCGGAAAACTATGAATTTCTCCAGTAACAAGTTCTTTATTCGGCAAAAACTGTGATGGTGATTGGGAATCGATACGATAATGTGAATTCGATTACTGGAGCGCGGCTGATGTAATTTTTGAAGATGGTAGGGATTTTTCACGGCGCTCTCAAAACGGCGATCGTTCTTTGCGTTTAAAAATGTTACGATTTTTTTGCCTCACCTTTTTATGTCTTATGACCTGAATCATATGAAGTCCTTGAATTTGAAGTGATATTTATTGGAAATTGGAGTAGAAACGATTATGTGACAATTTAGACGATTGTGTGTAATAGATAATACGGATTAGTGTCCTCAATTCTACGTTAAAGGGCGTATTTTGCGTACATTATTTGTCAAATCTTTGGAATTTCTTATAGTTGCCACAGCTTCAGTAAATCCACAAGGTTCCAATAACCCGCCTTATTTATTTAACCACTGAACACATCCTTCGTACTTAGCTCATCAAACATTCAGCCAAAAGCGTGTGTCACTAAACATAAACTCGGCAACATAACCCCGGCATCACGCCGCGTGGGTAACGCAGTCTGGCTGGGGGTGGCGTCTTCGGGAGGCGTGACCTTGGAGGGCGACGACCGCGCTGACGTCACCATCCCCCCGCGCACTTCAGTCACCCCTTGGTTTCCTGTTGCCAACCGGCGTGGCGTGTAGTCGCAAAATATTTCGTTTGTAGGTTACTTGGGGAAATTTGAGTAGGGTGCTGTGTTTTAACCCAGGTCAATTGTTAATGTAAGCGTTTTTTGTTTGTTGCAGGTATGTTGGAGTATTTGAAGGAGGTTATGCTGGTTTAGTTCAAACGTATGTATGTAGTATCCTTGAATGGAAAGCAGCCTTGCGTTTCCCTATGCCACGGTAGGCTTGAAAGGCATGAAGCTTACATAAAGTAGGTGATGATTCAGCCAACGTATCTCAAGTGTAGGTACAAAGTAATTATCAGGTGATCAGCAACTTAAAAGTTCTCTTGTTTTTTTTTTTTGCTAGGTTTTAAACTGACTTCTTTTATTGACAGGGTAAAAAAGAACGGTACAATCTCCAGTTAGCATAAGCTCTATAAAAGATACGAAGAAAAACTTCTCACATAGGTTGCTAGACAGTAGACATCCATTCAGACAAGTTTTTGTCTGGAATAATTTTTTCCTCAAACTAGACTACATTGTCGATTCAATGGAAAAACGCCTCGTCATGATGGGATGAAATTTTCTTTTGGCTACGTAAACAATTAAAACAATCTATAGAATATTGACCGTCTGAGGAAACAGCCACTAATTAGGTAGCTGAAGAATATGTTCCTTCGGAATAATGGATCATTGATCATCAGTCCATCTACCAAGTCCGATTACTAAACTATAATGCCTGCAAAGGATTGGTGTAGCGAAATATAAGCCTCTCTTGGTTATGTTGGCAAGTGGACCACTCCACCAGGGGTGCACAATGCGACCTATGTCTACCTCTGACCCATTTCTGCTAATCCCCTCATCGTCACGCCATTGTTCGCCGAGGTATGACTGAATGCTTACTCTGTTCCAAATTTGATGCTCCACTGATTTATACCTTGACAGAAATAAAACTGTGAGGGTGAGTTTTATGAAAGCGCTCAGTCAGTTCACAGTTACCAATATTATAACATTCGCTTTATACATATTACCGACTAAGAGAAAGTTCATCTTAACTTGTTATAAAAGTATTTCTCAGTAATGATCCCTCTTCGCTTTCATGGAAGTTTTACTCAGTATGTACGCTCGCATTAACATGAATTTATTTAACATCTCTTTGAGGGCGTGCTGCCCACACGCACGTGCTCCTAATACATGTTACACGCTTAATTGAGTATTCTATGAGAGCCCGGCGAAGCAAAATATTCTGAGCAAATATTTTGCTAATAAAAGTGTTAAGGGTGAGTACACACTGGGAAAAAAAACGAAGTCGCTGAATATTTTTGACGCATGCCGAAAGCTCGACGGTGATTCTTGATCTTCACTGTAAGCTGAACGCTACGCTCACGTGTTAAATTGCCAATGTGTATGCATCCTAATTAGTAGCTCTAGCTTTATTCAGCCGGTACTGCCAATATGAAGCCGGAAGCCACACGTTCTCGCTCCGATATTAGTAAAACTGGCATGAATTGTAGTATAAGAAAATGGCAATGTTGCGGTTAGCTTATGGAGAGGGCCACGTTTAACAGTCTACGTTAATGGACGCAAAGTGATAATATGAAAAACAATTATATCACATAACCATTTCCGTCTAACTTTGAGTTGAGAAATATTCTTGCACTGGAATATTCCAGAAAGACGAGCAATAAATTCATACATTCTCGAGGTAAGAAACCTGTAGTCTTGTCTGATAGGGCAATAAGCTTCAAATCAGGTGAAGTCTTATAAAATAATTAACATGGTTTCCCTCAGACAGACACAACAACGAAGTTTCAGTCTCGAAATTGCGACACAATACGTAATTGTTACATCTGTTCTCGTTGTTTTCCAAAAGTTTCCTTTAATCATGTTTTTATTTTGCTCTGAACAATTTTCGAGTTGCCATAACAACGTTATTGCTTTATGTGGAAATAAAAACGAACGAGAACCTCTATTATCGTTGATGGAATTTAAAGCTATGTAGAGGGATATAATGAATCGTAAATGACAACAGCCGCACGGGTCAATCAAGGCTAAACTACGTTTGCCGCGGTCGGTTCTTAGATGGGTGACAATCCAAGAACATACCAAGAACCCTCCGTGTCTCGGAAAGCACTCGTAGATCTTTGACAGTCGTTACGGGTAGCCAGAAGCCCAAAATTCTAACAAACAGTCTTACGAAGGAGGATCATCGTGTTACCCAGTAACTGGGTTTTGGAGGTCAGATAAGCAGTCGCTCCATGTAAAAAACCGGAATTCAGTTGCATCGGGTTAGACTGGACCAGTGGACCCCAACATAGCTTGGAAAAGGCTAGACAGTGATAATAATGAACTCTCTACATGTCCCAGAATGTGTGGCCACTCAGTTTCTCAGGCGTGGAACTAGACCAGCTGATGATATATGAGTAAAATTATACTCAAGAATTCTCTTTTAGCTTCCAAGACTAATTTATGGTCTGAATGAGATAATAATATACTGCTAGTCGTAGCTCCATACTGTTTCATAACAAACACCAACGGGACCGAAACCGCACTTTTGGCACAAGACCCATCAAACCACATTTGTCTACTTCAAATATACCCCTACATTACAGCCACTCAGGCGCAAAAAAATTACACCTCGTTTGTCAGAGCTTTTCCCCCCTCGGAATAAGTTTTCATTCTAACCCAAAATTTGCATAAGTTGGTATACGTGTGACTCAGATTGTTTGGGGCTTACAACCCTCTTTCCTATGGGTAGTGACTAAACTTTAGAGTATTAGGGAGTAGGGAGGCCCCTGACTTAGTGTGTGTCGCTGTTAATTATGGGGTATTCATATGATGAACTTCTACGTCAAGACTTCATGATGTCATGACTTATTATGACTCATCATCAGTCATAATCAACTCATCTCCAGGATTATGACGTAACAAGTTCATCATATGAATAACCCGAGGTTACCAGGGACACGGACACGGGTCTCCCTACTCCCTAATATTGTACAGTCATCTCCAGGATTAGGTAACGAGTCTTTATACAGTCGTCTAATTATGCGTTGTGCGCTGTACACTGGCATTTACTTGTTCTGTGTCAATTTGTGTATTATGCTAAGGGCAAGGTACAGTAATGAAAAATAAACAGACAAGATCAAAAACTGCTTGAGGTCTCTGTTGTATCCTATTATAACATCCTTTCATCTAATTCAGTTCTGAAGACACGTGAAACGAAAAAAAGACTCGATTTAACTCCCACGTTTGACTTTGTATTTTCGATTGCTGAAGTCCTAAATATCCCATTTCAGACCTTTTCGTTGTTACGTTATATACAACATTTTTTTTATGTTTATGTACTACCACGTGGTTTATTTTATCGAGCTATTGATTCCGTTGAACTTGCAAGAGGAGTTGGGTAATAATGATACTCTTTTCTCTTGATTAATGGGTATTGCGGTTGGTTTCTGGAGTTTTACTTATAATTAATAATAGCTTCTGACCGCGATTTCGTCCACGTGAAATTTCTTGTTCCCCTGAGCCACCCCGTCGCATCGCATCGTCTGCTCATGTTATTACTTCCTTTTCGTTTAGCTTTCTTACTTTTTTGGTTTTTGCTCGGTTCCTTAGGGTCCTACTGTGGGGGCTATCAAATGCATAAATAAGTCACATATCAGACTGGTTGTTTCAGAGATTCAAACAAACAACTATTCAGCGTTATTATTAATAGTAGTTAATAGCAGTTAATAGCTAGTAATATAAGTTTGAAATCCTCAACCCGTCTTAAGCAAGTGTGGTGAAACAATGCTGTCTGACTGTATGAGAACTGCTCTACAACGTAAATAACGCAATGAATGTTGTTGAACTGTCAAAATGAAAGCCATTGCTAGTGATAGTGTGTTGCGCAATTCCCCCGCTGGACTTATAATTATGAAGAGTCTCAAATCGCCAACCCCGATGGAGGAAATGTGGTGATCAATACTCACGCCTTCTCTGTATGAGAGGAGGCTTTTGCCCTGTAGTGGGACAATAATACGTTGGTATTTATATTGCGGTTGGATTACGGACCCAAAACATATCAAGCTGGCGAACGTAGCTCCGGGATTTTGGCGATGACTGTTTATTTTTGGGTAATGCTTGAAGAGTTATGTAGTCTGAGTTCACGAATTGAAGACACTACTCTAGGGAATATATTAGGGTAATTGCGTAACGCGCTAACAGTAGCAATGGCTTTCATTTTGACAGTTCAAAGTTCAGTTTATTTTGGCAGACAAATTTTTCGAACTTATGAAGCGATGGATTAGCAATATCCTTCAAATTGATTCAGATTGTGATTGAAAGTGTGTTACGCAATTAGGATGCAGGACATAAACATAATATGCCTATCATTATTGAAGACCAAGAATATCGAATTTTCAAACAGCAAAAAAATATAAGTAATAAATAAATAAATAAAGTATTTTATTGACATGAAAAAGGTTACATCAAAAATATATGAATCCCCTGGCCCCTAAACTAGTGTTAACTGTACTTCGCCTGATTTTGTTGATACATACATAGTATTACGTCAAACAAAATATAAATTAAATAAGAATAAAAAAATAAATAAAAAAATATGAAAAGAATGCCAAAACCTAAGGTTGACTGGTAGAAAATGCCTCAGGCATTAAGTCCGCCTTTGTACAGACGCCAGCACATCAAGCTACTACAATCTGTCAGATTTCTTTAATAGATTTTCAACTTTAGCGCTAAAGCATAAGGTTCAAAGTTGATTGGGAAAATCTGACAGTTTCGGGTAGCTTGATGTGCTGGCGTCTGTACAGTACTTTTTTTTACTTGTGCATAAAGTTTTAATAAATAAATAAATAAATTTGGATGAATATTACAAAAAAGAAAGAAAGTAAAATAATACAATAACAACCATTCTGTTTTGTGAGTATCTGTGTTGTGTGTAGATGGCGTGATGTGTAGTCGTTGATTGTGCGTTGAGTATGTAGTGTAGGTGATGGTGGTGGTGTTATACATAAATATTCATGCTTATATATTTAAATATATATACATATATATTACCCTTAGTAATATGAACATTAAGAAGACACAATCATGACGAATCTGCATAACGTTCCAGGTTATCCTTACAGAGCTGATGAGTTCCTGTCTTAATTCCCCTAGCAACATGAGGATTAATGTCAACACGACTCGTACAGCCTTCTTTTTGTACCGCATCTACTTGTTCGTTAATTAAATATCAGGAAATATGGAAGATAGCAATATTTGTTGATGGAAAAGTTGATGTTAGAAAGGAGTTTGCGAATAATGCTATTGGTCTTTAGGGTTGATAGTTCGATACGTGCAGAATCGATATCCGTGGTGCAGAAGCTAAATTTAAAGCGAGTAAAACAAAAACTGTTTGAATATGACATATTGGTAAACGTTTCCTTTAACTTAGCTACCTGTCCAGTTCACAATGAAATGTTATCTTTTTGTGACCCAAATCATTTCCTACAATAAATCGACATTTTGACGGACATTAACAGCTCTGGCAGTTCGTTTGACCCAGACTGCCACCCAGAACTCCCCATCTATTTTCGCCAGACATTTGCCTGAACGACGAAAAAATATTCTATAACCCAACACAATAATATTGTACCCGGCACGTCTTATTTCCTTACTTCGAACACTGTTTTGTAATTCAGCCGATTTATACTGAAAGGGCACGGGGTGAAGGACGCCTGTTATGCTGGGAAATTGGCGATCGATACTTTGTCTGTTGCCTGTCCGTGCAAACTTCTACCTTATATGGTCGAGGATAAAGTTTAACTTCCTCCTGTTATGTAATATGTTGACCTGTTGGTTGCGAACGTGTTCCGACTGCGAACTCCTTCAATTTTGAGCGGTTGTGCTTATTATAAACGTTTGGCAACTTGTTGGCGATGACATGGGATGCTGGAGGCATGCGGTGTTTGGATAAGTTTGGGCCTATTTATGTCACAAATGATGGTTGGCGGAAGATAAGTTGTTCCAACTATACGTCGGTAGTGTCAGAAGCAGCTGCCGTTGCAAGTCAGTCAAGGGAAGTAGGTTAAGCAGTTTCGTGCTGTAGCGGCCGGATTTTTGTATTATAACGTAGTGTGTTACTAGTTACTGCTGCATTGCGTTTTACGGCAGTTCATTTTATATGGTGTAGTTTGTGTTAGACATGCTGCTTTATTTTTGTTCAATGTATTAAAACGAATACAGTACTAGGATGGGGAGCAGATTCACAGATGTAAGAGAAACTCATTCCAACGTGATTCGTTATCCTGTCAAAGCACGTAAGCTCTTCCTGCTAAGTCTGCAATATTGTCTTCATGTCCAAAATGTTTGCTTGCAAAAAATTCGCTGAGCTCCGATCCGCTTCTTACTATTGACGTATAACAAAAGTATATTCTCCAATCGTCGGGAATACTGACAGAGGCTTATTCGGATGAAGGTCTTGTGTTAAACAATGTATAACTTTGGGATATTTCAAGACATGTAGGTGGTTCTAAATATGTTTTGTAGATTTTCGAGCTTCATCTAGATGTGGTTTTGTTTGTTGGTGTAGAAGTGGGCCGGTAGTTATGACGTTCTGTCTGTGGTTATAAGAGTGAGATGAGTTCCGATCTTAAGAACAGCTGCTATGGAATCCCACAAGGCAGTATTTTGGGCCCTACCTTATTTTTAATTTATATAAATGACCTATGCAATTTGACACTTCAAAAGGGTGCAATTGTGTCATATGCGGATGACACAGCTCTACTGTTCACAGCTAAAACAAAAACTGAGGTCTATGAGGTAGCACAGAATGGCTTTAATACTGTGTCTAATTGGCTTCATGAAAATCTCTTAACATTAAATACAGATAAAACCAAGTACCTATTATTTACAATGAGAAACACTAATCCAACGCTTACTAACCTAAACATCCAAGCGCATAACAATTGTAATTTACATTATGCTGACATTGCATGCACTTGTCCCACTTTAGCTAAAACCGACCATATCAAATATCTAGGCGTCACGATTGACACAAATCTGAATTTCCGCAAACATATAGATTTATTATGCAATAGAGTGCGTAAACTAATATACATTTTTAAAAATTTACGTAACATAGCCGACTTTAAATTAATTAAGCAAGTTTATTTGGCTTTGTGTCAATCTATTATTACCTACTGCATAACGTCCTGGGGTGGTGCCGCTAAATCAATTTTACTGCACCTAGAACGTGCTCAAAGAGCAGTTCTAAAGGTTGCTACTTTTCGTCCATTCAGATTTCCTACACACCAGCTTTACACGGCTTGTGAGGTGCTAACAATACGTCAATTATTTGTTTTGAATGTAGTTTTACTCCAACACACTGAGCTTGATTTTAAGCCAGTACCTTCAGATAGGAGAAGAAAAGATTTGGTTTGTGCTAACTCTCAGACTAAACACGCTTTCGCTAATCGATTTTACTTCTTTTTAGGACCCTACTTGTATAATCAGCTCAACAGAGTGCTAAAGATTTATAGTTTAACATATAATAGGTGTAATTTACTAGTACAGGAATATTTGGGAAAACTCAATTACTCAGACACGGAAAAACTGCTGGAAATTATAAAATAAGCTTAATATTAGTCTTTACCTTATCTACTTTCATATTATTCGTTAATTTATTTAAACATATTATATCTTACAAAAATTTTAGTTTTAGAATGATTACTATTTTAGTCATTATATTCTTTTTAATTTAGCTTCAAATAAATTTATTGTTGTCTTGTTTTTAAATGTTTGTTGTAAAGTGATGGCCTGAAACACAGGTTTTCATAAACCTATATCAGGCAGGTCGCTACATTACAGTTAGAATTAAATTTAACCTCGCATGTAATTAATGTGAATCTTTATGTTTTACTTCATTCTTGAATAAATTTTATTATTATTTATTATATTATTATTATATAAAAAGGATAATTTTGACTTGGGTTCAAATGGATAGTATTACCATTCATTGCTGTATGGTAAAGCTCTCTACATAATCATAATCAGTTCAATTGGAAATAGAACCAGTGTCTTGGAAAGACGGTGAAGTAACAATGCACTTGAAGGTGGACATATCTATATATATCATACCGTGGCCCTTGGCACAGGCAACTGAAGGAACACGGGTGGGTTTTAGTCAGTAAAAGTCTGACACACCCTCCCGTTCCGCCCAGAACGGGAGAAGTTATTTGATAATTTCCCACCCAAAAAAAAAAAAAAAAAAGGTGGACATATCTTAATGTCCATGTCCATACTATATATACTCAAATATATGTTGCTCTTACTACCACATCCTGCCAAAACTCTAAAACCTCGTGATACGGCATAAGCCCTTAAAATAACTATAGCGTGTCTAATTACGGCTGCGGCAATTTAGTCGCAGCAGTAATCGCACATGTGCGTGGGTTCTTACGGACTTGTAAACAAGCGTGTGACTATTGATTTTGCGAGCTACCGGCGGCGGCGCTGCGACAAACACAGTACCGGCGATTTGTTTGTTTATTTCTGTTTGGTCGGGCAAGCATTTATTACATTTTTGGACGAGAGTATTTAAAAGTTGATTAGGTGGTAAGTTCTTTAATATATTTTTGTAATTTCTTTCGTAAGACTCATTTGTTTTTATTATGGTAATGGTTTTGATCACGTGCATGTTTCGAGATTGTCGACATGTTTTGGACTCAATCGGTCTCTTATCATGAGTTGATCACGCAGTATGGTCGCAAATTGAAACTTATACCGTAGCAGATGATTTATAATATTAATCTCTGCTGTTGTAAGGGTCTCTGATACCTTTAAACAATTTTAATTGATTCTCTAACACAGTAATTGAATCGTGTGAAATTGCCCCTATTGTCACAAAATCCGGAACTAATTGTACACTTGCTTGCAATGATTGTTATTTCCCCTCAATGTTGGCGACCTGTCGTTTTAAAGGGAGATCTGTGTTTATCTGAAGCTGTTCGGCTTTTAGGGTCAAGACAAGTCAAATCGATGCAACCACTTCCTGCAGATATTTGTCTGTTTACCCTTGTATGTGCTTCTTTTTGAAAACATTACGTACCTACCTTCAGCATTTGCTTTATACTTCAGCGTTAATCTAATTTGCTATCCTACAGTCCCATGCTCTGCTGATACCTGAGTCGAGAGTTCTGGGTTATTTTTCCATATTCAATGTGATAAGTACAATATATAAATATATAGCACAGCATCCATCTCTCCCAAACTGTCTTTTTCCCAACTGTTTTAGATTCGGCTTCTACTTTAGAAATAGCTTTATTAAAATAGCTTCCCTATCTCCAACTCTATTTATGCAAAACATAATTCATTGAATGAAATAATATGAGCGAATTGTACTCTCACTTGGTTACGACGGCGCCAATGTTATTGTACTGATAAGGAGTTGACAACGGTATCAGTAACGCTTTGTATCTGTGTGATAAGATTCGTATGGGCACGATGTGTTCATACGCTTATTGCTTCTTACCTCTGATTATGTCATTCATTTTTGGTATATTTTGCACCTGGATTAGATTATGGTAGGGTAGACTATTCTGAGCATATCTATCATCGTCTTTAGGTACCTGCCCACAAAAATAGTGGTCGCCAAGAATTGTTTGTTCAGTATGCATCTCTCTTTGATGGCGTAAGGATGCGTTTGAAGACGTAGCTGTATACACTGCCATTTGCTCAGGCCGAATGGTTGCTATATTCGGAGTTTCGCACTCATACTAAAAGGCAAGGTATTTCTGGATTTCACATCGCATTGAAGAGGAAGCCTGTGTCCCAGCAATGGGAATGTTAAAAGCTAAATATGCTTACATCGCATTGACTGAACAGCCTAGAGACATCGAGGACTTCTAGGCCAATGCAGCACATAGTATTATGCTACTCTCCTTTCTGAGTCCACAAAAAAAAAAAAAAAAACGCACAAGCCACATTAAAAATATGTAGACAGCGAACGGAAACTACTAGAAGCTAAGTGCTTCCCTCCTGAGCGCCTTTTATAATAAGCGCCATCCTTATTCATCTCCCCTACAAACTGGTTGAGTACACCTCCCCTTTATACCTTTTAGACTAGTCTTTACATTATCGTAACGCCAAAAAACGTACACCCGGTCGTCACTGTCTGATAACAGTTTGTATTCAGCTTGATAAGCGCCGCAAATTCATAATGTCGACACTTTTATTGTTTGTTCATAATTATGTTTATGTACGGGGAATCCTATCAGCCGCTGTGATTGGACGGATTTGTTTTCCATCCGGTTTAATATAAGACATTTTTTTACGGATCATTGGTGGGAAAGAAAAATAAGTTTAATTGTCACAGAAACACGCATACAAAAAGATGATTGGATCGAGTAATAAGAAAAATAAAAACCAAATACGTAGATCTAGAACATGTATATACTAATAATAAAGCTGAAGAGTGTTTGTTTGGACGCGCTAATCCCTAGAACTACCAGTCGGATTTGAAAAAATCCTTTTCATTTCGTAGCCCAATGTTTGAGGAAGGCTATAGGCTATTTAACATTGCACTAGGACCGTTAAGAAACGAGAAAAAAGAGAAAAGTAGGAGAGAACGCTAAGCGAAAACTAACGGTAATGTCGAGAACAGGCAATGCGATGAGAAAGGGTGGGTCGGGAATCAAGATATTTCACGCGAACGAAGTCGCGGACAGAAGCTAGCATAATATGTATAATCAAGGTAGTTGACCGAAGTAGATTTGTTGAAAACTTGAGATACATGAATTGAGTTTTAAAGCCACGGAAAGTCGTGTTTAGACTTTAGATGGACTCTGACCTAATTCGGTCGGCTTTTCAACAGTTATGGCCATTTTCCATTCAATTTTCACAGAAGCATTAAAAACACATCGTTTCTCTATCTATATATATCTATCTTTTCAAAGAATCGGTTGTTCCAATAATTTTCATTCCAATCCAAATGAAATTGCGACGAGGCGTTTCCCCGAAGCGGGGAGCATGCACCCTGCACGTTGCGCGCTGCCCGGGGGTTGCTATAAAATCGATACGTAGTGTTTATCTATGGAACGACGTTATGGCGCCTGTAAATACAGAAATGGCGCTGCATTTTGTTGGCAGTAAACAAGAGTTGGAATGTATTTATATTTTTTAATGAATATTGTAAGAAAAACGTTTTATGTAACTGAAAAGAACGCCTGAATTTATTCGCGTACATCTTGGATTATTTGAGACCTTAGGCAACTCGAAACTAGGTTTGTTTCTGCCTTTTTAGCACGTTATCTAACTACCTATGCTGTGAGCAAAGGTCTTCTGCACCACCACACCTCCGTGTTGCCTTTTCTGACTAATTTATCATGGACGCTTTTAAGTCATCACACTAGCTTCTCCTTGGTCTGTCACGACACCTGTCTTCAGGCATCCACTATGTGACCACCCTTCCTTCCTCCTACTTTTGGCAAAGCTGGTGCAATTTCACTTGAGTCTGGACAGACTGAGTAGTCACACATCCTGGGACTCGTAGAGGGTTCATCATTATCACTGTCTAGCCTTTTCCCTATTATGGGGTCGGCTTTCAGTCCTACCGGATACAGTTGAACGCCAGTATATTACATAAAGTGACTTCGTTTCTGTCCTCCACATCCCAGATACTGGGTAATACCATAACCCTTGGTAAGACGGGTTATCAGACTAGACGTTTACAGAGTTTTACGACCCAAACAACCCGTGGTTACAATTTGTCAGGAACAAACCTACTTTTATTAATGTTTGTTTGTATAGCTAACAGCATGAGAAAAACAGTGTTTATCAGTAACGTGTGTATTATACAACGCTAGTTGCATATTCCAATGAGGTAAATATCTTGTTTTGCTGCAAACCTGTCTCTATTAACGCAATGACGTCACTTCTCGTAAACATTGGCTAATTTGGCTTGCATACTTCCATGTTGGACACGCTATCCTCTATGGTTCTTCCTCTAACTAATTTGAATTTAGAATGATAATAATTATTGTTTCAAATGTTGTAATTGTTTTGAAATAAGGAAGCCGTCAATGGATAGTTTGATTCATAGACAATTAAATCTTCGTTGTTCTATATTCAGGCCTGCTTACTAAGTTTAGATAAATTTGCTTTAAGTACAATAACAACTAAACTGACAAATAATTCTAATTGACATCAGATTATTATCAGATTAAAATAACAGACATAGATTTGTACTCTGCCCCCACAGTAGTGACCAGAGTAAAATAAAAAAACCAACGACCTCTGCCCAATCAAATGATCATTAAAGCTTTATCAAAACATCAATGAATGGACGCAAAGTGAACATAACATTTTCCTTGTTGCGTTCACACAACGGGCCATGCTGGTGGACTTTTTTCATCGTATATTGAAATAAAATTTTGATGATGTACAGACTTTTTTATGTTTGTTTGAATAAAAACAACAGTGTCTTGCTAGCTACCTCATAGATAAACAAAACGCGTAAAATGTTATAAGCGTGTATAGTAGCGCCCTCTTTTGCCTATAAAGCAAAACTTGAAGAAAATTCATAACAGATGGCAGTATTTTAAACACTGTTATGTTTGTTTACAAAGGTATATTATCGAACTCTCTAACAAAATTCTATTGATTGCACGGTTCCCATAAACAATAACAAACTGTGTATTTTATGCTTTTGGAAAAGCTGAGCCGTAGGTACCTCGCGAAAATAGACCAGAAATACATGAAAAGTTTTAGAACCCAAAACAAAAAACCGTATACAAAATCCACGTTCGTTATTCCGAACAAATGAATTCAATAACTTTTCCCACGTAACGTCGGATGCATAGCGTAGGTACTGCCGCGAGTCTGTGACGCAACGAAGTAGTAGTGTATATTTGTTTTGTTTAGCGCTCAACTTTAGCGCGGGGTCACGGATTGTTTGTTATGCTTTGAATACATTTAGATTTAGTTGTTCACGTTGTTTGTGTAGAGTGCAGAATAAATGTATGAATAATTTAGAATTGAACGATTATTTGGAATTGGTGTTTGTGGTAGGTTGAAGCTGAGTTTCTGAATCAAGAAGAAATGATCTTTAGATTGGGTATTTTTTGAGACCCTCGGATCTTCGATTTCACCAAGTACAATAGTGAGAATATGAAGAGAACTGGAAAAACATAAGGCCTTTGCCAGCTGGGCAAAGGACTTCCCATATTTTGGATCAAACAAAATAGGATGGCTAAAAAAATGATTTGAAGGCATAACTTGAATCACTGGGTCCATTGTCGTAATTAATCCTATTTTGAATTTTCTTAGTGCAAAGAATATAAAAGCATTCAGTAATCATAAGTAAGGTCCTGCTACTACACCTACCTATTAGATTGACGTTCAACACTATAAAATAAACCATCAATTTCGCTCAAACCATTTCTCTTTATCAGTTCAATCTCACAGCAGAGATTGCAACTGTCTATCTCGCGAAGTACAAGTTAAATGGGAGCCGTCCAACCTAACTCGAAATACCGAGGAACACGATTGAACTTAATAAAGAGATCGAGGTATACCTAGCTACGAGTTCTAGGAAATTAATCCAGCATAGAATGTAGGTTTTGAATTAAATTAATATGAAATAGCGCCGAGGAATAGCGATGTAGAGCACTGTATGTACTATGTATATTCAAAAACGTTGCTGGAATTGGAGCTGTGTGGAATTTGAAATTAGGGAGCTATGTGAACGTTATTTGTCTTCGTGCAATGTAGATTGGACATAAGAGGCCCTAGGTAAATAAGTTTGCAGTACAAGGACTGCTTTCATAGTTCAATAAAATTAAGAATTGAATGCGAGGATTATGCCCCAGTGTATAATACGTAGCAGGTTTAGCATGCAGGATTGATCAAGACTAGAACAACCCAAACAACAACACAAAGAGTAAGTTCAAGCGTATTTGATAAACCGGCTGAATCTACTCAAGCGAATATTACAGAGCATGTATACACGGTGTATACCTACTCTGCAATATTCCCTGATTAATACACCCGAGTATCTGACGCAATCGTGTGCCTAAATGCTTTTTAAAGCAACTTTGACCCACAGAAAGTGAAGACTGTCTTACTCAGAATCAGACCACTAAAATAACGATAAAACCTTACCATTCCAAAAATACCATATCCATCCAAAATAATGAGCCATATAATTTGAGTCTGGTATTTTTATTGTCCCCACGGAACAACTGTTTAACATAAAAAGTTATTTTATCATCCACATCGGTTTTATGACCTAGCTAGTACTCCTCCGTGACGCCTTAAACTTGCTCAGGACTTAGCAACACGGACACACTCATGTTGCTAACTCTATGATAATTTTGAGGAGGATCGTGGCTTTAATAGAAAGTATACAATACATATGTATTAAATATTTGTACGCACGTAGAAATATTAATCTGTTTAAAAATACAATGAAATCCATTATATAAATACTAGGAACAACCACAAATTTGTTGTTCCTACAACAAGGCTCAAGAAAATAACTGGCTCGTTTGGATGCCAATGTATACGTTTTTATAATAAGTAAACTTCCTATCCACATTCCAGAACTAAGCCTTAATAAATTCAAATCTTTTATAAAGAGGAAACTATGCCAGAAAGCCTCTTATACTGTGACGACTATATTATGGACAAAAATGCTTGGGATTGAGTTGCTCCAATAAATTTACACCGTCAATCGTTTTTTCTTTTTGCTTACTTACTATCTTTTATTTTTTCTTTCTCTGTATAGACATTAATATTTACTTTGTAGAGTATAATATTATTTTAATTATTGTGAATGTGAGGACTAGGTGGGTCGTTGTTTTTGTTCCCTTCAGTTAGTTTTAATGATTGTCTGGCACTTTGAGTAATTTATGCGGCCTACCCAAATGTCCTGTCTTTGGTATTGTTCGTCGACTCGTTGAGATCCTTAAGTTTTGAGTTGAGCTTCACGATTACTGACATATTATGTAATGCACTGACTGGACAGGTCCACTCAATCCGTGTGGTTCTTTTCTCAAAAGACTATTTCAGACACCAGTCCACATGGCCTTCACATGATCTGACCAAGATTATGTCTGGATTTTAAAAGAAACTGTGACCTCTGAGTTTGTTTGGGCTTTTCCTCTAAGAGTAGTCAGATAGGAAACGCCGACCTCATCTAGTTTTAAAAAATATGATTAATGTGTAAAAGTGTTTGTACAAACCTACTCACAGAAATAAAATCATTTATTATTATATTAAAACTAACTGGCGAAATGTGGGTGCACTATAGGTGTACCTCTGCCTACCCCTTTGGGGAATATAAGCGCGTGTGTGTTATAAAAGATCATGTTTTATCTGCTTCAGAAAGCATGCATTGGAAGATTCTAGAGCGCAAAAATCAAGTAGGTATTCTGGAAATATCAACGAAGTATGTAGAACGCCGTAGTCGTACGTGTAACTTTGAGAAATCCTATTGCAAAAAACGAAGCATTCATGCATAAAAATATTTTAATAACGGAGAGCTTGGAAGCTATTCGCGACACGCGCAATATAGCATACTTTCGGATGCGAGAATGCTGAGTATGGGAACGATAGTAGGCGTTACAGCTGCATTGGATTTTAATGGTGGCAGATTTATTTATATGGCCTAAAACGTGGATGGATGCCCCGGTTAACATGCGGAGTTCCCATAATGGACGGCGTATTCAAGCCCCCTTTACACGTATCTACGGTGGGGGCTATAATAGTAGTTTTTTTTAAATCCCAATACCTCATTCTGAATAAGGCATGTGTTTGGGTTAAAAACTGTCTGATAATAATAGCATTATGTTTTGACTTAAAAGGCAAGGTCCTTCCTCATTTCTTAAAAAGCTGTTTAACTTCTGGATCATAATTTAAAGTATATCGAGCAAAACAGCTCCAACTAAGCACAATGTTATATGAATAAATTAGTCGACCTTTTAATTTTCCTCCCCTAAATTCGTCTATACTAAATTGAGTCTTAAAAGGCAATCTTCTAGAGCGAAATTTCGGTCAGACTATTTCTATTTGCGACGCTTCTACCATTCGTGTACCTAACTTATGCATGTGGCTAAGGTTCTAAACATAGACTTGACAGATATCTGGGAAATAGGTGGAAATGCGAGGCCGAATCTGTAGTGCGATGCAGTGCTGAATTCATAGTACAAACAAGCTGGAGTGAACTGAATCGTCGACATTTCTCCGTACTACATTCAGCCGTGAGTTGTAAGCGGATCCATTGATCTGGATGTGAATGGTAGCCTGTATGTATGGGAGTATTCTCGTGTAGGCGGATGTGAAGAGTAGGCGTGTGCGTCTATTCTGAAATTGATTGAAACTTGGTCATGGAAACAGCCATTATTGTCTACAAGAACAGTAACAGTCGCTTCATATTGTAATGAGCACTACTTATAGTCTTTTTGTTCTCAATACTAAACTAATATTGTATAAGCATACCTACATATTGTTGGCGTATGCCAAACTTAAATTAAAATGTAAAGGGTTTATTGTCAAAACAAATGCTGCCTTCAACCTCTATCATAGCTATGCTTTTACAATTTCTGTGCAAATTAAAAGCGTCTGCGAACCAGACATAACAAACTCCCCTAGCGTTGAGCTAAAGTGCATTCAGAACGTCGCCATGGCAACAGTTCATTAGTAACTACGTCACAAGCGTCTGTCCGGTTATTGAATTTACTGCACTGCGGGCGCCAATGAGCGGTACGCTGTTCTGTACTAACTGTCCTATATCGCTTTAAACATAGTTCTAGGTTATTAGTTTAGTCAATTATGTGGGCGTCGCGACAACAATGTTTGCGCCCAACATGATGATGTTGGCGCCCGAATGAGCCTATCAGGTCCCGCGCTGGGCGCCAAATATTGATTGTTTAAACCCCTACTTTAACAGTCGTATTTTAATTCCTTTAATGCTTTTTTGCTCGGCAGATGTCCAAGTTACGACGAACAATGGTACTTGGGGAAATTATTAATGCGATGGTTTTGGAAAATGACTTGTTTTCGCGTACTTTAAATCACTCTAAAAACAGAGCTTAAACCTGGATAGTGTATTTCTTGACTATTACAAACATGTCTCCTCACCAAGATCGTATATTTGATCGTAAATAGTTTTTATTTCTCCATTTGCCCATGAAAAAGTATTTCTAGTATGGATTTTTATATTTGTGCAGTAGTTTCTAAAGTACTTCTTCCTTCACTTTTCAGATGCACACTGCGCTTCCCATCCACGAACATTCGGCTGGAGTTCCAGTCGCTGGTGGAGGAGAGCGGTGGCGGGGCTGGAGGCAGCTCCACACAGATGCCGCCTCTCCGCATCACCATCCCCACTGACAGCGACGGACGTAGCCCGGCGCCTTCGCCTACAGGTAACACAGTCGTTTTATAGCTTGATGCAAATATTTTGAGGGTATCTTTTATACAGGGAATATATATACAGAACTGAAAGGAAGTGTGCAGATTAAGTATAAACATATCTAGAAATTGCCATCTCCAATTTGTTGTTTGTGCTCACTCATATAGGCTATCATTTCAAAAGTAATATGATTAAGGGCTGATTTTTCAATCGGCAGATTTTTATTCGTGGAATAAAATTGACGTCTGACAGTTTTTGTATGGGAGAACTGTCAAAAATTAAAAATTATTCCTCCGTTATAATTATCTGGCGTTGGAAAAATTATCTCTTAGACAAATTAAATAATAGATACAGCCCTTGAAGCCTGTCTTCGATAAAAGCACGTAATTAGGGTTCGCTTGCTCTTCAAAAAATCCGTTTTGGATTAACGATTTTAAATTTCCCTTCACACAGTTTACCCCTACCCTTTCCATTTGAGCCTTTCTTATAATCCTTACGATTCGTTTTGGCTTTTATAAACTTCTGTCATTTATCTAGCGCGATCGATCTATATTTATTTATTTATTTAGTCCTTTCGCACACATAAATGTAAAAAGGCGGACTTAATATCCAAGATTACTTACTAAATCCTTACTCACAATGTTCCAGGCACAATAAGCGCAGCGAATAGTTGTCCAACGTCGCCGCGCGGCGCCGGGTCCTCCGGCCGAAGACACGCTGACCTCGGTCTCGTGGCCCATTACGCGGCCCTCGCTGACCATGCGCGGCCCAACTCTAATGGAACAGCTGTGAGTATACATTACTATTGGAATAGTGTTACATTCGGGATTTTGTCCCTCTAGTGTGAAAAGATCAAAAGCCCAAATGTAAGGTGGGTTGGTATTAAAAATAAAATAAACAACAAACGGTCAACAAATATTTATTTGAGGTTGGTTTTACAAATTAGGTTATGGCCAGCCAGCTTTAACCTCAGCGGTATTACTAATGGTCGTGGGGGGTTGGAGATACACCGGTACTGTTCCTTATACAATATGGAATTTAAAAGTTGGGTATAATATCATAATAATAGGTGATAATATCAAGGCAAAACCTTCCAGTGTTATTGGTTTACTATTATTCTAAATGGGCGCCAGGGACTTGGAAGAGTCCCGGATCCCGGAGCCGACGAAGATGTTCGATTCTATTCCAGTTAAGCGAAGGTGTCGAACCCGGGGTCCTTTATTTCAATTGAGTTGAAGATCGGCTTCCAATTTTGAAACCCGAACAAGTAATAAAGCGGTTCATATAGGAACCGTAGGTAAATGTAATAAACAGTTAAGTTTATAAGTAAAAACAAAAGTTTGTAAGTAATAAAAAAAAGGGTAGAAGTAAAAAAAAACCGTCACGCCTGCGCTATCGCTAGACGGACGCTGCCAACCGCACTGCCGTCTCCTCAGGAGGCTATGTGCTGACTCGAGGAATGGGTCTCGCGTCCAGGCCCCAGATGCTCCTCTGGATACTGGCGACGAGACGAATCTCTCGAGGTGCCTCTCCTGGAATTGACAATACGGAGACCCTATGATATAAGGGGAAACTAATTTACTTTCCTTCCGGAGGAATAGAAGGGACTGAGCTAGGAAATCTAAAGGCTAAAACACTAGCCCGCTAACAGGGCCTTTTGCAAATACCCTACAATGAGCTACGACCTCTAATTGCCTTTCCCTACGTGGTGGGACAACAAGGAGTAGGGCCACCCACGTGGCGTCTATCAACTGAACTATAAGGTAATACCGTGGTCAACACTGAGGAATTTTCTACGGCAAAACTATGATAAAAAGTCAGCGGGTCTAATACTCACGGTTGTATAAGGTGGAACAATCTTGATGGCAAAATCCGTTCGATGTCGTCTGAACTCAGATCCGACTATGCGCTATTTGGAATCCTGTAATAAATATCCAGGGATCACTACAATATTCCTTTAACGACCGGGGAAGGAGTCACCGATCACTTCCCAACACTAATAAATCAAAATTCTTACCTTTGAAAACGGTAAATAAAATATGTCGGTCAACGCTCCAGCGTATTTCGTGCGAATGGACGCCTTGACCCCTAGTTCATCCTGTCAAGGTTAACAAGCCGGAAGCAGACGGAGCAGCTAGAAAATCTCCCCTGCTTCAGGTAAAACTTGAAGGATTTCGGTAGAGGGAATTGTTACAACAAAATATTTAATTCTTGTAAATCACTGACAACTGTCCAAGATGACGTTTAACTCCTGAAACACTAAGAATTTTCACGATCCAGGCTAACAAACTCATTAATTCTTATTTACAAGACTATAGTAATTTTGTCTTGAGTGGGTAATATTCCCATTTATTTTAAGCAAATCGAGAATGCAGCTCCAGCAACATTATGTCAAACAAAATCATAGACGTTACCCATAGACTAAAGGTGCATCGAGTAAAAGCGAAAGTTCTGGAATAATGTTTATAATGAAAAAATAACTTCACTTCCGTTTACTGTTATTAGACCGTTAAGAATTTTAACCAGAAGCTGAAAATTATTAAGGATTGGTCTATAAGATATTGTTTCGATGTTTACCATTCAATTTGGTAAAATGAACTAATATCGATTACCACTACAACTGCGAACTAGTAACCACTAGAGGTCGCCTCTAGCTGTCAGAAACTGACGTTTAACGAATGACGTTTGGAGTGTCAACAATAACTAACCTAATCACAATATCCTGTATCTAATTTATTGTGTAAACTGGTTAAATAGGTTTCAGTGAAGTAATTCATCGTCAGAAAGTGTTACTAAAAAGTTCAGTGATGAAATACGATTGACGGATTGAATCCTTTTATCAATTGCAAGCTAAAGTTAATGCACAAACTGCAATGAAACACTTCACTTGGAAACCCCACAATTTACAACGTATGCTTCCAGGTAAATGCTACTTAATTCCCAGTGGTAGGTACAAAAAAAACAACGTAACAGTACCTCCCCAACCACCAGAGATTTGACCCGTCAGGGCAAATCTCGACGCTGGCCCTCCAGCGTCAAAGCAGACTCCAAAAGACCAAGCACAATACAACAGTCTTCACTGCTCATGCCTAAAAACAGGAAATGAGAAAAAAAAAAAAAAATGGAGAATCCGGTGCACGACTAAGATAGTTAAGGCATATACTTCAGCAACAGAGAATTCAGGTTACACTTCAAGTATAGAGTAACAGACCGCTCTAATAGGCGACATTGTAGTAGGCTTTGGTTGTCGGGTCTACAATTCCGCCCGTGTTTTATGGCTTATTTTTAATGATCCATGTAATCTGTGAAATAGTGCTACCTCTGGAGTGAGTCTAATCCATTTAAAAACATGTAAAAGACAAGCTCCAAAAAGAGTAAAAATGTGTAAATGTCCCCTGAAGCACATGTCCTAGTCTGACCTACTATAATTATATAGGAGAGACTCCCACTCAATCGTACGCCACCAATACACTGAAAGAAATTAAAGTACAATACAATCTAATAAATTCTCCTCTTACAAAAAAAAATACCATCTAAAAACGTTTTCCATCAATGCAGCCTACACACCCGCCATTAAGGCCTCCTACCTCAGGACTATCCTTATGCTGCCTTACCAGCAATCCGGAGGTTTATCAATTAAATTCAATAATAGCAAACAATAAAAAAAACAATCAATCAAATGCATCAATCCTGCAACAACAACAGACCAACAACAATGATTAAACAATCGTCTATTGGTACTCAACATACAGTTCACCAATAAACGACAAAGTTCTAACACTGTGGCATATACAGCCACTAATGCTAAAAGAAAACTAGCAACCCCAAGGCATATACAGCCCTCAAAGGTCACTATGCAGTTCACAAATGTGTACACAGTAGGAACCTGTGTAACACTACCAACCACAGAAACAGTGTAAGAATATATAGACGATAAAGTTCTAACACTGTGGCATATACAGCCACTAATGCTAAAATAAAACCAGCAACCCCAAGGCATATACAGCCCTCAAAGGTCACTGCCACCATCTACAACAAGGTAATTTCAATATGTTTAAATTAAAATAATATATACAAAAAAGTTACTCCTACAAGCTCGACAATAGGCGACAAGGCGGCAGACTAGAGTGGGCTGTGCAACGGTATCATTGCCGAAGACATCTCCACTACTAACTGCCTCTCTGCCATGTACTAGGAAGAACGGGGTAAAACGGGTAACCCCGTTTGTGTGTCATAATGGTACGGTTGTAGTGTTCCGGATCAGTACTTCATATATGAGGTCGTCCTTGTGGACTAAATTAAACGAAATGGGACATTCCATTTTGTGAATTGTAAAAAAAATATACAGAGACCTGAACTAAAAACTGGCTGTCACAACTCACAATTTACAATCTTAATGTGTAAATATTATCTACAGTAAAGGTAGTTACACAATTAGCAGTCTTATAAAGTTTGAATTTAAATACAGAGCATAAATTTCCAAGGACAAAAATCCTGGTACAATATTGCACGACAATCACAAAAAAAAATAATAAAAATGTATAATGCAGCAAGAAGCTTTAAAAATGTATAAGGTAAAAGTAAATAAAAGTGTATAAAATATAAACATGAACACGTTAACAAAGGATTCCGCGCGACGGTTTTTTCTTAAAAATTAGAATAACTAACTGGAAGGTTCAAGAAACAGTACTCTGGCTTGTAAGGTACAGCAATAGACGTAACCTCTATCTCCAACCAATACACACGTTGGGCGCCACTGTTACATTCGGGATTTTGTCCCTCTAGTGTGAAAAGATCAAAAGCCCAAATGTAAGGTGGGTTGGTATTAAAAATAAAATAAACAACAAACGGTCAACAAATATTTATTTGAGGTTGGTTTTACAAATTAGGTTATGGCCAGCCAGCTTTAACCTCAGCGGTATTACTAATGGTCGTGGGGGGTTGGAGATACACCGGTACTGTTCCTTATACAATATGGAATTTAAAAGTTGGGTATAATATCATAATAATAGGTGATAATATCAAGGCAAAACCTTCCAGTGTTATTGGTTTACTATTATTCTAAATGGGCGCCAGGGACTTGGAAGAGTCCCGGATCCCGGAGCCGACGAAGATGTTCGATTCTATTCCAGTTAAGCGAAGGTGTCGAACCCGGGGTCCTTTATTTCAATTGAGTTGAAGATCGGCTTCCAATTTTGAAACCCGAACAAGTAATAAAGCGGTTCATATAGGAACCGTAGGTAAATGTAATAAACAGTTAAGTTTATAAGTAAAAACAAAAGTTTGTAAGTAATAAAAAAAAGGGTAGAAGTAAAAAAAAACCGTCACGCCTGCGCTATCGCTAGACGGACGCTGCCAACCGCACTGCCGTCTCCTCAGGAGGCTATGTGCTGGCTCGAGGAACGGGTCTCGCGTCCAGGCCCCAGATGCTCCTCTGGATACTGGCGACGAGACGAATCTCTCGAGGTGCCTCTCGGTTGTTTGAGGTGGAACAAACTTGATGGCAAAATCCAATCGATGTGTCGTCTGAACTCAGATCCGACTATGCGCTATTTGGAATCCTTTGAAAACGGTAAATAAAATATGTCGGTCAACGCTCCAGCGTATTTCGTGCGAATGGACGCCTTGACCCCTAGTTCATCCTGTCAAGGTTAACAAGCCGGAAGCAGACGGAGCAGCTAGAAAATCTCCCCTGCTTCAGGTAAAACTTGAAGGATTTCGGTTGATGGAATTGTTACAACAAAACATTTAATTCTTGTAAATCACTGACAACTGTCCAAGATGACGTTTAACTCCTGAAACACTAAGAATTTTCACGATCCAGGCTAACAAACTCATTAATTCTCATTTCCAAGACTATAGTAATTTTGTCTTGAGTGGGTAATATTCCCATTTATTTTAAGCAAATCGAGAATGCAGCTCCAGCAACACTATGTCAAACTAAATCTTAAACGTCATCCATAGACTAAAGGTGCATCGAGTAAAAGGGAAAGTTCTGGAATAATGTTTATAATGAAAAAATAATTTCACTTCCGTTTACTGTTATTAGACCGTTAAGAATTTTAACCAGAAGCTGAAAATTATTAAGGATTGGTCTATAAGATATTGTTTCGATGTTTACCATTCAATTTGGTAAAATGAACTAATATCGATTACCACTACAACTGCGAACTAGTAACCACTAGAGGTCGCCTCTAGCTGTCAGAAACTGACGTTTAACGAATGACGTTTGGAGTGTCAACAATAACTAACCTAATCACAATATCCTGTATCTAATTTATTGTGTAAACTGGTTAAATAGGTTTCAGTGAAGCAATTCATCGTCAGAAAGTGTTACTAAAAAGTTCAGTGATGAAATACGATTGACGGATTGAATCCTTTTATCAATTGCAAGCTAAAGTTAATGCACAAACTGCAATGAAACACTTCACTTGGAAACCCCACAATTTACAACGTATGCTTCCAGGTAAATGCTACTTAATTCCCAGTGGTAGGTACAAAAAAAACAACGTAACAATAGTTAGGACCGAAGACCTAAAAGTGATAAGAAGTTATCTGGGAAGCCTAAGCACTTCCCAGATAAACATTCACAACCCACCCAGAATATATAATGGAAGCCTACCAGAAAAACTCCAAGACAACGTATCTCGGTTAGTCTCAGAGATTAAATGATTTACCGAATCTAGCAATTATCGATCAGACAAGGGAATTGGTAGAATAGCTAAGAACAGTAAATAATAATAAGTGGTAGATACAACACTTACTGGCGAGCCAATTGTCATAGAATCCATCTTTCCCCGTTACCCTATTGACGTGAACCCACTTCACCACAAGGACATGTAGCTTTTAGTTGAAGAGGTTAAGGCGAAAACACTAAGGTAGCCGTGAAATTCTAATTTTCTTACGCTTTGACAATTTGCTGCTCAGCGTCCGGAACAGATATGTATTTACAGCATTATAATTGTAAGACCCATCAATTCAACTCTCTAAGAATTGATCTCAAATGTAATGATTCAATCGGGCAATTTGAATTTAGGTATTGATGATATTATACTTCGGTAAATACTATATTGGTTCATACCCCTCAAAAAACTATAAGTTTATCCACGTCCGTCAATAAAGAAGAACACGAACGCATCCTTTGACATGTAAATACTGTTAACATTTAGAAACTGTTCCAGGCATCGTCCTCAAACTCGGACTCAGGTTACGGCAGCACGCGCGACGTGCGCGAGTCCCGCGAGGCTCGCGAGCCGCGCGACGACGCCAAGCCTCCGTACAGCTACGCGCAGCTCATCGTGCAGGCTGTGGCCTCCGCGCTCGACAAGCAGCTCACTCTCAGCGGCATCTACAGCTACATCACCAAGCATTACCCCTACTACCGCACTGCTGATAAGGGGTGGCAGAACTCGATTCGTCACAATTTGTCGCTCAATAGGTATGTGTTTTAAAAGCAAATATTTATGTACTAATCAGGCAGGAGCACGAGTATTTTTATGACATAAATGTAGACAGTCTCGTAGGGCTTAGGTTAGAAATAACCACACTATAATGATATATGATGATTGATATGATGTATTGTATATTTTCATCACCACTGGTCTAAAAAAGGTTAAGGAGAACATCGTGAGGAAACCGGTATTTCCTAGAACAAAAAAAAAATTGAAGATATGTTAGACCCACCCGCATTGGGCCCGCCTGGTGAATTACTGCCCATTCCCTTTCACAGAGAGATGGCCTCTGTCCCAGCAGTGGGAACACTAGGCTGACTATGTGTAAAGGTGTGTTGGGCTTAGTGCCTTCGACTAGTGGCCTTGCATGATTCAAAAGTATCAGACAGATGTTAGTCTTATGACCACTTTACACAGAGAAAATAGAATATAGTTTCTCTGTGTAAAATGGGATTTGAGTCGGCCATATAAACAGACAATTTGATGTGATACTTTGACAAGCTAAAGTAGACATGGATGACATTTTCTCACTTTATTAGTTATTTTATTATTTTTTACAAGGAAATCTTGACTCACCACTCGCAAACTACCTCCTCCGCTTCCAGATACTTCATAAAAGTCCCCCGAAGCCAGGAGGAGCCAGGCAAAGGCAGCTTCTGGCGCATTGACCCTCAGAGCGAGGGCAAGCTCATCGAGCTGGCCTTCCGCCCGCGACGCCCGCGCGGCGTGCAGTTCCGTGCGCCCTTTGGACTCTCCTCCAGGTATGATAGGTTCTACTGTTGGAGAAAAAACAGTTTGGATTTTCAAAAAGAAAGAATTTTCTGCAGATTCTCATGTAGTATGGAATCCATTTGGAAAGCGAGAAGACTTCGGCTCAAGCTACACTCGATAGCCCTGACTGTTGGAAACCACTATGTCGAAATTTCTACAGTAACAAGACGGCTATTCAGTACACGATCCATAGCGTGCTGCAAAGCATATTTATAAAGTATAAGTGTAAAGTATATGTCATAATTGGACGCTGATAAGCAATAATGTTTCAACCCACACAGACTACATTTTGAGAAAATGGAGTCTAAAGATGTATTAACAGTTTTTAATTAATTTGTTAAAAAAAATGTATGTTTACCGGACTTTTTCAGTATCGAATAAAATACATAATTAATTGAATAATAGATTACTAACTTAAAAGTAGAAAAGCTGGATAGTATTCCCTAAAAATGACATTATTGTTTGTTGAAAAATGTTAAACATGCTGATAAAAGGATGTTAAGGAACTTAACACTATTTTGCTTAATGCTGATTCAGAGCCCTTATGATGAAAAGAATATGTTAAGGCACATAAACGATTATTGATAAAAGGATGTTCTCGCTTAGACGGTAAAAAAAAGGTTTTAAGTAAGAGTCTTATTATTTTTTTGTCTTTATTAAAAAACAACAAAACTGACCTTCTCTTAGTAATTTCCATAAATTCTCCTAATTCAAATATTACTTAGATTAAGTTAACATTAAAAATATTAAAACTTATAGTCATCAGTCTTCAAATCAAGTCTTTAAAAATCAGTTCTATTTTTGTGGATATTTCTTAAAAATTAACACTTTTACTTAAATAGCTAATATTGCAATAAAACTCTTCGTTACCTTAGCCTTTTGAAATCCTCAGGAACATTTTAAGTATTAATATAAAATAAAAATGTAAGTTACAAAAATAATTCAAACAGAAACAAAAAAAACCCTTTTTTCATTGGTAAATATCTTTGATTTAAGTATCTATCATGTTATTCAGCCTCGGAGAATCACATTTCCTTAATAACTATCTTAAACTTACTTAAGTATCTTTTAATTCAATGCAAAGAAAAAATATATTGTTCAATCTTCTATTAAATAATCGTCAATATCAAAATCAATGGTATTACCCAAGCCGTCACCATCATCTACAAAATCATGCGAAGCAACATTCTTCAAGAAACTATAGAAAGTTTTAGCATCTGTTGGAATGAGCTTTAACAATTCTTTTAGATCTTGAACTTTTGCTGTAGATAGCTCGCGACCATTCGGATATAATACAGGAAGATCAATTGCAAAATTCGGTTTTTGTTTCCGACCCTTACCACCTTTTGATATGTCGATCACCTGAGCTTCCTCCTCGAGATTTGATTTCATGAAAATTTTCGATGGTTCATCACGACGTACTTCTATTTCAAAAGTTGAAAGCCAAGAAATTTTTTGTTTATTCATATCTGTTTTCCGGTTTGTAATGGAATTTTGTAAGGGTGTTACCGATTTAAAATCTTCTTTCTGCTGCCTAGTGACCACAAATTTGTTCTTGCGACGACAGTTTACCATCACAGAAATATAATCTTCCGGTGTATATAAACGAATTTGAGATTTTAAGGCACATTCAACATCTCCAAACTCCGAATCATTTGGAAGGTAAGTGTGTCCCGGCTGAAGAAATCGCATCGTTATTTTTTGTATCGTTGTATGACCGTGTAAAATATGTAGAATCATAAGGACCATTTTGATGCTTCGATTTTGTCCGCCACATGAATCAGCCCAAAGTATCAGCTCAGTTACGCCAGGTTTTAAGTGCTCACTTATAATTTTTTTTAAACAAGATCCTACCTCTTGGGTACCACGCCCAGCTTCATGCTCTAGCCAAATATTGAAGTATCCTTTTCCATTACTACCACAATGTATCCCTAAGTTGTGAAGATTCAGTTGGCGCTTATAATAAACAATACTCGTCGGCAATCGCGGCAAACAGTGCGTCTTTTCTAAATCAAAGGTCAGTGTTTCTAGTGAATCATTTGTTTTAGCTGCACTCAAGTCCTTTTTCATTTGATCTCTTAATTTGTAGGCATGATTCAAATGATCTTTGTGTTCATTTTCTAATGACGATAATTGCTCACCAGTGACAACACTCTTATTCGCTTTGTACAAGTCGCAGCGTAAACATGTATCTTTTTGTGGCTTTTTAAATCTGAGATTGAAATCTTTGTAGAAACAAAGCCTAAATCTAGAAAAACTTACGGGATTCTCGTATTTTTCTTTATAAAGATCATAAATTATGGTCAAGTTTAAATTTGGAGCCAAGAATATTGCCGACGTACTATCTTTGCAATAGTGAGAAGAATATTTAGGTAAACTCTGTATGAAATTCTTTATTTTATGTAGTTGTTCGTCACTAATTGCGTTTTTGCCACCAGATTTAACGCCTCTTTT
The DNA here is from genome assembly GCA_949629135.1 of Eremobia ochroleuca. Classification (NCBI taxonomy): domain Eukaryota; kingdom Metazoa; phylum Arthropoda; class Insecta; order Lepidoptera; family Noctuidae; genus Eremobia; species Eremobia ochroleuca. The sequence continues at coordinate 20,942,179 of OX451391.1, forward strand.
ATCAGTTATAGAAGCTTGTTCCCGATATTTGTTAAGAGCCACGTCGATTCTTGATTGACTAATGCCAAGTGTAATCAAAAAAGCTTTTTTGCAGACTGAGGTATTACATAATTTATATTTTCTAGTAAATGTCCGCTTGGAATTTCTAACGTAGCTCCTTTTTGTGTTAGTTTCAGTTATGCTACCCTGTAATATCGCGCATCTTGCTTCATAAGAACCAGAACTCCAAAATTTATCAAATTCATTTTTACGCTGATCAATAGAATTTTTTTCTGTACATTTCAATGGGCATCTACAATCGCTTCTGTTAAACTCCTTCGCACAAACTTTTTTTCCTTTCGCACTGAAATAATCTTGATTGGTGTTAGCTTTCTTCTTTCTTATGCTGCTGTTCTGGTCCCTGTATTTCCTCTTGCGGCCTTTTTTGGGTCTACCATTGTTTTTTGACGTCAGCTCATCAGAATCACCGTCGTACGTTTCGGGTATGAAATCAGGGTCTTCAATGTTGATCCTATTCTGATCAATGGAGTTCAAAATATCAGCACTGGCTTCAATCTGTTCTTCATCAATCGATGTATGCGGTTGGTTCTTATCAATACAGGTAGAAATATAACCCTCCAATGCCTTTTCTATATTCATAGTATTACAAATATATTCTCCGTTAAAATCAATCTCCATTTGTTTGTCCTCATTATTATGATGTTCTACGTGCACATATTTCAGTTTCTCTTCATCAATTGAAGAAAATAAAATGTCAATTGAATCTAAACAGCTGCTGGGAATTATATCAACATCCCCGGACTCTGGTGCAATATTCACATTTGAATGATTGACTACTTCAATTATTGGTGAAATACTATTAAATAGATCATTGCAAGTGGAGTTTGGTACTTCGATATAGGGATCTACATCTGTGTTAGTGTGATCATTCAGTTCAGCAGGTATATCTTGAGCTCTATCTGGGTTATCAGGTTGAGTACTATTATCCTTTAAATTAGAATTTGCTGAACAGACCAGCAACTGACCCCTCGATTTTGGTGCTAGCATCTTTCTACAACAAAATGAGAACAAAGTAAGTATAAGATAATGGTACCTAGTCTCCGAAAATAATACCTAAACAATTCGACAAACGGCAATTTTAGTAAATTCGCGGCAATTGACATTTTCTATACGTATATTATCAAAACTTTGAATACCTTCTCGCGACTTTTTCAATAATAGATTAAGATACTTAAAATGCAATTTATTTCTTGTAGAAACAAACCTACATTCTGCAATAATATTTTAAGTACCGTAAAATGCGGTTTCGTTTCACTAAACGTCCAATTTTATTTAGCAATAATGTGTTATGCTCCATAGTGCAACGAAAATTACTTTTTTGTATTTATCAATAATGAATCAACTGTGTTATAGTACATATTTGTTTAAAAAAAGTACAAATTAATGAACTTAATAGTGTTTAACTGCATTATTTTAACATAGAAAACCTTTGAAATATCATTATACAACTATTTAATGTAGTCGCTTTCCAATTTTAGTTAACAACAACGTAAAAAAACCGACGAAGAAAAATCTCAGTATAACAAAATAATTCCTGACTAACCTTGATGCCTCCATCGTGGATTACGTAAAATTCACTAAAATAATCACTTTTTTAATATAACAGAGCAACAACAATGAGAATATTAATTATTATTTTAAGTTTTACGAGCATTCTTTTGTTGGCGATGCGCCGCGAAGCACTGAATGATATTTAGCAATACTGCGTTAAGTCTCTTAACTCGTTTAACGTGACAACAGATGGTGCTACTATGAACGTTGATTGTGTTAAGGAGATTGACGGTGTATTGACGAATATTGTATACGTGATTTATGATTTGTTTTATGATAAAAATATGTTTTTCCATACCTATTTCTTTCATGTGACTTCAAGCTCTTTTGCTAGATGTTAAGTATGCAAGATATTATCAGAATACATTAAAATCTCCGAAAGCAACTTTTTGTGGGTTAACGCATTATTGCTTATCAGCGTCCAATTATGTCACTGTATTTCACATATGAAATATACTTATCATGCAACGTGTTCTGGTTATTAGCGCTAACCGTGCCAAAGGTTTCCAAAGGTTTCCGGTTGTTGGTAAGATGACTGACTAGTTAAATATGCTCTCCCTCAGGCATCCCCAGGTATTTAGTTAGATTTAAAAGGAACTAGTATATTAGTCTCCTCTCTCGGCAGGTGCTTTGCGAGTAAAGTTGTTGCCAGATCGAAAGTCAAGAAAAAACTATAACCATATCCGAACAGGATCGAGCTTAGTTTTAAGCAGAAACAGACGTTTTAAATCAATCACGAATATTACCCTAAATGTGGGGTATACAGAGAGGTAACGGCCGGAATTGTTTATCAAAGATGCTGTTGGTAATCAGCGGTGTGTCGAGGCGCATTCTGGTGTAATCTTATGCTCTTTTGGTTTGGCTTATCGATTTAATATGTGTTGAAATTCCTTTCCCTGGCTTATAAACTGTCCTTAATGAACCAAGCCAATGTTGCCTCCAATATTGGCTGGTGGGCCTGAACGCTCACATCTAGATCCTATGTCTCTTTTAAGCCAAGCAGATCTAGATGTGAGAGTTAGAACCAGTGATTGGTCTTAATTTAAAATGTGCTTACACAGGCTGCTAAAAATGCGCAATTCTTTAGAATTTGGAAATGTGTGGTGGTCAGCGAAACCTAGCGTTTTACTGCAATGCTAATACTTTTTCTATGTTGTCAAGTCTTATAAAATTCGATATACTGTGTACAATTCATTAGTAAAGCCACACATTGAATATCTAATTGGTTTGAGGTCTGGGGATCTACAACAAAAACAAAAGTACACAAACTTCAAATCGCCCAAAATAAATTTATTAAAGCTCTCCTTCAATCTTTCGTTCTTCTTTCTTTTTTTTTTTTTTTAATAAAACGTTGCCCCACACTAGGAATTTCTCCTGTATTGTGGGTGCGTTTACAAACATTTAAAACGCACATACACAAACAACATCCCTACTTAACATTCACAAATAAAATCTATAACGACACTAAGCTCTTTAACATATCCAAAACCTATGAATATAATACCTGTATATTAATAAGAAAAATCCTAACAAAAGAAATACACACAGAAATTACATATAAAAGGAATAATGAAGTGCAAACACGATAATCACGTCGGGCAAATGACCTAGTACTATTGCACAGACCTAGAACAAATCACGGAAAGAGAAATATAAAATATGAAGGAGTACAACTATACAATTCACTGCCAAAACACATAAAAAAGCTAAAACTAATAAAAAAATAAAAAATGTCAAAGAAACACATCTTCGACCGCTCCAATATAAATAAATAAAATATAATAATTATAGTATTGTATAGAGTACGCGGTGCTTTATAACAGTGCTGATAAGAATAGCTCGCTCGATGTGAATAAATTATATTTTGAGAAATCAATGATATTTTAAACCGTATACTGTAGCAAAGCTGCGCATTTTAGTTGCCCGTGTAAGCGTACTTTACCTCACGAGGTTCCGACGACATCCCTTCTCCTTCCCTGCATCAGAGCGCCTCGATACAACCCACCACTAGTGGTAGGTACCGCTGACACTCTGCGTGTGACTTGCAGAAGTGCGCCGACGTCTCCGTCGCAGGTGGGCGTGTCGGGGCTGGTGACGCCCGAGGAGCTGTCGCGCGAGCCCACGCCGGACCTGTTCCCGCCCGAGGAACAGGACCAGCCGCTCGGCAGAGAGGTGAGGAGCGTACCTTTATTACTATATTAGATATTATATTAGATTATGCACCGCATCGATCGCCACCGCCTTTTGTTAGCGTGTTCGAGCTTTGGGGAGAAATTTTCCACTTTATCGCTGACATCAGTGTGGTTATTCAGCTGCAATAATCATGCGAAAGCGACTACATCAGTACATTCAAATAACAAATATTATGACGTGTATTAGAATTCGTGTGAATGATAATTTTTATTCGTGGAATAAAATTGAGGTCTGACAGTTTTGTATGAAAGAATTGTCAAACATTCAAAATTATTCGTCCGATAAAGTTATCTCGCGTTGGAAAAATCCGCTCTTAGAATTAAAAAGTCTTTCAAAATCTATGGTGGTTTCAATAACACAATGTTTCAACTATGAAACGTTTAGCAATATTTGACAATAATGTGTAAGTACGTTTCCAGTCGAGCCAGCAGCGGTTGAGCAGCAATAACAGTCAGTCGACGCAGTATCTGTTCCCGCAGCGCAGCGGGGTCAGCCAGAGTGCACCCGGCTCTCCCGGTAAGTGTTAATGAATAAATAATACTCGTTTATACTGTGGTACTTAATTGGCTTTAATAGACACAGATAATAAGTAAGTCTTTACAAAACACAAAATTGATACAAGTTGTGTGTTTAACAAATCTATGCCTTCTCCCTTAATAATCGAGAAAAGTCTCCCCGAGCAGCATCTAGATCATAATAAAACGCCAGGCGCCACGAGTCCAGTTGGCACTCGGTACCTCACGAGTCTAGCTGGCCTCGGTACCTCACGAGTCCAGTTGGCACTCGGTACCTCACGAGTCCAGCTGGCCTCGGTACCTCACGAGTCCAGTTGGCACTCGGTACCTCACGAGTCCAGCTGGCCTCGGTACCTCACGAGTACAGTTGGCACTCGGTACCTCACGAGTCCAGTTGGCACTCGGTACCTCACGAGTCCAGTTGGCCTCGGTACCTCACGAGTCCAGTTGGCACTCGGTACGTCACGATTCCAGCTGGCACTCGGTACCTCACGAGTCCAGTTGGCACTCAGTACCTCACGAGTCCAGTTGGCACTCAGTACCTCACGAGTCTAGCTGGCCACCCTCTCACTGCGATGATTCCCACTGTCCCCAGTGCATCACCAAAAGCACTTTTTAGACCCACCACGGCCGTAATTTATCGATATTCTAAGAAGAAGAAGACATATTATATATCATTCTGAAATAATTCCTTTATCTTTTGGAAGGTCTATGGGTAAATCTGGTGGAGGAACAATTTGAACATAAACCAAATATCAATGGTTTAAATTAATTAGTTTTACAAAACTAGTGACAAAACAAAACAAAAAAAAAGAAACATTTTAGCGGTTTATGATTCAACATAATGTTTGACATCTCAGTACAAGTAAAATATCTGTGCGCAGGTCACGGGCTGGCGTACAGCTCGGCGGGCGGCGCGCTGGTGATGGCCGGCCATCAGATCACCGTCGTCACCAACGGAGCGGGCGGCGAGAGAGAAGGTACCGCACGCACTCCGCTGCAGTAGCGACCTCCTGCCCTCTTACAGGCTGTTGGCTGCCTCCATGTCGCACCGTCGCGTGCTTAGTCCCCAGTACCTCGCACTCTGGCCACACTTATGCTCTTTTCCTATATAAAAAAAAAAAACTAACCGTTTTGCTTACCAATGGCAGCATCTTTTATTACCAAAGTAGGCAAATAAATAGAGTCGTAAGCCGCAGCTACTTCCATACTGGAGGGTCTACTATGCAAAGCTATGAGGTATTTGCTTCATTATTGGTAAAGATACAAGAGTCTTAATTTTAACCAATAACGGTCCGTAACTTATAGGAATCAGTCGTTAATGATCCCTTCGATTCTAATCCAACAAACAATCTGTTTGTGGATGAATGGAGGACGATTTTACTGGCGTGGCAGAAGTACCATAAGAGTGATTTATGAGTGTTGTTAATTTTTCAAGGTTTAACCTCGATTTTCTATTTTTTTTTATTTTCTCGTAAGTGTCTTGGATTATTATAATTGATTTTTAACCGTTTTAATTAAAGTAACTAAATAATATAATTCTTCTGTCAGCCCTTGTCCCACGTTACATGGGGTCGGCGCACAATGCTTTCCCTTCTTGTGTCAACCATCATGCTATCATTCAATCCTTTTACATTATAGATGGATAAATTATTACCTATATTCCCACACACTAACGTTGTGGTATGATGTGTTCCAGAGAAGTACGTGGTGGGCACGACCGGCGGCAACCTGGTGTCCATCCAGGAGGAGGAGGTGCCTGCCAACGTCGTCATACACCAGCACTCGCCCTACTACGGGTAAGTGTCCTATACACGTGTAGTCACGACCATTAATACCTTACTGTTATGTTATTCAAAAGCGTTTTTCTTTATAATACTCTAGCTTTTGCCCATGACTTCTCCCACGTTCTTATTTTAACGTAAAATTTGTTTTATGACACTCTGCAATACTGTAGCTTCATATTAGTGAAAGAATTTCTGGAATCGGATGATCAGTTCTGAAGATTGCCCCCGACATACAAACACAAATTGTACCTGTTTATATTATTGGTATAGAGTACCTTCTATATTTATGGAAGGCCCTCCCTGCATACTATGTTTGTAGTTTTGGTATCAGCAGGCAAAATAAAGTACAACAGTTGTCCGTGGGAGAAGCAGATCGTTCTGGGGTCGACACCCGCAGCCTGCAGTAGCAATTTCCCATTACTTGCAAAGTTTTTCGTCTTTAGTGAATTAATGTACGCTCCTAATGTATAATATCTATATATAATATACAGGATGTCCGGTAATTAATGGATAACCTTGAAATGGATTATACCGGAACTTATGGCCGGTCAGAAAAAAAAAAAATGAAAAGGACTACATATTTTTACCTTTTTTTACATTATTGTACGCTACAACCACAATTTAATGAATTCCATAGGTTTTTGTTGTTCTACTGTTATACCCTAACTATGCCGATAGATAGGCATTAAATAGTATGACTAGTTATTGCAATAAAAAAAAATAGTAATAACTTCAGTGAAGAATTAATTCAAAACATAATATCTTAGGTACTACTTAGGATATATTTGGTTTTGTATATTTTTCTGAACGGCCATTAGTTCTGCTATAAGCCATTTCAAGGTTATCCATTAATTACCGGGCACCCTGTATACAACGTGTAACGTTAAATGCGCAAAACCTGAAAATAGTTTGATCAGAATAACGAGCAGAATTAATTGAACCACTTTTTATTATAGGTCACATTTTTCAAAAAAATCTTCATAAAAACGTTGCCGTGTCTATTTATTAATAGGTCAAGCAACCCAATGTCAGCGCGGCGCAGCGGCCCGGTGACGACTCCTCCCTCCATAAAGCGTCGTCGCAGACGCAAGAAACGATCAGAATGGCCAGTAAAACTAAAACAGCACATAAAACCTTTACAATTTTTTTAATGACTTATTTTCTCTCTGAAATAGGTCAATTGAATTAAGAATCAGTTGCGGTGCCTGAGGTTTTGCGCATTTAACGTTACACGTTGTATATATTTTCCTATCCATGATTGACGTCTGACAGTTGTAGTATGGGAAAACTCAAAAATTCAAAATTTATTTTTAGGATAAGTCTTATTTTAGGTTTAGAAGTTTAGTGGAATGCGTCCTTAAAAGTTTTAAGGACGCGTTCCACTAAACTTACACACAAAAGGTTAAATCTGTAAATATCTGCTATATTCGTTCCCTATTCAGCCCGGTGAGGTAATGGAATAATTCACATTGCACACGATGTGATATACGAAGAGTGGGCGCCCTCTGGTGTTGGAATTGCGGACATTGCACTTAATTTGTTTCTCTCTTTCCCTTGCACAATTTTGCTAGCAGTGTGTATTAATATGAGTTTACGTGGTTCCAGCGGCGGCTACGGCGGCGGCGAGGAGCTGGGCGCGGTGGGCGGCGAGCTGGTGATCTCCGACAGCGACGCGCACGCGCCGCACCCGCCGCACAAGCGCGCGCGCCACACCAACGTGCGTACTGCTTACAGCGATAACTACGCCTAAGGGCGAATTT
>OX451391.1:20950244-21222303 GCA_949629135.1 Eremobia ochroleuca
CGGCCGGGGAGTCGGCCGGTGGCGCTTGAAACTACCCAACGGATTTTGTTGGTTTTTTTTAAATAGCTATAGTGATTCAAGAGGAAGGTTTATATGTATAATACATGCATAATATACTAGAGAAACACTGATAATTTTAGAGGTTTCTAATGTGATGTCGTAAATAAACACATTTTTTGCGTTTACATTGCAAACGCTGGCTGAATCCTACGAGATAGATCAAAATAATGTACTACAGTATTGTACACCTTAAAAAGGTCTACAAAAAATCCACGATGGTATATGTCTATCTCTTAGGGATGACCGACAATAACGATTTTTTATCCTATACTTTTACGAGAAATAATGGCACTAAAATTATCAGTGTTTCTCTACTATATTATGCATGTATTATACATATAAACCTTCCTCTTGAATAACTTTTATCTATTAAAAAAAACCGCATCAAAATCCGTAGCGTAGTTTTCAAGATCTAAGCATACATAGAGACAGACAGACAGCGGGAAGCGACTTTGTTTTATACTATGTAGTGATCAGCATTGCACCCGTGCGAAGCCGGGGCGGGTTGCTAGTTATATATATTTTACAACTTCCTAAGTTGTTATGTACAAAATAATAATATATTTATTTCTGCAACTTCAATATACATTACATCAGTGCGGTCTCAACCCCTGAACTAGGACAACCTGTATGACAGGAGTTGGACAAAAGATGATAAGAATCCGATTAACCGTTTCAGAGATCCAGCAAAACCACAAACGTTACTCCAGCAGGATCTCGAGTAACTTCGAAGCCGAGGAAAGAACAAATACAGAGAAGGTGCAAAATTTACCTCGTCTAGACAACTAATTATATAGCTAATACTCGTATTTGTTTCAATATTCACATTAAAAATAAAATATCTGGCTGCGGTAACGTTACTCCAACAGGAAATGTTTTTGTGAAATAACTAAAAAACTATAAGTGTACATTCAAAAATTTAAAAATTTGCGCTACTATTACAGAAGCTGAGCAACTAATTATCTATAAGATTTAAATGACTATTTTCGACATTATTTTGCACTCGTGGTTTTGATTAGATTAGAAAACTTATCGACATATAAATAATCGTTTGATTTGATCTCGAAAATATTTATGATAAATATGTTTTGATATTTATGTACCTAGTCTTTTAATCACCTAATCTTTTAATTAGTCTCACCCTCATTAACTCACCTAATCTTTTAATTAGAAAGGTACTGATGTATAACAGGGTATATCGGCTATACAATCTAAAAGCTTATGTCTATATACTTAGCTGTACTTTTGTTATCAACACCTACCTAGACCCAAGGTACTCGTATGCTTATGTTTTTTATAATATTGAATAAATTTCTTACATTTATAAATATGCCTTTTAATTGTACTTACAACAGTTACATTTTAGGTCGGTACGTATGTACATTAATAGAACACTGGAAACAACATCATAGTCACCCTACTTTTCTCAAATATGTATATCTCCTGAATTACGGCATGTAGGATAATTGAACTTCGACCAAGTTTTAGTAAAATAATTCTTAAATCGCATGAACTAATTTGTTACGATTTATGTGTTTGAGTATTTAAAATAAAAACGAAAATATTGAGCTCTCAGTTCAGACACTTCACTATAATTTCAATTCAATGTACTGTGCAACCGATTACTTTCGAACCATTGTTTTTATTTTAGAAATTGTATTTTAACATTATATTGTAATACACACTAGGTTGTTTTACGAATTCTTTCAGCCAAACTTAGTTTTGGTTGAGCCCTCAGTTCAGACAAGTACTGAACTGAGGGCTCAAGTTAAACGGCCATAACTCTGTAAATTCTCAGTCTACGGAGTTGAAATTTTTCTAAAAGATTTAAGAAATTATTTACTAAATTTTGAAATCATGTTTCGTTCTAGCGTCTGAATTGAGAGCACTCTTCATTGGGCGATAACACATTTATTTTAAGTTTTAGACATTTTTAAACAATTTTTTTTAGGTTTTTACTATTATTTACTAATTTTCCTAAATATTTCACTTTGTTACAAAGACATTGAAAAATTGAGCCCTCAATCCAGATACACATCCATGCTTCAGGTTCCTAAGTACTTACAGCTAATTATCCACAGTCGGAAAATTCTGTTTGAATCAGCAAAATCATTCAAGTGGTACCTTCAAACGAAATAACTTATCGATTGCACTTAACGTTAATTTCTTAAGAAATAAGCAGTACCTTTGTACTCAAATTATTACTATGTCATATCCATATGTTTTTTACTGTGTGTACATAAATAATAAAATAAATAAATAAACGTTATTAGTGCAATAATATAGTAGTAGTAATAGTGCAATAAACGTTTATTAGTCAAGAACGCATTCTCTCGACGGCCGCACTGTAGATTAGTTATGTTTTAACTTAACTTGAAACTCAAATAAAATAATAAGTACCTATTATTATTTTATTTGAGTTTCAAGTTAAGTTTACAATGATGATAGATAGTCGTAGAAAATGTATTTTAATGAAAATATTACTTATACTTTACTATTCAAATAACAATAACTGTCTAGAGGAATATATAATATTATATAAATAAGTAGATAATACAAAAGGGAAATGGGGTGATTACCGAGATGACGACTAATAGAGAGAAGTATGGAACAAGTGATAGAAAGTGTGAAAGTTGTGGAATATTATTATTATTATTATTAAAAAGACATGTGGCACCGACGGGAGAATGGTGATGAATAAGTTATAATAATACTTACTTACGAATAACTTATTTATTTTTCTATTCCCGAAAGGCGGGACTGAGCCTGTCTCGCGCGGGACATTTAATTCTAGGTTAAGAATCGGGACGTCCCGCCAGAATTGGGACGTCTGGCAACGCTGCTGTGTTCGGAGTAAGGTCGTTAACTTAAAAAGTATACCTACTTACGTATTCATGCAGTAAAGTTGCTGCGTCCCGGTTTGAAGGGCATTTGAGATCTGTCTTTTGCGATAACTAAATAAATTATTTATAACTAAATTATTTTTCATCATTCATCATTATTCTGCCCTTATCTCTCTGTATTAATCTCTATATTATCAATCACGAATAGGTATCATGTAGATAACCTAACTATAATCCGAAGTAAAGTCCGAGTTTATTTTCGTTCCAAATCAGCGTAAATATGTACTTATGATATTTACGCTGATTTATTGATATTCTACAAAAGATAATTTTGTTTCAATTTTTACTCTAAAACTCCTACTAAGTATATCCATCTAAGAAATTAATTTTTAAATAAATTAAAGTTTTCATTAGGGATAATGTTTAACAGGATTATTTCTAAAGCACCAACAAACTTAAAAATAAGAATATTTAAAATATAATAATAATAACCCTACCGCCGTATCTCTACGTTGACGCCGTGGTGGGGCTTGCGTGCTCCGAACTCTGGGCCTGTGTCGGTAGAGTTTACCTTACCGGAACTGGTTTAGGGTGAGGACAGACCAAGAGAGATACAGAAACCCGCAGGGCAGCGGGTGGCGAGCTGTTGGGCAGTAGCGACCCCACGGACCCTATCTCCCGGGAGTAGTCTTGTTCCTCACCGCTGGCTTTGCTTTATTGGTCGGCTCGAGTTAACACTGACAAGAAACAAAGCTCCTACCTCATTCTTGCCTCTACTGGCCGGCTTGGGTGGAGATTCGCAAGAACAAACGTGCTCGGGGGAAGTAAGTATTCCAATAAGTGCTCGTAGGGATCTTGACCATCTTCCGGGCTCTGGGATTGTTCTGAAAGCCGTGGAATACTTCTCCACTCCTCATAAGCACCTCAGGACATTTTACCCCCTTGTTGCTACGTCACTATGTGCTAGCGACAGTTTCCGGGGACCCATTATTGAGATTGTCAAGTCACCCCCCGCCATTTTATCTGTGAATATTATATTATCATTGGTCAGGCAGGGGACATATTCCTTCCATAGTTCATCGTAACCGATCCACTATAGCTACCCAAACCCACAGCCCAATATATTTTATTTCCATGTTCTGCAATAGTCCTGCACCAACCGGGGGTTGTCCTTGGGTGCACTTGCATAGTCTATACAGGGATAATCGTCGATTGGTGCCTCCTCATCATTTAAAATTGTCTAAGGGGCCTCTGCGAGTTGGCTTCGGCCCCTGGTACGCTTTCCAAAGGTCCCGGACCTTTGTAAAGCGAAGGAAGACCCACCAGATGTCAAAGAATAAAAATAAAAAATTCTTTAATTTCGGACAACAATGATCCTGCGTGTTAGTAAACAATATTATAAATTAACACTAGTGTAAGTAGTTATAATACAATAAGTAGAGAAGAAGACAGAATAAGTATTGTGGAAAGGACATCCATAAAGTAATGTTTAGTAATTGTCCTTCTCACAAATTTTTTAATAATCGGAGAGTCGATACTCTCCGCCATAGTTTTCAGAATGCTGTTGCCATTCGCCAGCAACCTTGAGAATTTGAGTAATATCTCTTGCGAATTAATGCTTTTTATAAATCCTAATTGCGTAACACACTATTAGGTAGGTACTCTCAATTTGAATAATTTTGAAGCATATTGCTAATCCATTGCTCCGTTTGTTGGAAAAATGTGTCTGCTCAACAACGTAAATAACGCAATGAATGTTGTTGAACCTTCAAAATGAAACCTATTGCTACTGATAGTGTGTTACGCAATTACCCTGCAGATAACTGATGTTATGACAAAACAGTAATTAGGCATTGCTCAATGTTTTAGTTGTAAACTTATATTATCCTGAATTTCATAATAAATATCATCATCTGCTAATATTATCCTCTTTTATAAAATCAATTTAACATGGATCGATTTTGAACTGAATGTTACTTGAATGAATCAATTGTTTTGTCACATCACTATTTAAATTTCGTTAAAAAGTCGTAACACATGAGCTGTCATTTTACTGCAGCTAATTAATAAGTCCGACAGTAGGTTTATTCGACCTCGTAATTTCTATACCACCGTAAAGTTAAAATGTCACTTGCATAATAAAAATTCAAGTTCTATTTTAGCTCAAGACCAACGTGACAGTTAAGTTAAACCTTAGTAAAGTTTTGATTAATGGGGAGTTTTTGTCAAAAATAGTCAAGTAATTTCCAGGTTGATTGTACCTACCTACCTACTATAAAAGCAGACTGCCCAGAGATCTTCCAACCGCGCGTGCAAGTGTTAAGATATGAATGACCCGTCGTCTTAATGAGTGCCCTTTACACGGCATCGTATAGAAAGTTATCACATTTTGTTTATAAAAAAAACATGTTTACTAATTTATAATTAATAAGTAGTTCGTATACATTGAGTAATCGGTAAACAAGATCGGAAGTTACGTTTCTAGAATTACCTTACAGTTACCAAGTAAGACAGATGGCGGCATGATCTGGACTCCTTCTTAAAGGATTGGCCCACAATCGCAGTAGATCGGGAAAAGTGTAAAGAGGGATGGGAGGCCTTTGCCCTGCGGTGGGACAACACAGGCTTATAATAATAATTAATAAGTAGGTAGGTACAGACGCCAGCACATCAAGCTACTACAATCTGTCAGATTTCTTTAATAGATTGTCAACTTTAGCGCTAAAGCATAAGGTTCAAAGTTGATTGGGAAAATCTGACAGTTTCGGGCAGCTTGATGTGCTGGCGTCTGTACACACGCCAAAAGCAATAGGTAACCGGGCACGCAAACTATAAAACTATACCGCTACTGTTAAAACGATTCATTACGTACTGCTCACAATGACAGCCACGCACACATCGCATTCGTAGATTGAGTGCGAACGTCTTCTAAATGATAGTATTTATTATTTTTGTTTAGATATAATTTCGCATCGAAAACTAAAGCGTTCGTAGCCCAAAGAAAAAACCCTTTGTGAGTTGGAATCTATGAAGTTCTGATTCTTTTTGCGATTTAAAATTTGTATCTAAATCAATTAGAATATTTTTTTTAACCCTACAGAGCATGATTTTTCATATCGGCTTAAAAAATATATATTAGCCTGCAAATATGATGCCATTTCTCTAAAAAATATTTAGAAAAATCATAATTCAATAGAAACGTATGTTTTTGTGTATGGCACATATGCATTATAATTACGTAGTATAAATGAAATTATAAGATTGCACGTAAAATGACAAATGTAAACATCAACTTACTTTTACTAATTATTTCGACACTGAAAAATTCTATTTTATCATTTTTTTTGCGATTATTATACGCCGCTCGTTAATCGTATTCAAAGTACCTACCGATTTAAAAAAAACATAAATGTTATGATGTTTATTCAGATATATCCAAAATATCTGGTACTAAATTCGAAACTCAAAAACATAATAGTTAATCTCGTCAACACTAGATCACGCTACTTAGATCCATTTTTAAAATATAACACGCTTTTCGGTATGTCCCATATGTGGGACACTATGCCCTGTAGGGTTAAGAAATGGTTTTATTTATTTATTATAAAATAGCTTAAACAAATAAAACCATTTTTAATAAATAATAAAAGAACATCACAGGTTTCAACAAATTCAACAAATTTTATTAATGTAATAATGTCAAAGAACTTTACCAATTTTATATTTTTTAATCAGAATTTCATAAATTTGAGTTTCATTTAAACTTAACTTTTTACCGATGTTACCGTTTATTACTAAGTAAGTTAACTACCCAGTAACTGGGTTGTGGAGGTCAGATAGGCAGTCGCTCCATGTAAAATACTGGTATTCAGCTGCATCCGGTTAGACTAGAAGCCGACCCCAACATAGTTGGTAAAAGGCTAGGGAGATGAAGTAAGTTAACTTATTTCTCTGATTCATTGTTTTATACATGTTGTCTTCACCTATAAGTAATTGATGCACAGTTATTTTACTTTTAAAAATGTATTATGTGGTTGTGTTAGTGTAATCAATTACTTAAAGTAGTTAGTAGCAAGTAGGTGGACCTAAAATAAAAAAAAAAATACTCACCGATATCATTAGGTGCCTTGTGATTTCACTAACAGAAATGTTTTGCTCATGGAAAACAATAATCTGAGCTTATTGGAATATTGTTCAATGATGCATGTCTAAGTTAATCAATTTATCACAATCACAAACTTCGTAAAAGTGCAAAAGAAGGAGTATAGTAGGTGTAATTGCTAATGCAGACTGACTCATACTAAATTCACAATGAAAGGCAGGAATATATTTTTAAAGTGGGTACTTAGTTAGCTTCTAAACTGGCAAATAATTTCAAGTAGCTGAGAAACTTGTAGTAGATTCTTGAACCGGTCAGAATATCGCTTTATTCAGTTAGTATATTAAATCTAAATTACAAAATCTCAAAAATAATAATATTTTAGTAAACTCGTTGCTCAAACTCAAATCATTTGTCAAGCTGAAGGTTGCATGCTTACCTGTTGCGCCACGAGAGCAACTACAGTAAAACGGGGTGAATAGGAATGCAGGGGTGAATCGGGACGAAACTTTAAAATGGATTTTAACATTGAAATAATATCGTTTTTTGCCAAAAGGTCTCTTAATGTGTTTACTATATTATAGTTGACGATTAAGTGTAATTGTTGGCTACAAACTATATAACATCAACGTTAAAATCCGTTTAAAAGTTTCATCCCGATTCACCCCTCGGTTCCTATTCAACCCATTTTACGGTATCCTATATTGCGAAATCATGTTATACTTTCATTTAGAAGACGTTAGCGCACTCACTACGAATACGATATGTGCGTATCTGTCATTGTGAGCAGTAGGTACGTACAGTAGCGATATAGTTTTGTAATGTGCGTGCCTGGTTATTTTAACTCTTTTAGCGTGTGTGCCTACTGTTTATATTATATTAATTTGTTTATTGCATTCCATAAAGTATTATTGGTGTTAGATAAATATAAAGGCTAATTAATACAGACCGAGAAACGCAGTTAGTTTCTAAGGGTACAGGCCACCACAGACCACAATACATGGTTATTTCAACCCTCAGCGGGGTAATTGCGTAACACACTATCAGTAGCAATGACTTTTAATTGAGCAGATAAATTTATCGAACATATAAAGCAATGGATTAGCAATATCCTTCACAATTATTCAAATTGAGAATGATAGTGTGTAACGCAGTTAGGGTGCTGATCGGTCTGACTATATCGAAATCCGTAGAAACGTTCTTACTTACCTATATCAATAGTCATTTGAATTAAGTGATTTTTGCTTTGGATTAAATTGGCTAGCATGATCGTACTAATCCGCACTTGGCCCTCGTGGTGGATTACAGTCCAGTCCCTCGCAGAGACGCCAGTGTCTCAGCAGTGGGAAAGTTATAAGTTTATTATTAATATTAATCATACTTTTCCTCCGCTGAACTGATGGCGGATGAAACAAGGAACAGGGAAACAAGGAATACCTAATTTCCTTAAATTTTCGTCCTACTTATTAAACCAGATGAAACAATACACATTAGATAATTTTGCTCTCGGGAAAGCCCCGTTCCCAGTCGTTGACAGAGTTAGGTATGTGCAAACACATTTAATTATATCAACGTGAAGATAGGGTACCTCACTGATAAAATTCTTCTCGGAAACAAATGAACGAACAACACAGACATTCTAGGAGGAAATAAAAATAAAACCAATTTAGTAATACCTACAGTTACAAAAAATGTGGGAACGCAAACTATGAAGAACATATGAGTAATCACTTTCACTTCTGTAGGTATATATACAGCGTGTAACGTTAAATGCGCAAAACCTGAAAATAGTTTGATCAGAATAACGAGCAGAATTAATTGAACCACTTTTTACTATAGGTAAAATTTTGCAAAAAAATCTTCATAAAAACGTTGCCGTGTCTATTTATTAATAGGTCAAGTAAGCCAATATCAGCGCTGCGCAACGGCCCGGTGACGACTCCTCCCTCGATAAAGCGTCGTCGCAGACGCATGAAACGATCAGAATGGCTAGTAAAACTAAAAAAGCACATAAAACCTCTAAAAATTTTTTTATGACTTATTTTCTCTCTGAAATAGGTCAATTCAATTAAACAATCAGTTGGGGTGTCTGATGTTTTGCGCATTTAACGTTACACGTTGTATATATATATACCTACAAAGTGGAAAAACTATGGGCCCTGGAGGGGAATTACCTTATATCCTTTAGTTAACTCATTTTACTGAAAGGAAACATTCCTTTATTTTTTGAAAGAAACAAAACTGCATTTAAAGATCTTCTAAAATTCGCTTGTCTCACCCGGGAATCGAACCAACTAAAAATAAAAAAAATAAACCCTCACTACTTTATTATACGAATCGGTAGGATTATTGTCCAGCACCCTAATTGCGTAACACACTATTACTCTCAATTTGAATCATTTTGAAGCATATTGCTAATCCATTGCTCCATATGTTCGAAAAATGTGTCAGTTCAACAACGTGTAAATAATGCAATGGATGTTGTTGAACTGTCAAAACGAAACCCATTGCTTGCTTGATAGTGTAGTACAATTATCCTGCAGGATAAAATGTATCCGATAAACATTTGGCCTTACACTCATCTGTTGTACGAGATACCCATGAAATTTATTATGTATTTATTAGAAGTTCTTTATTAACAATACCAAGTATTGTTCACTTGTAACAAGTAAATGACACTTTATAATTTTCTTATCTCTCTAACATCCAAAGACATCGTATGAAGTACAAGCTTGCTAATGTTGTAAGTACATCTCTAAGTACCTTGTTGAAGACTTCGAAAAGAAAATCGTTAAATGCTAATAATTAAATGCTATGCCCAAG
Source organism: Eremobia ochroleuca (assembly GCA_949629135.1). Taxonomy (NCBI): domain Eukaryota; kingdom Metazoa; phylum Arthropoda; class Insecta; order Lepidoptera; family Noctuidae; genus Eremobia; species Eremobia ochroleuca. The sequence goes on from OX451391.1 coordinate 20,960,070, forward strand.
GTCGTGGGTTCGATTCCCACCTAGGACAAATGTTTGTGTGATGAGCACGATCATTTGTTCTATGTCTGGGTGTAATTTATCTATAATATGTATGTATTTAGAAATATATATGTATGTTTATCAGTTGTCTAGTACTCATAGCACAAGCTCTGCTTAGTTTGGGACTAGATGGCGTTGTGTGAAAGTTGTGGAATATTATTATTATTAATAAATCTATGCACAGCACAATTCCTTCTTACACTAGGCGTACTGACGAAAAGTTTAAAAAGGGAACGAAATTCGAAATTTGAAATTTGAAACAAAATTTTCTATATTTTTAAAATCGATAAAGATGTTGAAAGTATTCGTTAGTAAGTGTTCGATGTTTCATGCTTACCTATGTGTTCTTCGTAACCCATACATACTCACTGACCTCTTTATAATATTAGTATACTAGCTGCGCCCCGTGGTTTCCCCCGCATAAGTGTCGATCCCATGGGAATATCGGGATAAAAAGTATCCTATGTGTTTTTTTTTTTTTTTTTTTTATTCTAGAAAAAGGGCTTTGTCGCACATGCGATTATGCCGCCCTGGTTGGCTTTGCAATTTTTGACTAATAATAACAATCAATCAACAATCTTTAACTAAATCTTAGCATAGCTAGTCTGTAAAGTGCTCTAGCTGCGTCAGAAAGTGGCGCAGCCAGAACACTGTTGCAGAAACCTATTTCTCTAAGCCTACAATCTAACCTATATCTAAATTCTGCGTTGCGGACACACTCGGCCAATATGTGATAAACATCATCAACGGAATTATTACAAAAATCACACTTATCTGTTGTTGATTTTGCCATTAGGTATAAGAACTTATTACACGGAATGTGTCCAGAACGAAGTCTTAATGCCATAACAGTATCACATCTATTCAACAACTGGTTATCTATCCACGGCGAGTTCAAGGGATGCGGCTGGATCGTTTTGTACCAGATTCCTTTATCTCGTGATCTTTCATTAAAATATTCTTTCCAAAGTAAATAGCAATCCTGTTTAATTTTTGGTATAAAGTTTGAAAAGTAAGGAGAAAAGTTAACAGGAATTCCATCACATATGGCTTGCTTGGCTAGTAGATCAACAATTTCATTGCCTCTTATTCCAATATGTGATGGAATCCATTGAAGGACTACGCGCTTTCCGTCAGATTGTAATTTCAAAATAATTTTCAGTATAGTGTAGGCTATCGGTGTTCCTCGAAAGGTCGAGGTACACCGAGCCAAATGTTGGAGCGAGCTTTTGGAATCTGTGAGAATTACAATATGGCTTTGGTGGATTGATTCCACATAAGACAGAGCTTCTGCGATCGCGATCAGTTCAGCTTCCATTATACATACATTAGCATTTATTCGAAATTTCATTGAAATTTCTTGTGACTCGTAAAACGCAGCCCCTATATTGTCACCCTCCTTAGATCCGTCTGTAAATATTTTTACGTAAGTCGAGTATTCGGAATTAAGGTAGTCAATAAATAAGTTTCTTAAACTAACAGGATTGTATTGCCTTTTTGGACCAGGCATGAATTTTACGTTGTGTTTTATTATTATATCACTATCTATGTTACTAACCCAAGTATTCAGGGAAAACATATCTAATTTCTGACTGCTGTGAATTTTTAAAGTTTTTAGTGAGTCATTAACCAAGATTAGAAGGGGGACTCTTTTGTTTTGCCAATATGAGGATGTTTTACACAGTGTAGATAGTTCGGCTAATAAGTTGATACCTCTAGTATTTGCCTGCAAAGCTTTAGTCTTAAGCCAGAATTTGCTAGCCAGGAAGCGCCGACGTAGGTATAGTGGTTGTAGGCATAATTCGCTCTCCATCACGTGAATTGGTGTGGTTTTAATAAAACTACCCACTACTCTCATGGCTTGGTTCTGTAATCTATCTAATTTTCCCCCGCATAAGTGTCGATCCCATGGGAATATCGGGATAAAAAGTATCCTATGTGTTAATCCCGGTTATAAACTAGTTGTGTACACAATTTCATCCAAATCCGTTCAGCCGTTTGACCGTGAAGAAGTAACAAACATAAAACACACACACAAACTTTCGCCTTTAAATAATATTAGTGTGAAGTGTGATTAGCATGTCGGAAAACAAATTGGATTTCATGGGCTTTATTTTTTTGCGCGGAACCCTAAATCTTTTTCTATAATAAGAGTAGCCTAAGATACTCCTTATAACATTAGCTATCTCCCAGTGATAGCTCCATCAAAATCGGACTAGCCGTTTTGGAGATATACCCGGAACAAACACAGAGCCAGACAAAAAAATGTTTTTCTTTATTATAAGTACCGTATAAGCTGTTATTTTGACATTACAAACACTTCAATTTTATTTATTTGTATAGATAGAAGAGCGATAATTCTGACTGTACCTACTATTGATGGGTTAAGTCTTAGTAAGCCACTAATTCATCACAATTTTACGCGCAATTAATAGCAAATAATTATCACATTCGAAATTTATGGTCGTTCACGTATTTCTTGAACGAATCGCGTCTTAATCAGTGGAACTGTTCTCTTTCTATTAGTTAAAGTGTGTATGTGATGTACTTTAACGTGAATTTTCCACTACAATACAGATCTAAGGATGAGTAGGTAGGTGTAGTTCCTATTAATCATAACGCGTCGTTACGATTCGGATGATGTTCGTTAATCGTTAATTCTAGCTGCCAATCTTAGTTGAGTATGTCTGTTCATGCTCTTGGTTAAATGACAAGAGTTATATGCGTAGAAAAATAATGAACTGACTGTTTCCTTTACGAAATTTTTCATTGACGTGGAGTTGCGGACACCAACCCGTATTACCGATTCCTTTACGAATTTGTCGATAGCCATGCCGTTGGTCCTGCGCCAGCGCCCTAATTGCGTCCGAGAATTTTGAAAGAAACTCCTAAACTACTGCTTCATAGGTTTGAAAAATTCATCGGCTCAAAAACGTAAATAGCGCAATGAACGTGGCTGAACTGTCAACGGGAATCTGTCATTTCAAATTCAAAGCTTCATATAAAAAATAAAAAATTAACAATGAATTCGAAAAATGTCTGCTCAACAAAGTTAATAACGCAATGAATGTTGTTGAAATGTCAAAATGAAAACCGTTCCTACTGTTACGCAGGTGTGTTACGCAATTACCCCGCCGGTCGTTTCGGGTTGCCGTGCGATCAGATGCGATGAGGGAGGAACGAAGAGGGCCAGGGAGCCCGCACCTGTGTTTGCGCACACACTTCTGTACTAAAATATCTCTTGCGTAGGTACTTCTGCAATTCGCTAATCTCCATTGAGATTGGTCATAGTGACCGAAATTCTTTCGGCAGTATTTTTTTTGTCAGTAGCCGCCCGGATACTACTCGTAGATAGTGTGAGGTCTGGGGCAATAAGTTCGCCCCCTATTGCGTAAATGGCGAAACTTTCGTGTACTATACACGTCTGCCTGGACCTTTGAAGAATACAGGAGAGACGTTATGTGATGTGAAGTTCTCCATTAAACAGCATACACCTTTAATCCCCGATGGGTTAAGTACTTAAAGCACACACATTTTGCAGATACACTCGAGAGCAATGAATTAGGGTCACATAAAGATACCTGGAAGTCTCGGAAACTAAGAATGCTAGCTTAGTGAAATAAATTGTGTTTAGTAGACAATTAAAGTAATAAACTTAGTTACTGTACAGTTATGCTATCAAAAGAGACAAAATAAAAAAATGGGACTTTTGTAAATGTAACTACGAATTTTCTGCATCTGTTTTTGCTTTTGTTTCTATTCTGTCATATAAAAAGGTATGTAAACAGCGTTTCTGATATTCAATATTAATTATTGAAGCTGTTATAATGTCGCTTACACCTGAAGAATGCACCAGTTCTTAGTTTCCGAGACTTTCAGGTATCTTTATGTGACCCTAATTCATTGCTTTCGAGTGTATGTTAAGGTCCCATGTAATAGGGGGCGAGCTTATTGCCATCAGCGGGGCACAAACCCAGACTCCGGGTTGCTTCTGAGAATGTCCAATTAGCTATATGCTAAAGAACTACATTTATTTATTTATTTAAACTTTTAGCACACAAAAAGGTATAAAGGCGGACTTAATGCCAAAAAAACAAACAGCTTCGATAAAAACTTGGTCGACATGGCACTACCACCATATTGTCACTATAGATCAGGTAAAACTCCTGGCTGCTACTAAGAAATTCCTGCTGGAAAATTCCAACAACACTATGCCCAACCTAAGAATCGAAACCAGGACCTAATCCTCAGAGAGTAACGAGACAGTTCATCATTAAAATCAGTTAATTATAAATAAACTGACAAAGTAAGTAAACGCTAATTATATCCGGCATTAATATTAATAAAACTAATTATAACGCAGTTGGTGTGAACGTTCTATTTATTGGTAATAATAAGTAACGAAGAATAATAACATGTGTTTGTAATTTGTTATCTTGCGAGACTTGTCGTGACTTATTATGTATGACGTGGTAGGGGGGTACATTTCCCTCATACATTTTGTGGGTACAGACAGTCGTGAGCATAAATATACTCGTACCCTAGTTACCTACAAAAAAAAGAGTTTTTCTCGGGGGATAAAAATTACGTTTCGATACTACTGGGTGAAATCAAATTCATGGGCATCCTTTATTGTACTCTTCATTATGAACAACTTTTACTGCGGGACTAAACCTGAAATCGAAAAAAAAAATATCTGCGCTGCTATTCTGTAAAAATCTCACCGTGAGAACTTAGGTGAAGTGAGTGGGAAGTGAGCTCTGTCATTCCATAATGCTAGGGATTAACACTATTAAGTGCTCACTTCACTTATGATTTCACGGTGAGATTTTTACAGAATCGGCCGGCAGCTCTTCTTTGCATTTATGTTCACATAACTCGTCAAAGTGTACAGAGGAGCTGATTTTTTTCGCGATTTGCTCCCATAGTAAAAGTTGTTTATAATGGTGAGTACCCCTTAAAAGGATGCCCATGAATTCAATTTCACCCTGCATAATAGGACCTCCTCGTTGGTCTACTGGTCGGGACTGCACCCTAATTGCTTAGTAATAAAATAATAATATGTAATAATAAAAGCATTTATTTTCAGGTAACAAAAACCCATAGACAAATACACAAACACACCAACACTTCCAATCACAATCTGAATCACCTTGAAGGATATTGCTTCATATGTTGAATGTTGTTGAACTGTCAAAATGAAAGCCATTGCTACTGTTAGTGTGTTACTCAATTACTCCGCTCGTTCGTGTAGTGGTCCTGAACGCTACTGCTGAACATGAGGTCCTGGGATCGATTCCCGGGTCTGGCTATCTGGTTTTTTCCATCTGGAATTTTCAGTAGCAGCCCGGTTTCTGGAATGGTGCTTGTTGGCAATAGGATCGCTCCAGGTTACATGTGACTTAAAGATAACTGGTGAAATGTAAGCGTATTATAGCGTGACGCGAGCGTTATAGCGTGATGCCAGCGTTATAGCGTGACGCGAGCGTTATAGCGTGATGCCAGCGTTATAGCGTGACGCGAGCGTTATAGCGTGATGCCAGCGTTATAGCGTGACGCAAGCGTTATAGCGTGATGCCAGCGTTATAGCGTAACGCAAGCGTTATAGCGTGATGCCAGCGTTATAGCGTGACGCGAGCGTTATAGCGTGATGCCAGCGTTTTAGCGTGGCGCGAGCATTATAGCGTGACGCGAGCGTTATAACGTGATGCCAGCGTTATAACGTGATGCCAGCGTTATAGCGTGGCACGAGTGTTATAGCGTGACGCGAAGGTTATAACGTGATGCCAGCGTTATAACGTGATGCCAGCGTTATAGCGTGGCACGAGCGTTATAGCGTGATGCCATCATTATAGCGTGACGCGAGCGTTTGACAATAATACTATGTGCGTATCACCATAGCATAATATTTTAGGAGAAAATCGTTTTCAATCTTGCGTAAGTATAGGGTGTTTATGCTGATGACTGTACAAACATTGTTGTTATATTATGACGTTGTGAAGTGTAATTTTATGCCATGTAAAATAATGCGTCAGAGAAGTTGGCGCAGTGGCTGAGCGATTGGCTACTGCGCGTAGTACGTGCCACAGGTTCAATTCATGCAGGGAATAAAATATTTGTATGATATATTTTTTATTTTTTTATTTATTAATAGGTCAGCCTACAATTGTTGGCACATTTCATTTCTGAGGAGCACACGATATACATTTATAAGTGCAAGAATTGCTTACAGGCTAACACCACATGCACTATACAGCGTGTAACGGAAGGGGGGTATCAACCCTGAAGGAGGTGAATGTGCTCATGAAACTGAACAACTTTCCCCAAAGAACATAGGTCGAAATATGAAAAAAAAATTTGGCCCTTCCTTACAAAACTGACTACCAGCTGATTGATTTACTATGGGAGGGCCAAATTTTTTTTTCATATTTCGACCTATGTTCTTTAGGGAAAGTTGTTGAGTTTCATGAGCACATTCACCTCCTTCAGGGTTGATACCCCCTTTCCGTTACACGCTGTATATTTAGACTATACATTTTATATATTAGACTATATATGTGACAATCCGCGGCTAAAGGTACCTTATGGACGTTTATAGTTTCGAAGATATTGAATGTTTTGTAAATTTTGCAAGAAATATAGATTTTTTTTTTATTGCTTTTTCGCAAAGCATAAGATCTGAAATTTATTTCCCTGTTATTATTTTTTATTTAACTTACAACGGCAACATAGTGTTCGAGGTGACTGAACTTAAAATGTCTGTTTCTCGAAATTGCACAATTTCGAATATAATTTAAAAAAAATTATATCTCCGTAACAAAACATCGTAGGAGGTTGATCTTTTTTGATATCTACAGCGTATTAATCGCAGATTACTAGCGTATGCATAACTCCATATCGACCACAAGGTACCTTTAGCCGCGGATTGTCACATATTTGTATTTGGATAGATACAGAGTGGATGTGATAGCCTGTGTTGTCCCAACCTAGGTCATTTAAAATCATGATTAGTACCAAATTGAAACCATGTTCATCAATTGTTCCAAGTTGTTCTAGCAATGCATTTTTAGCCACTTCGAAAAGAAAAGGTTATCAATTCGATAACGTATTTATGTAATATTATTGGAATGCTATATTCATCAAATATGATAAGATAATCTTCCAAAAAAATATACACAATTTTATAGGTCTGTATGTTTATCCACAAACTTTATCCGAATCTATTAATCGGATTGTGACCATTTTTTCTAGTAATGCATTTTGAACTTTACTTTAAATCATTTAGAGGAATCAGGAACTGATCAGTTCGTAAGTATACATACTTAAATAGTTCTAGATGACTATTTAGTATGCTAACGGATATCCCATTGAACGACCTTACTGCCACAGCCAGCTTCATTAAAATAAGTTGACCTTAAAATACTCCTATTACGGGAGCAGACAGAACCGACAATCTGTTCTTATTAATTTTACAGTTTTACAGTTTTCGCACTTCACTATGAGGAATCAGTGAAAATGTTTTAGATTGTGTTTATAATGCATCCATTTGAAAAACATTGGGAATCACACAAAAACTATCAAGCTTATTTCTATAAACCTTCACCATTTTAAAGATAATTTAATTATTTATCTTTTAGAATATGGGTCTTGCGTAACTATATAGACTAAGCTGTATTCACTATACGTTAGTTGTTAAGCATTAGTATTTAATAATAATAGTACCTATGTTAACAACAAATAACTGTACGCGTATATCACAACTTGTTTGTAGACGCCTTGGGTTGACCTGTTAAGTCTACAAAATGTTTAATAAATAAAGGAGAGTAGGCAATACAGCCTTTATCCTGCTGTCCGGCAGTACAGACTTCATCATTTTCTTGCCTTTATCCGAATTTATTTGTGGTCGGCGCAACAAGTCTTTTTCTTCCGTACTTCTCTACTAGTCGTCATCTCGGTAGTGACTCCCTTTCTAGCCATATCATCTCTCACACAGTTCATCCATCGTTTCTTTGGTCTTCCCCTACTCTTACAGCTTATTTCGCTTACTCTTCTGCATCACATGCTGATGCCATGACAACCAGCACCCTAATTGCGTAACACACTTTCAAGCACAATGCGAGTGTTTTCAAGGATATTGCTAATACATTGGGTACATTGATTTGAGAAATTCGTCTGCTCAATTTTAGTCCTTCTTATCGATTTCGATAGCGGAGACCCTTTAAAATTATTATTATTTCCTAGCGTGTGCCCTAACATGACTCGCCAGACTGATTTTAGTTTTATATATACTCGATCACAACTAAGGCAATAGAGTTGGCCGGTAGAGTTAAAAGTACAGGAATACGCGGTCTTAGGTCTCTCTTTGCCTATTTGGCGTTTTTCGGTTAGTACGAGTATATCGAGGCGCTTTTTTCGAAAGTTTTTACACTTACGTCTGCTCAACAACGGAAATAACGCAATGAACGTGGCTGAACTGTCAAAATGAAAGACATAATGATTGATCTTCATTTTATGTGCATTAAGCATTACCTCGCTGACTTATTGTAAATAATAACAATAAATATCGGGGACTATAAGCGTGATGTCTAGCGTAGAAAATGTGAAAGTCACGCTTTGTATATGTACAAGTAAACACCATATAGGACAAAATGTGATAAGAACAAATAAAATTTAAAGTAAGTATTTCAAGCATTATTCTGTCTGAAATACGTACTTTAAATTTTATTTTTGGTGTGGTCTTAAGTTTTTTTGATCTTAAGTTTAAGATTTCAGCCCTCAAGTCCATTGATTTTTACGGCCTTCATCAGAATTCTTTCTAACAGATTAACCACAGAGTTTTCTTGTATTTCCCACCAAATTGCCATGGCGTTGACACTATACAGCGTGTAACGGAAGGGGGGTATCAACCCTGAAGGAGGTGAATGTGCTCATGAAACTCAACAACTTTCCCCAAAGAATATAGATCGAAATATGAAAAAAAAATTTGGCCCTCCCTTACAAAACTGACTACCAGCTGATTGATTTACTATGGGAGGGCCAAATTTTTTTTTCATATTTCGACCTATGTTCTTTGGGGAAAATTGTTGAGTTTCATGAGCACATTCACCTCCTTCAGGGTTGATACCCCCTTTCCGTTACACGCTGTATATCCCATTTATTAAAATCCTAGCCCGATCTGCATGCATAAAAAATGCGGCCCAGTAAAATCCACTAAAGTTTCGCCATTCGAAGAACATCTTTTCCAAAGGTGCAGTACAAATGGTACATTCGCCCATTGAACACGTTTACTTGTGAACATATGAGAATGCTTGAATACATCATTTATGCAAGAAAATAACCGAGTAACCACTGTGTTTTTACAAAATCGAAAGTTCTCCGAAGTGGTGACGAATCGCTTATAATATATCTTTAACTTTTCGCCATTAAACTCGTCTTGCAATGTTTGTGTGGAATATCCAATTTTAGATAAAATGACACTGGTAATTTTTAAATAAGCAAACAATAAAATGTTATCATGTGACGTTTTAACCTCATCTCCGGGGTCATTCGCGTACTCCTAGTATATTACCGAAGCGACTCCGCCTTGCACACAGTCTGCACTAAACCTCATCACAATGCGCGTCTTAATTTTTCTGGTCCTAAGTGTAACCGCGGTTGCAACAGAATCGTGGTCCTTCGTGCCGTCGTTCGAGACCTTCATTAAAGAACAAAGTGATAATGTCAAGACCATCTACAACGATGCTGTTAACATGAAGGATTCCGTCGATAATTACGTTGAAGAACAGCAGCAGATGTTTAAGGACAATCTCAACAACTATGTGGAGGAAATTCAGGAGAATGGAAGAAACCTCGTAGACCAATCGTCGTACAGTCTTGGCGTTGAGACTTTTTCGGTGCTGGAAAATCCTGATGTTCATCTATCAGTGCCTGGAATAATCACAAGAAATGGATACATATGTGAGACCCACACGGTCATATCTCAAGGCTATGTTCTCAACTTACACAGGATTCCTCGCTCCAGGCATGGCAGGGAAGTGCCAACGAAGACTGTTCTCCTCCAACACGGCTTATTTGCCAGCTCTGCTGACTGGATCATGAATGGTCCTGGAAAAGGACTTGCCTACGTCTTGGCTGATGCAGGCTATGACGTTTGGATGTCCAATATAAGAGGAAACCGGTATTCCAAAGATCATGTTTGGTTTAAATCGAACTCCCAAGCCTATTGGGACTTCTCTTGGCACGAAGTAGCTTTGTATGATGTCCCTGCGGTCATAGACTACGTTTTGGAGACTAAGGGAGAAGATACTAAGATAACCTACATTGGACACTCGATGGGGACTACTATTCTCTTTGCTATGCTGACATTGAAGCCAGAATATAACGATATATTGTCTGCTGGGTTTGCGTTAGCTCCTGTCGTATTTCTATCAGATATGAAGTCGCCATTAAAATCTATAGCACCAATTGCCAGCAACCTAGCATACATAGACGGGTTGCAAGGAGCTTATGAATTCATCCCAAAAAATTCAGCTCTAGGTAAGATTTCAAGCACGTGTAACGGAGAAAACATGGATTCCTTAATTTGCAAGAACATTGTATTCTACTTGTGCGGCTTTAACGAGAGGCAGTTCAATAAGACTCTCTTGCCAGTGTTCCTGGCTCATTTGGGTACAGGGACATCTTGGAAGACAGCAGTTCACTTCTCGCAAGAAATCCTGTCTGGTAAATTCGAGCAGTTTGATTATGGATATTTGAACAATTGGAGGATCTATGGAGCTGGCTCACCTCCCGAGTATGATCTGAGTAAAGTAACTGTTCCTATAAAGTTATTCTGGTCTAAAAATGACTTGTTGTCAAGTGAGAAGGATGTGCAGGAACTTTATAATAAACTGCCTTCAAAACCTGAGATGTTCCTGGTTCCTGACGAGAAGTTCAACCATTTGGACTACCTCTGGGCTATAGACGCTCCCAGACTACTGAACGATGAAGTGCTTGCCTCTCTGCACACGTATATGAGTGATTATACATTCACTATAAGATTTTGAAGGAGAAACTAGTTTTAACTGGTTCACTACACTGAAAATAACTACTGATTTTGTTCGTTGACAAAAGTGTAAAATAAAAATGTTTCCGCGACACTTACGAGTATCAGTAGACGATATATACGAGTACATAAGAAAGACCCTGGTCAAAGCTATCTACTGAATTTATGAAGAGAAAGTACCAGAGCTACTTTAAAAACGACTCGCCTGGGAAAGTGCTACAACCATACTCTTATTTATCCCAGAAAACAGTGCTGTGCTTCTGTTTGAAGTGTAATACTGTTAGTAAAATCAAAGACACATTAAAGTATTTAGCGTTTACCCAAAAGATGGCCACGCATCTGCAAGCCATAGTGTAGCAAGTGTCAGTTGCCACTTGCCAGCAGCTGGGGCGCCTGACGCCGGTTGCAACGAATGTAAGTGGGGGTAAGACATAGGTCATGTCTCAAAGACCTTTGATCGAGGTTACGCGTATCTTTGACCAATCAAGGGTAACAACAAAGCAGGAAGACTCGAATGCCGCGTAACTTCCTGCTGTGCATTTAATACTAAGTATTGATAAGCCTGTGATATATTTAAGTATTTGCAATTGTTTACAATAATTTTCTTGGTAGTCGCCGTGACCTGATTCCAGCGGAGAAGAGGTCAACCTTAGCCTTACGCGATAAGTGCTGATTGTAAGACGTGTCTGAGAAGTTGTGTAATAATTATGTACTTATATGTAATAAATTAATTAGTATTATAAACACGTGTTTATTCTTTGACCCTTAAACGTTCAAGAGAAATGGCACTATAATAATTAAAGCTTAATAGGGGGATTTAATTTTTTCGTAAAGACGAGTTCTCAGTGGTGCAATAATATTATAGCATCGCCATCATTGGCGTCGCCTAGTGTCAGTGAAAACGGGCATAATAATTGCTCTAAGTTTTTAGTTTTTTTCTTCTGATATTTCTTCTATTTATTCACAAAGACCAGAGTGCTAACAAAAATCCTTAATTAAAAATAATAATAATAAAAATTAAAGAAAAAAGAGGAACTCAATGGGCATCAAAAAATTCGTCCGCATCGCTGTCAATGGGATAAGTGCCCAAAAGGCTGGCAGCATTACCACGTTGGATGGCAATGCTGGTTTTTTGAGTTAAAAATTGGCCAGCCCTCTGGTCACGTGAAAAGTCAACCAACCGATTGGCGATTTTAAATAAATATTAGAGAACTAGGATGACTAATAAATCAACAGTTTCGATAAGAAAAAGCGTTGTCGACATAGCATTACTATCATACTACCAATATATAGTAGGTATGCATAAGTAGTTAACACATATTTTTTAAACATTCAATTTCGTGTCAAAAGGTCTCGAAGTTTTTTCCGTAAATATCAATGTCAATAATTACCTACGTCAATGTATTATCTATTGTTTACGAGAATAATATTAGCACATCATTTGTAAGATACCTATATTTATTAAGTTCATTGTTAGTACCACAGATTTAACTGTTATGTGGTTAGTACATTGTAAACATATCCAAGTGTAAGTATATAATCAACTTCTTCATCATTTCAGCCGAAAGACGGCACCTGTTGGACAAGGCCTGCCCCAAGCATCGACACCGACCGGTTTTGTGCTTCTCGCATCCAGCGGCTTCCTGCGGCCTTGGAGAGGGGACTGCGCTAGAGCGACGTCATGGCATTGCGTTGGCATTGACAGTGAGAGACTGGCTGCAGAAACGTCACGCGTAGGTACGTCGACCCCTAAACGTGCCTACGCTGCTCTGCTATTGACACCAGCGGCAAATCCGATGCGTCGCAGCCTAAGCGAAAAACCAGAAAAGGATAAAAAAATTGATAAAGGGTGCTCAGCCAGTCCTGACTGCGGCCCGTATCAAGCGTGGGGTGCTCGATATTGATTGTTGTAAATTATGTATATAATTAGTAGTTATTTGTAAACGTAGAGTTAGTATAGAAATATGATAAAAAAGCACCCCACGCTTTTTTACAATGAAATTAATTTCCTTTTCATAACTTTATTTTAGAATTTTAAATTAGATTTAGAAGTTATTTCTGATTTTTAGTTCGATTTGCTATTAAAGCGTGTTTTTTAAACTATATTTTCTTTATTATTTTGGTGCAGACAGAGATAATAATAGAATCTGCTCAATTTTCACTCCAATTGTCGGTTATTCAAAGAGAAGCTGAAACCTCGTCGTCACAAGAATCAATTTCAATATAATAAACTCCGCCGAAGCAGAGTATTTCAAAAATACATAAGACTCATTTGAGTGTCCCCCTCCACGGAAATCTTTAGTAAAAGGCGAAAGATTTATGCGTTTTGAAGGGATACCAGAGATACCTCACACGCTCAGTACAAGGGACCCAACCAAACGGTGGAGAATCTTGACACCGCGATTCAGAAACGTGACGTCAGCGCACAGTGACATCTATTGAGAACTTTTGGAATTAAACGCAACTGTTTTTTGTGTTACCTATGTTTTTGCGAAGTCATCCTTTCCAGTGATTATCGCAAAGGGTGACTTGGCGGTCTATACCTTTGGCCTCTTAATATGTAATAGGGTTTACCATTCTCCTATTATTGTTACAGTTTCAACCGCCACGCGCATCACGCACATCACTAACTTTTGAAAGTTTAATTGCAAATACCAACTGACACAGGTTTTGAGGTTATATTGTCTGTGAATAATTGACAGTAATCTAAAAATATTTTAATACACAGGAAACAGCTTGTGTATGAAAACAAATGTTTATTAAATGTGTAAAGGTTTTTGTGTAAGGTTTCGAAAAAATAAGCGCAGGAGACACGGCTTAAGTCATTTGTTTCAACTTATGATTAATGAATAATGAATTATATTAATTATAAATTCCGCCGAAACAGAGTACTTGAATAATGTATAAGACTGTCCTTACTCCCTATGTACTTTTATTCGTCAGAAAAAGTTATTTCATCGGGTGTAGGGTTAAATTTGAAGTTTCGAGCTACTTTCGAACGGGCATGTTCGTTGCCAGACTTAGGGAAAGGCCCCTAGGGCAGAATGACAATGATATGTTTGCCTTTTTACACTTGAAATTAATTACAAAATTCCAATTTTCCCTTCCAAAATCCCCTGATGAATCCAGGGCGGAGGCGGGTAAACCCCAAATTACAAGGCCTCGCAGTTATACTCGCTACGTTAATTTTATAATAATTAATTATGTTCAGAGCGAATCTGTTAGAAGCAAGCAGACCCTAAGTGGTTTCTCATCTTTCATACAGTTGGTTCTGAAAGGTTATTCGTTATTCGTCGTTTTTGGCTTAAAATATAATAAACTAACTTTTGTGCACGACTTCGTCCGCGTGAAAGGAGGTGGGTTGATAAGGGCCAATTTTCGCCTATCAGCCACTTGATGTGAGATATATTTTCAGGTACGAGACCCATTTCTTCTAGGAGTTCCAAACAATCGGAAGCCTCGATCAAGAATCATTACATCATTTGGATTCAGCCACTCTCTTATATTGTGTGCATCTTTTTTTTGTTTTATGTTTGAGTATGTTAGCGCCATTGTTTTTTAATCGGCCAAGTAAAGTCCGAAGACGTTTAAAATGTAACCCGAAGTAGTGACGAACATCATAGGTTTAACCAAAGGTCTTAGGTACTTTGTGTAATGAATAGGATCGTCTCTGAAAGGAGTAGTTTGCACTCTTCTGTGTACATAAGTACGTGCTATCAGCAATGAGTACCACTAAGTCATCGTCGTCATATCAAATAAACTCTTTAGCTTTATTATCACTGTAAGATTTTTACAGAATAGATAAGCTGGGGATCGAACCTAGGTGTCGACCGAAATAAGATTCTACAAATCAAATCAAATCAAATCAAATCAAAATCATTTATTTGTAAATCATTGGTAATAATAATGACATAAGATGTTACAAATTAGGTAGTACGCTATGTTTTGTCAATTGGCATACAAATTGTCATATACATAATTAAAATATAGTAAATTTGTGTTTTTTGTTTTGTTCTACCTAAAACAAAACCGAAATAATGCATTAATATTTTTTAGATCTAAACTAATAAAAAGAGAAAAGATTAGATTTTTTTGTGTTTATTTTTTTGTATCCCGATATTTCCATTTAAGATCGAGACTTATGCGGGTGAGACCGCAGGGCACAACTAGTAAGCAATATTGATCAAATCTAATCACTTGCAGTATCTACTTGAAAGATACGTACCACCTACCTACTTGAGTTACACCGCTATCTATCCATGAAACGTGGATGCTACTATCATACGAATAATGTAGATAAGATCCGATCTGTTTCAGTGACGATGAGGTTATCATTGAAATTCAAAGTTTAATAATCTCTTTTGACGTGAAACGTCTTTCAGTTCGGTAGGTAGTTGTAGAGCAGTGGTAGTCCAGTGGTAACGGCCGCTACTTACTACTTGTAGGTCGTAGGTTCACTCCCAGACAGGAGCTTTACTTTGTGTTTTATTTCACACCACTCTTCTCAAAAACGGTGAAGGAAAACATCGTGAGGAAATCGGCATGTCCTAGAACCAACAATTCGAAGACATGTGACATTTACCAACCCGCACTGGGCCCACGTGGTAGATTAGGACCCACTCCCTTTTTGCCGAGAGGAGGCCTGTGTCCCAGCAGTGGGATCAGTAGAGGCTCATTATGAAGTGATTGCTAAAAGCGTCATCATCTGCCTGCCTTTTCCCAACTATGTTGGGGTCGGCTTCCAGTGTAACCGGATGCAGCTGAATACCAGTATTTTACATGGAGCGACTGCCTATCTGACCTCCACAACCCAGTTACTGGGTAATACGATAGGTAAGACTGGTTGTCAGACTTTCGGGCTTCTGACTACCCATAACGACTGTCAAAGATCTACGAATGACAGCCGGGACCAACGGCTTAACGGGCTTTCCGAGGCACGGAGGGGTCTCGGTATGTAAAGATGGTCACCCATCCACAGACCAACCGCAGCAAGCGTAGCTTAACCTGATCGATCGACCTGTGCGGCTGTTATTATTAAGCCACGGGCCCCTCTGATTGCTAAAACCGTATGCCATACAAATAAGCCGCCTCGGTGACGTAGTCTCGTGGCGTAGCTCTGGGACTATGTATTTTTTTTTTTACAAAACGTTACCCCATACTAGGAATTTCTCCTGTATTGTGGGTGCGTTTAGAAACATTAAAAGTCACATACACAAACAGCCAGACCCGGAACAACTACTTGTAGATCATACAAATATTTGTCCCGTGCGGGAATCGAACCCGCGACACGCAGCGCAGCAGTCAATCGCTTAACCACTGCGCCAACCGTGTCGTCAAATGTAAGCTGAGTAGCCATTACTCAGGGCCTCTGACTCATACAACTATACTGGTTAAGTATAATGACGATGCTCCTCATTCGAATTTTGACCAGCGGCAGCGTCGTGGGTCACAAAGCTCACAAACAGCCAGACCTGGAGCAAATTTCTGGAGTCCATAAAAATAGTTGTTCGTGAGAGAATCGAACCTGCGTCACGTAGAGCAGTAGCTAGTTTACCACTGCACAAACCGTATCCTCGTTTGTTGGTCACCAGTTGTAGCAGATTGCTATAATTAGCAACTTCAGGCAATACAGGTGCAAATTTATTGTTACTTTGTTATTTCCTAAAACATATTCAAAGATGCATTAGTCTGCCTGACAGAGGTTTTGAAACTAAACTCTTAACTTTTTGAAGTTAGAGTTTAGTTTCAAAACCTCGCCTCTCCTTGTTTCCAGTTAATGTTATTTGAATCGGTTTAACAAATATCAACTTTATGCTAGTGTAAATTAATTTGATTTTAGATTTTTTTTAACCTACCCTGTCCCACAGCTAGGCAAAGGCGGAGGGCTTTCCAAGTCATTCCAAGAACTCTTTTCCCGCGCCACCCCGAACCAGCTCACGTGGTACGCGTCCAGGTCATCTCGCCACCGCTTTCTGGACCGACCTTGAATGAATATTACTATTGAAAATTCATAAATTGCAGTGCAAACTGAACCCTGTGTAGTTGCCAAATATGTTATACTTTTTAAAATTTTTGGAAACAAAATTGCAAACGCTTACAAACGCATTTATGTTTGAGAATAAGTTAACCTATAATTGGCGACAGGCGAAGTCCAAGACTAATCATTATTACGTATACTTATAATACAATTATTATAGTCTTACAAACCGTATTTCGGTCAAGGCAACCAATCTCAACGTAGACTAGCCTTCGGTGCGGCAGATATTATAGTGCACAAGTGTGTGCGCAGACAGGTGCACTCCCTCTTCCCTCACTCTCATAGTCAGATGGGACGGCAATCCGACGCGACCGGAGAGATCAGGCGCAGGACCAACGGCTTAACGTGCGCACCGACGCACGGGGATGTCACACCACCTTCCAAACTCCGGGCTGTTCCTAAAAAATTCCTAACGGAAAAACCACAAAGCACTTTTGTTCGACCCGGGAATCGAAACCAGGACCGCACACTCAGCAGTCGCCCTTGCGACCACGAGGCAAATTGGGCAGTCATACTTATAATATATTATATTGGTTTTACGTAGGCCAGCATTTCCCCTCGTAATAATAAATGTTCTTGTGTAAAGTATCGTTGAATCATTCTTGCTAGTAACCGACGGAAATATCTCGAGTGGCTGATATTGGCCCACTCATCAGTCATGAGTCATGCAAGAGGTGTCGCTTATAAAGGCTGTTTGAAAATTACTTTATAATCAGCGTATAATGTCCCCACTGCTGGGACTTAGGCCATTTCTGTGAGAGGGAGTGGGCCGTCATTAATCTACCACGCAGGCGCAACGCGGGTTAAAAGTAGCACATTCACGATTTTTTTATTTTGACATAAAAACTTTTTCTTTCTCATTGCAATGTAACTTGTATGTAACGCTAACACTACAGAATGCCACCAGCTATCATTATAATAGTCCTCCAGGCCGAATTTCGGCCACGGCGGCCAATCTCAATGGAGACCAGCCTTCGGCGCGGGAGGATATTGTAGTGCACAGGTGTGAGCGCAGGCACGGGTGCTCTCCCTCTTCATGGTCCAATGAGACGGTAATCTGTTGGACTCGTGGTCTAAAGCACAACTGTAACTATTATACAACGTGTAACGTTAAATGCGCAAAACCTGAAAATAGTTTGATCAGAATAACGAGGAGAATTAATTGAACCACTTTTTAATGTAGGCCACATTTTTAAAAAAATCTTCATTAAAAACGTTGCCGTGTCTATTTATTAATAGGTCAAGGATGCCAATGTCAGCGCGGCGCAGCGGCCCGGTGACGACTCCTTCCTCGGTAAAGCGTCGTCGCAGACGCAAGAAACGATCAGAATGGCCAGTAAAACTAAAACAGTACATAAAACCTTTACAATTTTTTTAATGACTTATTTTCTCTCTGAAATAGGTCAATTGAATTAAAAATCAGTTGGGGTGTCTGAGGTTTTGCACATTTAACGTTACACGTTGTATAATTGTTATAAAGTACTAGTTTCTGTCTGCGACTATATCGGCGTGAAATTTCTTGTTTTAACGTAAAATATATCCCATGATACTCGGCAATACTGTTGCTTTCCATTAGTGAGAGAACATTCATAAGCGGATCAGGAGTTCCAAAGATTAACCCCCACATACCCCCACATACAAAAGTTTTTAGCCAAAATCCAGATCCGTTAGCCGTTCTAGCGTGAAAGCGTAAAAAACAAACATTACAAAATCAAATCTTTTCTCTTCTCACATATTTACAATTATTGCTACCGTGGACGATTTTTCCTTTATGAATTCATAACTCATATATGTGATGTATTTCTCCAAGTTGCTAGTGTAACATAAGTTATGAATTCGGGGCATGCCTGTGCCATCTGTGACACTTGACTGTTTTCGCTATTTGGATACAGGGCATGTTAGACGGAACTATTCACACATATTGTTTATTTGTTCTTAATGGGACACTTGGATGCGTCAATCTCGTTCCTGGATCATTTTTTGACTTACAGAGCCCATATGAAAGTATGTAAGTCAAACCATACTGGAGGTTTCTTAAAAGTTACCTAGTTAAGAAATCAAATTGTATTGGTCTAACTGTGCTATATACGGGCTGGATTTTTGAGATGAGGCAGTAAGGACAGGTGCTACTAGAAAACGGTCTTAGCAACCTACATTTTTAACCGACTTCAAAAAAAGGAGGAGGTTATCAATTCGATGGTATTTTTTTTTTATGTTTGTTACCTCATAATAACCGACTGGGTGAACCGATTTTCATGATTCTTTTTTTATTTGAAAGCTGGTGCTTCTCGTGTGGTCCCATTGTCACCATTTCAATATCTGATGATGGGATCTTGTAGAAATCGGGGGAACTCTTCAATAAATAACAGCAGATTAACCGCGATTGTTGCTATAGCATATCTAAGCATCGTTTACACCATCACACAACATAATATCACGCCTGTACTCACTACAAAGGTTATAATTTTTTTTTATTATAATAATAATTAATACCAGTAAAACAACCGCGATTGCTGCTATCGCATATGTATGCATTGTTTACGCAATCGCACAACATAACATCACGTCTGTACCCTATAAACGCAGATGCAGCTTCCTGTCACTGATATTTACATAGCAAGTAGTGTTTATATGAATTTGATTGGGGTAGATATAACTAAAAAGTGAAAAATAAAAAATTTTATATAAAAAAACAACCGACTTCCAAAAAAACACTACAAAGTGAAAAATAATTTTAATTTCGGAAGTCGGTGTCAAAAAACCAAAATGCGGAACCAACGACACCGACTTCCAAAATTAAAATTATTTTTCACTTTGTAGTGTTTTTTTGGAAGTCGGTTGTTTTTTGTTCATAACAAAAAATAAATAAAAAAAAACGTACCTATCGTCTTTTTTCTTTCGAAATTTGAAGTTTTTTGTTTTTGTATATTTTCGACAAGCCTATAGGTACCTACTTTGTGAAACATAAGGCTGGTGTCCCATTTCCTACGAAATGTCCCATACATTTCGTAGGAAATGTATTTTTTTTTGGAATATTTTACTTTTCTAGTACTCAAACGTCAATTGGTCCGATAGACTTTTTTGATCCTTATAAGAAACAGGATCAATTGACATACAAAAAAATATACAACGTGTAACGTTAAATGCGCAAAACCTCAGACACCCCACCTGATTTTTAATTCAATTGACCTATTTCAAAGAGAAAATAAGTCATTAAAAAAATTGTAAAGGTTTTATGTGCTGTTTTAGTTTTACTGGCCATTCTGAACGTTTCTTGCGTCTGCGACGACGCTTTGTCGAGCGAGGAGTCGTCACCGGGCCGCGCCGCACCGCGCTGACATTGGGTTGCTTGACCTATTAATAAACAGACACGGCAACGTTTTTAATGAAGATTTTTTGAAAAATGTGACCTATATTAAAAAGTGGTTCAATTAATTCTGCTCGTTATTCTGATCAAACTATTTTCAGGTTTTGCGCATTTAACGTTACACTTTGTATATATTTGGTGAAAACTGCCCATTTTCTTGCTGACTGTAATTTTTTTTCATAATCTGAGAATTCCGATCAAAATGTCACAAAAAGTTAAGGACAGTCTCGTAAGACCGTTTTCCTGTAGATTCAATTTGTCTTATTTATTTATCCTTTATTTCAGGCAACTCAAAAATCCACCCAGTAATCCACTAAGTAATTCACTAGTTAAGTTAAATCCAGTAATCCACTAATCCGCTAATCCACTAATTCCATGGTGTAACATAATTTGATGTTATGAAATGCCTAGATTTTGGAACACTTTTTTTCTGTTAAACAGAAATAATTAATAGTAATTGATTACTATCTAGCCTAATAGACTTCTAAAAAATTTACCTCTAACTTAATATTTTACGAGATAGATTATGTTATAAGTAAGAATAGTGTCAATTTGCACTTTTACACAGTCTCGAAGCACTTTGTTAGGGTCTGACAATTGATAAAACACTTTGTTCATGCTTTACATGTGTATAGCACCATTAGCACCGCACTGTTATTTATCCACTATTCATACACTACACTAGCACTACACTAACTCAAACGGTTTAGTTCTCTTTAACCTACGCACTATTTTGGAACACTGACACCGCTGTCATGAAACTAGATGTTTTATATTAATAATCAGATTCACTTAACAGGGTGGAAGGAGCGTTGCCAGATCAATATTATTATAGGGTGGTGAACCTACAGAATATAGCGGGGCTGATCTGCTAGCATGACCACCATAGAAACGGGTTTTGTCGACGGAAGAATAGACAAAGTTACAGATTGTAGAAAGAATTCTACCGTCTTAAGCATGGCGATGAAGAGAAGAAATGTTTCTATACTTCAGTCGGCAAAGGTCTACAATGTCAAGCAAGGTGATCATTTTTTCTCTATTTCTGACAGTTGGCGGTAGAAACATTTATTTTCAACAACTGTCAGAAAATAATCTATATTTATTTTAAAATTGTTGTTGTTTTGGAAAGAATAAATGGCTTTGTCTTCATAGAAACGCGAGTCTACGGATCGCCCCGTGCTCAGGCAGAAGAGATGTCAAGTTGGACAGAAAGAACTTTGTCTATTGTTGGTAGAATAGAGATGGAAAGGTCATGATACGCGAACTGGATGAGCCTCGCACAGACTAGGGAAGCATGACACAAAAGTTGGGAGGCCGATACTTAGCAGTGGGTCGAACAATGCTGGTAATGATGATGATGATAATGACGAATTGACTACGCAAAACCTCCTTCCTTATTCGTTAGAATAATACACAACGAAAGTTCAAAAGTCTGAAGGTTAATGTACACAAACTTAATTTATATTGAAAGTTTTAATTGACTTAAAGGGTAAACTCAGAATCCGTCAGTAATCCGACAGTGCCAGATTCCCATTGGAAATAGATCGTTTAGGGACAAAGGATTCACAATCGATTGGGAGTAGATGCAATTGGGAACCAATTGCTTAATTTCTTTTGTGGTTTGATGAGTGTTGAGACTATGGTGCCGTATGTATGTAAATAAATAAATATTTATAGTTTTGTCGTCGATTTCGGCATCAAGGTACACGTGAGAGTCTCGTGGCTAAATAATATCAGCCACACGGGTCGATTGAAGGTTAAACTACGCTTGCCGCGGTCAGTTCGTGGATGGCTGACCATCCTTTCCATATTGAGGTTAGGTTGGTTGGTCCCGGTTGTCATTCGTTGATCTTTGACAGTCGTTACAAAAGTCTGACAACCAGTCTTAACAAGAGTTATTGTCAGTAACTGGTTCGTGGAGGTCAGATTGGCAGTATTCAGAGGCATCTTAGACTGGATAGTTGGGAAATGGCTGGGTGAATGGTCACCCATCGTCGTATTGACCGCGGCAAGCGTATACTGTTTCATGTTTTTATTAGCTTTTAACATTTTCTGGACTTCGGTCGACGAGGCAAACTGGTTCTAAACTGGTAGGTCGCCATTTTTTAGGATGTTCGAGATAATTTGAGGGGCAGGCGGACCGAAAGTTTTAAAATGAGTCTGAGTCGCATTCATATATAACGCCATCCACTTGACATTCTGCTCATGCCTGTTTTGATATTTCGCTTTAATATAAACGCAGCTAACGTTTCATATTTAAATTGCAAGAGTAGTTTTGAAACAAACTGACAAACTTTGCACACATGAATTCTATTACTTAATCTAGATAATAGTTGATTTTGTTAAATATTCTGGGTTTTTTGGTCTAAGACTGGCTTGCGTTACCTACTAGGTATCAACGCCAAAAACGTAAGGATTTTTTACATAACTCGCGCCTTCTTCTCATGGGGGTAGGCAGAAACTATAGATCACCACCTGCTGCGATCCTCACATACACCATTTGCTTCGTTTACGTTTCACACATTAGCCGTGCGATGCTGTAACCATATCACCGTGAAAGCTTGGGTGAAGTGAGCGTGGAGTGAGCTGTCATTCGCTAGGGATTAACACTTTTAAGTGCTCACTTCATTTATTATTTCACGGTGAGATTTTTACAGAATCCACCGGCTGGTCTTACACGCCAGTTGCGAGTACTACGTACTTGACCTTTCAAAAGAACATCGCGAATAAGGTCAATATATGTCCTAACAGGGTGTGTCCTCCCGGCGTTTCCACTCAAGTCTGCCTTGTCTTGTCTTGCTGATCTATTGTTAGTCGCCTTTCACTCATGCTCTCAACAAGACCAAACCATCTAAACATACTCTTTTAAATTCTTGTCACTACCTACGTCTTAAACCGCACCGTTGGCTCATCACACCATCTTATTTTTCTTTTGTTATTTTATGCTGTACTTGAGGACCCATACTGACTGGACTGGGTTGTGGAAGTCAGATAGGCAGTCGCTCCATGTAAATTACTGGTACTCAGCTGCATCCGGTTAGACTGGAAGCCGATAGCCAGTTTTTTATTTTTCGCTTTTTAGTTGTAGTATCCCATAACTCCACATAAATTCATGTACCACTGCTTACTCTTATGTGAAGATAAGAACATCATCAACAGACGAACTGGATTAGAATCCTTCTGTTGAAGCAAACTCAAGCATAGTTATTTAAAATATGGGACTAGCTGTGCCCGCGAATTTGTTCGCGTGTATGTCGGAAAACAAATTGGATCATGGGTTTATTTTTTTTTGCGTGGAACCCTGATTATTTTTCTAAAATAAAAGTAGTCTTAGTCATTCATTATATCACCTGCTGTCTGCTAGTGAAAGTCCCGTCAAAATCAGTCCAGCCGTTTCGAAGATTGAGCAAACACACAGATAGACAGACAAAAATGTTTAAAATTTTATTTATTTATTTTAATACTTCAAGCATTTTCTACCAGTCAACCTTTGGGTGATGCAGAGACAAACAGTAGTAGGTGCAATCATGAAAATTGAGGAATACATATTTTAAATATAAATATAATATATACAACGTGTAACGTTAAATGCGCAAAACCTGAAAATAGTTTGATCAGAATAACGAGCAGAATTAATTGAACCACTTTTTAATATAGGACACATTTTTCAAAAAATCTTCATTAAAAACGTTGCCGTGTCTATTTATTAATAGGTCAAGCAAGCCAATGTCAGCGCGGCGCAGCGGCCCGGTGACGACTCCTCCCTCGGTAAAGCGTCCTCGCAGACGCAAGAAACGATCAGAATGGCCAGTAAAACTAAAACAGCACATAAAACCTTTACAATTATTTTAATGACTTATTTTCTCTCGGAAATAGGTCAATTGAATTAAAAATCAGTTGGGGTGTCTGAGGTTTTGCGCATTTAACGTTACACGTTGTATACATAATTAGGTACATATATATATAAACACAAATAAATATACATAAATATACATGAATATACTAAAAAGAAATAAGACAAACAATGAGAAAATATTAGCGTTGTGATGATACTGCCAGCTTCTTGCGAATGTGCTAGCCTTAACTTTAAAGGAGCCTTAACTTTAAAGTATAATCGGTTGGTTGCCATCCTGATTTCCTGGGGGAGCGCATTCCACAGAGAGATAGACTGAACGACTGTGCGGTGAGTGGGACATTGGAGAAGACGATTGTGTGATGAACGTAGATTTCTACTCTGGTTGGCGCAATGTACTGAAAATGGGGGTTAGATAACCAGGGGAACAGGGAGAATCAAGAAATGAAAACAAGGTGGTCAGCGCCCTTAGGTCTCTGCGCTGGCATATGGGCAACCACTTTAGAAGCGACCGATGCGCACACACATGATCATAGTAAACAGTGAAACATAACAAAATAAAAAATTGTTTTATTTTGTTATAAGCACCGTATATACTCGTACTTACATATGAATTTAGTAAAAAGTTGTTATTTTGACATTAAAAACAGACAATTAAAATCTCGTTTGGAAACGTGGAAATAAACGGCGATTTCGTGCTGATTTGAGTATTCCTTAAATATGTTATTTACAAAGTTAATCTTAACTCATCAGTAAAGATTAACTTGGTAAAAAACATATTCCTTACTCACGATATTTTCTTAACTTGGTGCTGATCGTGAGGAAGGAAACACTTCTTTATTTGAAATAGTTAACTCTCTCTGAGGCAGGTTCCTTCTATGCATGCGTAGTGGTATTTGTCAGCTGGCCTGGTACAGGCTTATAACTGGACCCTGATAAAAAGTGATGATCTGCCTACTGGCAGATCATCACTTTTCAAATCAATCCGTGAATCAAATTAATCCGTGATGCATCACGGATTAATTTGTATTGTCAACGTCACATAATGTGTGTTCTCTTTGGTCCCTGGCCAGGGCCAGGATTATCATTGACATGAGCATTGAGCATTTAAAATTTTGACATTTTTGTCCATTTCACGTTGCATGTGGTATATTTTAGGTATGTCTTTTTTTTAATTTGAAATGTGCGTTTTGTTTGTGCAGAATTAACTATTTTTTTAAATTTATTTTACTATTTATGTAGACACATATATAAACAGAAAAAAAAAACAGAACAGAAAAATAGGTACAAAGGTGATCCTCGCGGTGTTCTTTCTTTTTTTCAAACATAAACATCACGTTTGTATTTCCCGAGGGTGAGGCAGAGTCTACCTTTGGTACACTCACATTTCACCAGTTATGCTTAAGCACCATGTAATAGGGGCTAAGCCTATTCCCATTAATCGGCACAAATCCAGAGTTCGAGCTGCAACTGAAAAAATCCCGATGGAAAAACCCAATAACAGTTTTCCCGACCTGGGAATCGAACCCAGGACCTCATTCTCAGCAATAGCGCGCACTCATCAGGGAGTATATGGCAGATGTGTCAAATAACACCGAGGTTATATTGTATACGATGACATACTTATACGCCACATGTAGGTAATTCAAAAACAAAACACTCTACATGCCACACTCGACATGCAATCAGTACTTATAATTACCAGTATATAAACGTAGTCCACCACCCGCTCGACTACTTCTATACATACACATCAACCATGGAGGTGCTACAGTTATACGTGGTGCTGCTAAGTTTGTTCGCGACTACTCTGGCGTGTGACCTGAAGCAAACAGACGCTGAAATTACTGCCAAGGCTGTTGTGGAAAAATACATTAACGACACCAGACCAACCATCAATAGCAGGTACAGACTGCTCTACCATGTAGCTCCTCCAGTCGGCTGGATGAACGATCCCAACGGATTTTCTTTCTTCAAAGAAAATTATCAACTGTTTTATCAGTATTTCCCTTACGACACGTCGACGGGAAGCATTCACTGGGGACACGTGGTAAGCAAGGATCTAGTGACGTGGACACAAAAGCCAGTTGCATTGCTACCGGAGGAGGAACTGATATTCTCGGGCAGCGCGATTGAAATAGACGGGACTTTAGTTCTAATGTATACTGCTCACAAGCAAATAAATGAATCGTTCGCTAACGAGACGCAGTACTTAGCGTTCAGCAACGACGGTGTTATTTTCAACAAATACAAAAAGAAAAATCCAGTAATATCGTTTTCGCCCGATAGCTCTCCAGATTTCCGGGACCCTAAAGTATGGAAACATGAAAACTACTACTATGTCGTCATGGGTAGCCAGACTGCAGATAAAAAGGGCAGAGTACTTCTGTACAGGTCGTTGGACATGGGGTACTGGGAGTTTCTGAGTGAAGTGGGTAAATCGAATGGTGACCTGGGCTACATGTGGGAGTGTCCTGACTTCTTCGAGTTGAACGGGAGATATGTCCTGCTCATGTCTCCTCAAGGTATACCTGAAGCAAACAAGACAGCTGGTGACAGGTACCATAACCAGCATCAGACAGGATACATCATTGGAAGCTTCAATTATGCAACAGGCCAGTTCGTAGAGACTGTTCCTTTCCAAGAAATTGACTATGGCCATGATTTTTACGCAACCCAGACAATGGAGAAAGACGGAAAGAGGTATCTAATTGCCTGGATGGGATCGTGGGATGGTGCCTTCCCGGAGCGTACTGATGGCTGGGCAGGATCCATGACCATCGTCAGAGAGTTGACATTAAGAGGAGACCGCATCTTGATGAAACCTGTTGAAGCGATCACCAGTCTTAGAGGACCTGCCGTTTATAACGGAACCTTGGCAACAAATGCAAAAATTGAAACACTTAATAAAACGGGCGAATTAATTGTTAGTTTTGATTTGGCCCAAAATCTTAGTTTGAACATTGGCGGTGCTAGTGATACTCAGCTGGTCTCTTTGAAGTGGAATGCGAATACTAAAAAAATTTCGTTGGACAGGGGTAGTGCGACTGTGCCAGACGTTAGACAAGGAGTGTGGAGTCCTATCTCTTCACAATCCTTAAGAATCTTCTTGGATGCTAGTTCGATAGAGGTGTTCTGTGGTGAAGGCGAAATAGTGTTCAGCTCCAGAGTATATCCAACCGGGGCATGGGTTGTAACCAATACAGCCGCCCAAACCATAAGCGTTGTAGCATACCAGTTGAAGAGAAGTGTCCCTGCATAAATTGTTCGTACTTTTTGCCATTTGAATTACTGTTTCATTTGAGAAAATTATTGTAAGTGTTTGAAGTAAAATATGCCTGAATTAATTTATGCGCACACACATAATGCACCGGGTAGACAATGTAAACGTTTCTTTCTGTAGATCAACCTGCAGCGATCTGTACCAGTAAACCCGCTGCTTTATGCAAATACCCTTGTCATATTTTATTATATTCTATTCGGGAAACTTACAGCTAACTTATATACAGTATTTCTATAGTGAGATGTCTTTATTTGCTCCTAAAATTTTCAATTGAGTTAAGTATTGTATGTGTTTAAAAGGCTTTTTTTATTGATAGAGTGTCTATTATTTTTCGTTTTTGAAACCAATAAATGTGTTTTTATTTATTTTTTATTTGTTTGTCATCTCAGGTTTTCCCTTAGTATACTATTTATTAATTAAGAAAAATGATTGCAGAGTCAGATCTAAGCATCAGCGGTGCTGTTACGCCTTATTCATCAGCCCTTATTCATAAGCTCTTATTCATATGTGTGGACATCTTCCATCTAGTAAAAGCTGATGGATAAATTCTACCCTTACATACAGAAACTTACGCCTTTTTTAATAGGGGTAAGTAGAAACTACAGAACCTTTCGTAGCGGCTTTCTTCAGGAAGCAAAGAAAGGGACTTAGGCGGTACGCCTTTAAAACATTGCCCTTCGCCTTTTGTTGTTGTAGAGACCAGGGTTCGAATCCCAGGGCGGGCAAAATAATATTGGGTGTTTCCGTCTGGAGTTTTCAGTAGCAGCTTGGAGTGTGGAACTGTGAGTGTTAACTTAATGGCAGTAAGATCGCTTTCTACTCGTGATTAGACAGATATTCTTATTTACTCTATGATACTACTCTACGATACTTACTCTTAGACAGATCGCATTTATTACATGGGACTTAGACTTGATGTGGGTGTATCTACTATAAATATGTAACTACAGGGTTTATTTTCAGAGACAAGCTAAATGTAAGGGCGTGGTACAGACCATCAAACTGAACAACTTTTTCCATGGGACCAATATCGTAATCGCGAAAAATTTATCAACTGTCCCATAGAAATTTCAATGGGACGTATGGGACTTCTGAATTTTTATTCGCGATTACAAATTACGTCAAAATTGTTTAGTTTGATCTTTTGTACCACACCTTTTTTGGCAAGTCTTTGAAAACTAACGCTTCTGCAAAAACCTTCAAGGAATTCAGGCGTGGTGTGACGTTGTAGAAGTGGTTCCCTAGCGTATTACCACACTGCTTATCGGTGACTTCATCTGCGGGAGTCAGCAGGATGTGACGGGTGCTACTAGGTCTTATGCCAGTAGTTCTAGGCGCGCGCTGAACACAAGATTTTGGCGGGGTTAACCTGTCTCAGTCCTAGATTGGGGAGAGGGGGCCACAGTCCTCTAAGTAAGCCATATAGGAAGTCGGCAGTTTGAATGAGTTCTGGGGGGGGGGGGGGGGGTGTCATGATCCCTGTGACCCTTAAGACATCACCTGATAGACGTAGTGGCAGAGTGGAATGAGGGCGTTGACGGAAAGTCAGTCTGCATCTCCCATAATCGATGGGGTTTTCATTTGCATTCACATGCTTTTATATCATACAGGGCGTTAGTGTAACCCGGCGTCATTGAGGTTGGGTCAAAATTACCCGGCTGATTTTAAATTTCTAATATTTTTGAAAGTACACGCGCGACGTTGCTGTTCAGTAGCCGTGCAGTAGCTGCAGCCAATATTGTAACTTTTTTTTAATTGTAATTTTTGAGAGTTATTTTAAAAGTTGATTAAACTCAATTAAACGTTTCTGAATTATTATCAAAACCAGAATACCAATTTATAATGAAACAATGACACAGTTTTAGAATTTACTTAAAAATTATGGAAATACCATGTATTAATATATGGGTAATATTGACCCACCTCAACGTCCATGTGACTATTTCCTACCACAATGACGCCGGGTTAAATCTTCTTCTTCTTTTCCGAGTCGCTGGCACGAAGTCACTTTGGCTGCATGTTGTGGGGTACCTTTGGTGGAGGAATGAAGAATTTCCCATAGTACTTTGGCTTCGGTACAGGCTTTGGTAACAGTCCAGGTTCGAGAGGGAGAGGTGCCCCTCAAAGCTGGAAGACCTGATTAGTTAGACGATATACACATAGGTGTATATCTTCTTACTATACATTCCAGTAACAGTAAGTATATATTTTCGTAGCAATGGGTACAAAAAACTTTTCACTTCAGTAAAATAGATAAGCAAAAACTGCTTAAGGAAAATAATGTCTTAAATAGTATCTATTAGTTAATATGTATTAGTATTATTTTCCATATACAATTTATTTTTATGTTTGAAAACTCACGACTATTTTCCATGGGGGTAGGCAGCCTTCATCGCCGGATGGCCGTCCAGGGCGTCCCCAACTCCCCTGTTCTCCCCGTCCTCCCCATCCACCCGTCGCTTACACATTCACGTTTGCCTTTGGTTAATCCCCCATTACTACATCCTTATAACCAAATTATCTAAACGTACTCTTTTATCTTAGTCACTTTATCTTCTTTTAGACCGTGGACTTGTCTTTGCATTCCACAATCTATCATTTACAGTTCATTAACTTCGCAATGAATGCATTTCCACAGCATTCGTTTTAATTTCATCTCTGTTCTGCCACACCCAACATTTACTTCCATACAAGGCGTAGGCAGGAGCTCTGCTGTCAATTGTCAATAATGTTATTGACAATTGACACGTGCGATTCTGTAACCATCTCACCGTGAAAGCTTGGGTGAAGTGAGCGGGGAGTGAGCTGTCATTCGCTAGGGATTAACACTGTTAAGTGCTCACTTCACCTATGATTTCACGGTGAGATTTTTACAGAATCGGCTGGCAGAGCCGTTGTGGACATCAAATGGTTGGTAACAATCGCATGTATAGCACATATTAACGACATAGGGCTATTTTGCAAATTCTTGTCTCTGCTATATCTTACGTACAGAGATACTCATCCAGTGTTTTCTCGCCTTTTACTTCACTCACTAGTGTCTTAATAATAATAATAAATTATTTATTGATCAAGAATGTACAGATGGTGAGAAAAAATAAAAACTTACACTAGTTATAAATGATAAATGATTTATTTTCTGTAAGTAGGTTTGTGCAAACACTTTTACATGTCAATCATATTTTTTTAAACTAGATGAGGTGAGTTAAGTATGTAACTACATTATAAGGTAGAACATGTTGATGAAAGTACACGATATATCTGTTGACAATAAACGTTACCCTGTCTCTTACAATAGGGTATACCCGTATCTTAAGAGACAGTGGACGGCCATAAGGTTATGTTCTAATATCCTGTCGATCTAACCACAGATAAACAAATTTCAAAAAACTGGTAATGGTGAGTAAAATTGAAAAAAGTAATTAGGAACTTTATTCTAGTGAGTGTGTGTGTGTATGTGTGTCTTATTTTTATTGTTGTCTTATCATTGACGTGCGTTATATAATCAAACAAACAAAACACTTGAAATATCTTATCACCCCCAAAAAACTAGTATATAAACAGATTACCACACAAGAAGACACATCAATCAGTCATGACTCTTACGAAGTTAGTGGTGTTTATCACTTTGGTCGCCGCCGTTCATCTAAAGACGGTTAAACAAAGCGATGCGTTAGCAGAATTAGAAGCTTATATTGAAGAGAAGAAGGCGGAAATCAACCCCAGGTACAGATTACACTACCACGTGGCGCCCCCTGTGGGATGGATGAACGACCCAAATGGAGTTTCGTACTACAATGGAGAATATCATCTATTCTACCAATTTTATCCCTACGCCAGTCACTGGGGTCCTATGCACTGGGGTCATGTGGTGAGCTCAAATCTTGTGGATTGGAGACAACTTCCTACAGCTTTACTGCCTGAACGGGAACAGTGCTTCTCAGGAAGTGCTGTCGTTAAAGATGACGACCTGGTCTTAATGTATACCGCCCACGAATTAACGAACGAAGAACCTTTCTTCAATCAAACTCAGTTTTTGGCATTCAGTGATGATGGTGTGAAATTCCACAAGTACGAAGGTAACCCAGTTCTACCAAGTGCACCCAACGGATCCCCAGATTTCCGAGATCCTAAAGTATGGCAGCATGGTGACCATTGGTATGTTGTGATTGGTAGCCAGAGTCACGATCACCGAGGCAACGTATTGCTTTACAGATCCTTAGACATGATTAACTGGGAATTCTTAAGTGTCCTAGGCGAATCTACGGGTGATACGGGTTATATGTGGGAGTGTCCTGACTTCTTCGAGCTTAAAGGAAAACACATTCTCGTGATATCTCCCCAAGGCATGACCCCGCAAGGAGACAGATACAAGAACAGTCACCAAAACGGATATATCATCGGAAGTTTTAATTATGAAACTTTCGAATTCTTGCCTGAAGTAAGTTTCCAAGAACTCGACTTTGGTCATGACTTCTACGCCAGTCAAACTACAGAAGAAGATGGAAATAGGTATCTGGTCGCGTGGTTAGGAATGTGGGACGTCCCATATCCTGAGGACGTTGACGGCTGGGCAGGAGCTATGACTATCTTCAGAGAACTGGATTTAGTTGGCGACCGTATCCTGATGAAGCCTGTTGAGACGATGACCAGCCTGAGAGAGGAAACAGTATGGGATGGGAAGGTTGCAGAGAATGTTGCTATACAATTTGATAAGACTGGAGAATTACTGGTGAGCGGTGACTTGAGTCAAAAAATAGAGTTGGAATTCAAAGGCAGTAATGGAGGTGGCCAAGTTTCACTGCGATGGGACCCTCAAGTCCGTAAAGTTGTGGTGGATAGAGAAGGAGATGTCCGACAAGTGGAATGGCTTCCTCTGGGATCAGAAGTGTGGAGGATCTTTCTGGATACTTCTTCTATGGAGCTGTTCTGTGGTGAAGGCGAGGTAGTGTTCAGCTCGAGAGTGTATCCTGACGGAGGCTGGCAAGTAACGAATCTGAGCCCTCAGGCTCTAGACGTTGTAGCTTATAAATTAAGGAGAAGCGTTCCTGAATAGATAAACTTGAATTTAATTTTGTCGACTGGTTTCTGTTAGGGGAAACACTTTTTTCCTCATATTTTTTTAAACATTTTTTTACCTTTTGTAATTATTGTAAAATTCCCATATTAGTAAGTTATTATTATGTAAAATTGAAAGTGGGTATTATTAAATTATAAATAAAAGTTAATGATTATCATACCTGTGTTTGCATAACTATCTACATTCATCTGCCTAGCCTTTTCCCAACTATGTTGAGGTCGGCTTCCAGTCTAACCGGATGCAGCTGAATACCAGTATTTTACATGGAGCGACTGCCTATCTGACCTCCACAACCCGGTTACTGGGTAATACGATACCCCTTGGTAAGACTGGTTGTTAGACTTTCGGGCTTCTGACTCTACCCGTAACGACTGTCAAAGACCTACGTCTTTCATAGGACCAACGGCTTAACGTGCTTTCCGAGGCACGGAGGGGTCTCTGTATGTAAAGATGGTCACCCATCCACAGACCAACCGCGGCAAGCGTAGCTTAACCTGGTCGATCGACCTGTGCGGCTATTATTATTTAGCCACGGGCCCCTCTCGCTTACTTATTAAGTATTGTCATATAATAATTATTAGATTTATTTCAGCTTCTAAATAGTTTTGAGCAGCATAAGCAGATCAATGGCTCCCATGTAAGTTGTTGTAAACCCATAAACTGCAATTTTACAGGAGAGTTTTTCAATGATACTATTGGCAATAAAAACTGCACTTTTCAATTATTTTTTATAAAATTTAGTATTATTAGTATGTGAATATAGTTAGTAATAAAGTATTACTAACTATATTCACATACTGAATTTTGTGGCTTACAACAACTTACGTGGTCTCCCACGTAAGTTGTTGTAAGCATCGAGATATTACATTGAAATATATGTTAGTCTCCTCAGTCACTGTCTTTATCACCTATCGCATATAGGATACTGAAAGCCACACCCAAGAGTGCTGTGCCCAGTAAATCTCCCAGTGCAGTAAGATATGGTATTGCTGAGTTGTCAGGATCCATACCCAACTTCCACATCCACGCAACCGTGTAGTGACTGATGGTTAACAACAAGAACACTTGCAACATTGCAGCCGACATATAAATTAATATGAAAGTGGGGGTTGTGGATGTGTGACCAGCTCTTAAGTATCCTATAGTGTAAATAAATATTAATTGGCCTGGTATCACCATTAGGAGTAGAAGTTTTGTGGTGTTCCCCATTACAGAACCTTCTTTTTGGCCTGTGTACAGTTGGGTGGACAGACTAGAAGCGTGTACTGCTACCATGTTGCCTCCTATGCATATTGCGTATTGCATAACTATCTACATTAATACCTATGCAGATTGCATAACTATCCACATCAATCGAGAAAAAAAAAAACTGCTGTTGTCTATGTACAAAATAATTTACATCTTTCTAATAAAATAAACGATAGACAACATTATATACTAGACATAAAGATCTTCCGCAGGTCTGCTGGAAGAAATTTCTTAAGAAATAAGCCTTTGCCTTTGTACTTAAATTATAATTATGTCATATCCATATGTTTTTTACTGTGTGTACATAAATAATAAGATAAATAAAATAGATGAGCCATTTTTCTGATTACACTGGTCAACAAGGTTTTTGCCCAACGATAATGAGTTGTAATATCAACAAGTACGTAGCAACTACCCATCAACCATATACGTTTCGCAGTTGGCTTAGCTCGAATTTTTGAGATAATACGCTCATGGTGTACACGTCGAAACTTGTACTACTTGTACTTGTTCAAAATTATGTACCGTCCACGAGCTACTGAGAGCTTGCGTCATATAGAATACTATTGCTCAATATTACATTATTTATTAATGTGGAATATATATTTTTTAAAGTCAGTATTCAGGATTCGCGAAACGGGTAGAACTTTTGCACACACCCAATACAAAAACAAATTAACAGAGTACTTTGATTGAACGTGTATATTGTTACCTACAATGGTCTGTAGCTAACAAATGGTGTGAATAGTAATATATTATGTGAATTTTATACCTGTTTTGATTGATTTTGTTTATTTTTTTTCATTTATATCGTTTTGTATTCTAAGTATTTCATCAACATAATGCCTCGTAGTTGTTTAAGTAATTTTTTTGATTGGCTGTCTGGCCGTCGATCAAGTTTTTCTTTTGCAACACCAATGCGTTGGAAAGAACAAAAAGATCCTCTTCAAGATAGTTATTTTTGCGTGAATAAAACTGCAGGGATCAATACTCGTAAAAAAAGAAAATATCATTACATTGAAACAACGTCAGCTCTAAGACCTCAACCACATGACGAACACCATCCAATTCGTAAGCGCCTTTGGGCGAAGGAACTGACGATGATACGGGAAACGATGACCCCACAGATCAGTATTTCGTTCTTCAAGTTACCTTGTATAATGAAAAACTTTGCAAAATATTATATCTTACCGTTCCCAAAAATTTTAGATGCAAAATTAAAGGAAGGGATTTTTATAGGCCCTCAAATACGGAAGTTGATTAAGGACAATACATTTAATAGTAAATTAAATAAAAATTAGAGTAAGGCTTGGAAATCTATGGTACAAGTTTTTACTAATTGAAATTGATTAAAAGACTTGTAAAAGATATGATTGAAGCCTTGTACGCTATTGGCTGTAAAATGTCTCACAAAATACATATTTTGGACTAACATTTAGATTTTTTACCTCGAAATATGGGAGATGTTAGCGATGAGCATGGTGAGCGTTTTCACCAGGAAATAGCGGACATGAAACGGCGATATCAAGGAAAGTGGAGTCCTCCTATTCTAGCAGATTATTGTTGGACGTTAAGAAGAGACGCTGTAGATGTCAATTATAAAAAAAAAGTAGTTCAACTGTACACGTTTAAAATTATTAAAATTTATTAATGTAAATACATTTTTAACTGGGTGGTAAGTCTTTTTATTGATATCCACAAAAAACCCGAGCTAACCAAGACGTAAAATTAGTATCAGTGTGAATGTTTTTTAATGCTCTCTTAAAACAGTTCAACTTATTTCATGGACTTACAAAAGTTGTTTTTTTTGTTGGCCAGTGTTATCTAAGGTACATACAAAGGTACTGTGTTAAATTTTACAACAAAACACCTTTTGATATATTTCAATTAAATGAAAGAAATATTAAAACTTAGCACACTTTGTAAACAAGCGTATTACAAATTAGAGGATTATATGATAAGAAATGAAATAAAATGTTTATTTCTGTTTGTTGATCTTTAAGACACTCGTCAATATTTAAGAGCGCTTGGAAACATGCTGATCCTGCTCCATAGATCCTATACACCTTAAATACCTACGAAGTACCAACTTAGAAAGCACTAGGAAGTGGTGAGTGAAGGGCGGGCGTTTTGGGGGACTGTCTTTTGTAATTTTGACGTTCGAAAAGTGCTGATTCTCAGCCTAGTTTGAATAAATGACTTTTGATTTTGAGTATTTTTCAAAACAACTCGGCCGGGGTCTGATGTAGAAAATTGGTTCGTACAATCAGATAAACATAATATTTGGACTTGGTGCCTTAGAAAACAAATAAATAATAACAGAAAATCACCACTGTTCTCAGAATGGTGACGGGAAACATCATGAAGAAACCGGCATGTCCTAGAACCAAAAAATCGAAGACATGTGACATCTACCAGCCCGCACTGGTACCGCGTGGTGGATTACGACCCACTCCCCATCTTAGAGAGGAGGCCTGTGCCCCCGCAGTGGGAACAACATTATAGGCTGATTATGCATGTACTCCCGTACACTGACGTTGACGTACGAGTATAAGGGTCTAGATTAGTCCTGCCAGGGTCGCGGGTTGTTCGAAAGAGTTACCGTGGCCCTTGGCACAGGCAACTGAAGGAACACGGGTGGGTTTTAGTCAGTTAAAGTCTGACACACCCTCCCGCTCCGCCCAGAGCGGGAGAAGTTATTTGATAATTTCCCACCCAAAAAAAAAAATAAAAGGGTCTAGATTAGTGGGTATTTCGTCCATTTTGGTTTGTTTTCACTATACAGCGGAAGTGTGACTGTTATCCGTAGTTTTAATTATTTTTGGGATAAAAATTACCTAAGTGTATTCATAAATCGATTTTGTACAAAATGCTTTCATAATGTGCATTTTAATTGCATGTTTATTTATTTAACTTCGACGGCGTCGGAAACCGGGTCCAAGCTACCGGTGGTTAGGGTTCCAAAGACAGGAAACCACCTCACAATGCGCGTCGTATCAAGGAGTACTGCCTTCTGAATCAAGCCCATGTTTATTATTATTATAGCTGTTTTATTTTCAGAATGATCACTGATTACGGACACGGGCTCAGGTCTGCATGAAACCGTTATCTGTATGGTTTTATTATGGCAGCATATTATGTAATTATTTTGGAACTAAGTACCTAGTTGGTACCTCAGTTAATCGATATAGAAAAAATATAAGTGAGGAGTCCGATTAAAAATAAGATAAATCTCATTGCAACATCTTAGGTTTCAATCCCTGTGCAATGAGGCTCAGGGGAGGCCCCTTTACAGTCTCCCCAGGGATGTGCTTTACAGGCGTTGCACAGGGGGTGTTCCGGAATTGGTTTTTTAAGAGGAACCACCCCAACACAACGGGAAAACAAAAGAAAAAGGTGCGGCTGTGCCCAAACCTTCGGGGAAACACAGCACAGCGTGATCTTTTGTTGTGTAATTCTTCTGTACTAAAATAAAGAGTTTTTTTGTTTAAACGCGCTAAACTCTGGAACTACCAGTCGGATTTGAAAAATAGCCCAATTTTCGAGGAAGGCCATATAAAACGTGTAACGTTAAATGCGCAAAACCTGAAAATAGTTTGATCAGAATAACGAGCAGAATTAATTGAACCACTTTTTAATATAGGTCACATTTTTCAAAATATCTTCATTAAAAACGTTGCCGTGTCTATTTATTAATAGGTCAAGCAAGCCAATGTCAGCGCGGCGCAGCGGCCCAGTGACGACTCCTCCCTCGGTAAAGCGTCGTCGCAGACGCAAGAAACGATCAGAATGGCCAGTAAAACTAAAACAACACATGAACGCTTTTACAATTTTTTTAATGACTTATTTTCTCTTTGAAATAGGTCAATTGAATTAAAAATCAGTTGGGGTGTCTGAGGTTTTGCGCATTTGATGTTACATGTTGTATACAGGGTATTTAACATCACGCTACGACCCCTAGTTAGATAATATAACTTGTGGTGCTTGGGGTGCTGTTTATCCCCAACTAAAAGGACCACACAACCCCTTCTGTTCTCCGATACTATATACATATACCTACTTGGCCTGTTCCATATGT
This sequence comes from Eremobia ochroleuca, assembly GCA_949629135.1. Lineage (NCBI taxonomy): Eukaryota > Metazoa > Arthropoda > Insecta > Lepidoptera > Noctuidae > Eremobia > Eremobia ochroleuca. The sequence continues at coordinate 20,998,099 of OX451391.1, forward strand.
ATTAGTTCATTGTAAACAAATTATAGCGTCGATGTTAGTTTTGCTTTGCTTCGTTAAGGGTGGATTTCAATAACGCGTTTATTTGGCAGAATTTGCGACAAAAGTCAAAATTGTAACGGTAATGACAAGGTACGTTATTGGTATAACATAACGTGGGTCAGCATGGTAATTGCGTAACTCACTATCAGTAGCAATGGGTTTCATTTTGACAGTTCAACAACATTCATTGCATTATTTACGTTGTTGAGCAGACACTTTTGTCGAACATATGGATCAATGGATTAGCAATATACTTCAAAATGATTCAAATTGACACTAATAGTGTGTTACGCAATTAGGGTGCTGGTCATCCACAAACTGATAATCTGATTGATAGAAAGTGATGATGACTTACCATAATAAGCTTGTACGAATACCATTAATAAGATTAAGGCCACCTCTCTGACCTGCATTATTTTTATATTTCACTAGCTGTGCCCGCGACTTCGTTCGTTGAATGAAAACTTCGTTGTATGAAAACAAATTGGATTTCATGGGTTTTTTTTTCCGCGGAACCTTAATCCTTAAAATAAAAGTAGCCTAAGTTACCCCTTATAAGCATAACAGCAGCTATCTGCCAGTGAAAGTCCCATCGAAATCGGTCCAGCCATTCCGGAGATTAGCCGGAACAAACATACAGACAGCTAGACAAAAAAAAAGTATTTTTGCTATAAATAGTACCGTATATACTTTGATATGCATTTATTAAAAAGCTGTTATTTTTACACTACAAACAGATACATCAGTTTTATTTAGGTATGTGTATTAGTATAGATTAGATGAGACCGTCTCCTGGAAAATTGAACGTCGCACTGACAGAACTTGACCTGAACTGGATACTGGTATTCAGCTGCATCCGGTTGGACTGGATGACGACGTCAAAATACTCCGACCTCAAATAGTCACAGAATACAATACATAATAGTCCAAGTAACTCAGTTGGGAAGAGGCTACGCAGAAGACCAACAGAACCTAACCTTGATTTACGATACAATTATCTAATAAAGTAACTACCTACACAAGGAGGTACGTGAAATATTCAAGAACGTGTGTTCCCATAATAATCAGTTTTCATATGTAAAACTGGAGCTGACTTATGGAAGGTGGCAGCTGGTATGTTGCCCTAAGATTTGCATTTCTGCCTCAGGGGTGAATGAATTTAGAATACAATATAAACGACCTTAGACAATCTTAAGGAATACACCTTTATCAGTAGGTTAAGGTGTATTCCTTAAGATTGGAATACACCTTAAGGTACACGCTTAACCCTCTATAGGATAGTGTAGACTGTAGGCAACATACGGTACAAACGCCTCGAAATTTGAAATAATTGATTTCATAACGTAATCGCGCACTGTAACTCGTAGTCTACACTCCGAACTAATGAACTAGTACCAAAAAATGGGACTAGACGGCGCTTCTTGTTACAAATTGAGATTTGTGTTACGACAGTCGGTATTTAGGCACGAAACGTGGCGGTTCACTGTGATTTAAAAAATATATAAAAAGTTGTTCTGCTCGTGTCTTGTGTATCACTACATAGTATAAAACAAAGTCGCTTCCCTGTCTGTCTGTCCCTATATATGCTTAGATCTTTAAAACCGCGCAACGGATTTTGATGCGGTTTTTTTTTAATAGATAGAGTGATTCAAGAGGAAGGTTTATATGTAGAATACATGCATAATATAGTAGAGAAACACTGATAATTTTAGAGGTTTCTAATTTGATGTCGTAAATAAACACATTTTTTTGCGCTTACATTGTAAACGCTGGCTGAACCCGTCGAGATAGATCAAAATAATGTACTACAGTATTGTACCTACACCTTAAAAAGGTCTACAAAAAAGTCCGCAATGGTATATGTCTACCTCTTAGGGATAACCCACAATAACCATTTTTTATCCTATACTTTTTACGAGAAATAATGGCTCTAAAATTATCAGTGTTTCTCCATTGCACCCGTGCGAAGCCGGGGCGGGTCGCTAGTTATTATATTGATAAATTGGAGAGGTGTTTGAAATTTATTTTGTAACGTTATTTTTGAATACTTTCACATTTTATTCTGTTTTTGTTGGTAAAAGTGCTTGTTGCAATTTTTGTAATTTTCTTCCCAAATAATTAAAAATAATGAAAACCCAGAAACACGTGTATTTTATTTTTTTGTAATCATCTCTAATCCAAAAAATCAAATAAATCCTAGCTTATGAGTCATAGAGGGTTAAGGAATACCTTATTCCTTAAGATTGGCCACAAGCCTATTTTAGTCTACCTATTGTGGCCAAGTAAAAACTGCCGCAGATGGATGACCATCATTACATACAAGACCCCTCCGTGCCTCGGAAAACACGTTAAGCCGTTGGTCCCGGCTGTCATTCGTGGATCTTTGTCAGTCGATACGTGTTATCAGAAGCCCGAAAGTCTGACAAGCAGTCTTACCCAGGGGCTACTGGGTTGTGGAGGTCAGATAGGCAGTCGCTCCATGTAAAATACTGGTATTCAGCTGCATCCGGTTAGACTGGAAGCCGACCCCAACATAGTTGAGAAAAGGCTAGGCAGATGATGATGATGACCTATGTAAGTACATATTTTAGAAAACATACCAAGGCGTTTAATAAACACTGTGTGGACTTATAATAAACATTCAGACTTCCTCTTAAAGAATTTTTTATACTTTTGATTAAATCAATTTTATAAAATTCTTATATCTACATAACATTTAAAAAAATATCATGTGTGGCGGAGGAATGAGGAAAGTTATGTAAGGAGAATTTTGAGGATCAAAGTTTTGTTATGTGCGATGTATGGACTGTGTGACAGATGTTATGCACAGAAAGGAGATGACTACTGAGATGTTCACGTGGCTGCAAAAAGTAGTGCGAATCAATAATTACCTATTTTACGAAGAAAGAAACTTCGCGCTCGAGAATGAATGTTCGCAGTGCAGTCGCAAATTTTAGTACAACCATATAATTAACATTTCGAAATGTAAAAAGCAAACATCAAAAAAGGATTTCATTATTTTAACATGTGAAAAGAATGACGAAACACAAACAGACAGATAGCTACTACTTTTACTAGAAAATGTTTTGACTACCTTCAAAAAAGAGACTCAAGACACTGAAAAACCGAGCTTTAAAAATTCTTTAAATGGAAAGCGTTGCTTTTTGCTCTGAAAGTTTTCTAATATAAGCCGTCTTTTGAACAACTTACTCTAAATTTTCAGACATAAAGTTCAAAATAATACTTAATAGAGGAGCAAAAGATTATTTCGTATTTCGAAAGGGCTATGGGAATCTTCAAAATGGTGTTTCATGATTGCTCGTGAGTTCGTGACAGTAATTTAAGCGGCCTACACAAATGTCCTTTCTTTAGTAGTTTTTGTCGAATCGTTGAGTTGCGTCGTGTTTTAAGTTGAGCCGCTCGATTACTGACATATGCGTGCATTGACTGGACAGGTCCACTCAATCTGTGTGGTTCTTTCCTCAAAATACCATTTCAAACATCAATGTACATGGTCTTCACATGATCTGACCAAGATTATGTCTGGACTTTAAAAGAGACAGTGACCTCTCAGTTTGTTTCGGCCTTTCTTCTCAGAGTATTCACTTCAGATAAGAAACGCCAACCTCATATAGTTTCTAAAATATGATTGACGTGTAAAAGTCTTTGTACAGACGCCAGCACATTTATTTAATAGATTTCCAACTTTATCGCTAAAGCATAAGGTTCAAAGTTGATTGGGAAAATTTGACAGTTTCGGGTAGCTTGATGTGATGGTGTCTGTACAAACCTTACAGAAATAAAATCATCTATCTTTATCGTTACTCAAAATGGCAGCGACGTAAATGGTACACTACACCTATCTGCAGAATTTTCTCTCCTTCTCCCTTTAAATTCAACCAAATGTTGTCTTTAAGAGATCGCTTTTAGCGATAAGACCGTCCATTTTATGTATGCCTTATGTATATAAAATATCTACATTTATATCTGTAGCTCGTATGGTGTACTATACACAATTATTATGTACACGGTGTACATAATAATTCTAATCTATTTTATTCTATAAGATTGTGCGCAAAACGCACAACCATTCAAAAATTGTCAATGCACTGCGTGCATTCAAAATCAGCAATATCTACAGATAGTAAGCGGTCCGCCCTATTGAACGTGGTGAACGAAACCATAGCGAGATACAGGAATTGAGTCTGAGGGAACAACGCCATCTATCGAAGAGCACAGCAGTTATGGACTTGTGGCGTTCCTCTGCTAATACTTTTTTTTAATGTTTGGGCTAAATGTGTAAATACGTAGTGTAAAAAAAGTGTTAAATAATTTTATTATAAGATACATACATATGTATACATACTTTTTATAAATTAAAGCCGCTTTTCATGCCTGTCGTGACCATGTTGCTTGATTCGGGTTTTCACCATAATTTATAGAAAATTTATTCTGGAAGGCTTATGTGTGTTGATTGATACTAGTATTAAACTTACATATATCCGTCTTCTCAATAACTGCATTCGGTTCGTTTTCAATCTTCGTAAGTATGACCATGTATCCGAGCACCGGCTTCTTTTAAAATGGTTACCTATTCGCCAGCGCAGAGAGTTAAGGGCTCTGTCTACGTTGTTCTCTATTCTCGACAAACCTACGGCTCCTTCTTACTTGACTTCCCAAATTCAATATTTATGCTCTGCCCATGCTAAAAATCTTCGTTCCACCAACAATCGTCTTCTACGATGTCCTTCTCACCGTTCTGGCTTCATTCATTCTTCCTTCTTTGTCCAGGCAGTCTTTCTTTGGAATGCGCTCCCTCTGAACATCAGGACGGCAACCAGTCGGTTATCTTTTAAAGTGAAGGCACGTGAACAATTATCCGTCAGAAGTTGGCCGTAACATCCCAACGCTGATATGCTGGATTCGTTTTCCCCTCTACCGATAATTTTTCTCCAGACAGTTCATTTTGTTTATATGTATGTATATATGTATCTATCTATGTATTTTTTATTAATTCTTGTATTGTATAGTAATTTCCTAGCTATCTATCCCGTATGTTGCACCTACCATATTTTGTCTCTGCATCACCCTAAGGTTGACTGATAGAAAATGCCTCAGGCATTAAGTCCGCCTTTGTACAGTACTTTTTTTACTTGTGCATAAAGTTTTAATAAATAAATAAATAAAATAAATAAAAATATATAAAGAAATCTCATATTAAATAAATACTGTATCCTGCATCCTATTGCCCACTCACACCTACAGTCAGACTTTTAATTAGCTGCAGCAAAATGACAGCTTATGTGTTGGCACTTTTTAACGAAATTTAAATAGGGATGTGACGAAAGATCGATTCATTCAATTAATATTCAGTTAAAATCGATTAATGTTAAATTGATTTTATAAAAAAGGATGGTATATTTTAATAAGGTCCTTACATATGTATGAAATTGGCATTTTATATGGAAAAAACAGAACGATTTAATATTTATTGACGTATGTAATATTTATGATTATTAATAATATTTATGTATGATGTATTTAATCAAAGTATCTATATACTATTATCTATGCACTTTCTAGATTTAATGGGTAGTTCGTTCATTCCTTTGCTGAAAAAAAATGTGGAAGCGTGAATCAATAAAATCTTTGAAGGCGGTTTTGACTGCGTATTTATTTATATATAATTTATTGTACACCACAAAAATACATGACACAAAAAATACATCAAACGCTGCAAAATATACAATGGGCGGCTTTATCGCTTTCTGGGATCTCTTCCAGGCAACCTTGGAATGGATAGTGATTTTCCTGAACATAAAATGGGGCTGTCGTTGGTACAAATATTATGTATACAATACATTAAAATAGATACACATATATACAACGTGTAACGTTAAATGCACAAAACCTGAAAATAGTTTGATCAGAATAACGAGCAGAATTAATTGAACCACTTATTAATATAGGTCACATTTTTCACAAAATCTTCATTAAAAACGTTGCCGTGTCTATTTATTAATAGGTCAAGCAAGCCAATGTCAGCGCGGCGCAGCGGCCCGGTGACGACTCTTCCCTCGATAAAGCGTCGTCGCAGACGCAAGAAACGATCAGAATGGCCAGTAAAACTAAAACAGCACATAAAACCCTTAATATTTTTTTAAAAACTTATTTTCTCTGTGAAATGGGTCAATTGAATTAAAAATCAGTTGGGGTGTCTGAGGTTTTGCGCATTTAACGTTACACGTTGTATACATATCCAAAATTATAGATACATAAATACGTACTTACTAAATATATAAACAATGAAAATAAAATTGGTAAATTTCGAATATCTTGGCCTAAAACGATGTTTCATTACGTTTTAATAACATCACTAGTAGAGACAGTGTGGTATCATTTTTTAACGAAATGACAACATGAAATTTCATTTTACTTGCACCTTATTAAAAATCCCACTATAGTTTCTGGGACGCAAATTAACGTCAATCGTGTCAAAATTCAAGTCTTCCAAGGGATCTGAGTGGCTCTTAATAATTCATTTAGCCAATTACAGTAGTTTGACAATTTGTTAGTTGACTTTTGTGTTGGTTTTCGTTGTAAAAACCTCAAACCGGCGAGATTATTGCCTAACACACTAACAATCGCAATGCCTTTCATTTGAAAAAATCGATAACGAAAGTCTGACAACCAGTCTATTACCCAGTAACTGGGTTGTAGAGGCCAGATAGGCAGTCGCTTCATGTAAAATTACTGGTATTTAGCAGCATCCGGTTAGACTGCAAGCCGACCCCAACGTAGTTGGGAAAAGGCTAGGCAGATGATGATGACGATGAAACAATTATACTAAAGTTTATAGCTTTTCTTCAGACCATAACAGTAGTCAGTAAGCTACAAGAGCTTGAAAGACAATTATAGTGCAAACGGCGCCATTAGCTTTTTATTTCAGTTTCCTACTTATAAGACGGAATCTTAATTACGTCTCCACGGCGAGTGACTTGGAATTTGATAGAGAATTTATTGTAGTAGGTACCTAGCTATAAACTGAGGGTTGCCTCCGCGACAAGGAAGGGGTATTCTGATAACCTATCACAATAGGACCCGTACCCAACTATATTAGTATAATCATTAGCAGAGCAGGTCAGGTTGTCAGTTGTTGTTTATTTATTTATTTATTGGATCGCCAACAGAGGCTACACAGTTACATACATGTTAACATGAACAGGGACAAGTACAAGTGTGCGCTTCCAATTATAGGCGACCACATCATTCACATAACATACAGGTACGTACAACAAGTTTGACAAAGACGAACACATTAAAATAAATCACAATACCAATACACGAATATTAAAGAAAGGAAAACAAAATTGAAAGCTAATACTAAACTAATAATTAAAGAAAAGGTAACCACAGATGAACAGAAATTAAAAAAAAAGTATATATATATTTATACTTGGATACTAGGACTTTTAGGTGTTTTTTTTATGTTGTTGCAATGCACACGGTTCAAAATCGCTTGACACTTTTCATGATACCTCACTTTTGACAAACATTGACCAGCCCATATACTCCGTTAAAATTTCACCGTGAAAAAGGTCGAAGTCCCGTCGAAGTAAAGTCTTGTCGATCTTCAGTATGTCGCACAAGCGTGCATTCGAACTATGGTGAGTCGCAGTACAGTTTTGTCGCATAAGCGTTAATCGCATTTGTCGAACTCACGCAGTACACTCGATTTTTACAAAATACCGGCTGGATTCTGTCAAATGTTTTTCTTATGGTAATTTTTAACCGACGGGTACCGGAAATGATGTATTAAAGTGAATTTTGACAGACTAATTACAAGTATTGTTTAGCATAATCAGCGTATAACGTTCCCACTGCTGGGACGCAGGCCTCTTTTCGGTGAAAGAGAGCGGGCCGTAAACCACCACGCGGGCCCAGTGCGGTTTACTAGATGTATGCCTTCAAATATTTTGGTTCTAGGACATGCCGTTTTCCTCGCGATGTTTTCCTTCTCCGTTTTGAGAGCAGTGGCGATGAAATAATTAACACAAAGTAAAGCTTCTATCTGGGTTTGAATCTATGACCTACAACTCGTAAGCCGGGGCCTTTACCACGTGGCTACCACTACTCCATCAGTATTGTTTTGCTATTCAGAAATTGTGATTTATAGCCACAAAACTGCTGTACTTGAAATAGATTTACCTAATTCCAACTTGAAACAAATGCTATTCGAAGGATATTTCTGGTAGATTAGTAATTCACTTCGATGATTAAACATTTAAATACCTTTGCGAAGTACGTGGAAGTTATAACGGTAGCCATTATGGTTCGAATGACGCCAAGATATGATGCCATGAGACTGTTCTGTCAGATATGGATTGTTTTAACTTTCAAGCCGATTTGCGACGACGACGGTGCTTGCATTTAGATGAGTAATCAACATTAGCATAAAGTAGATGGGCCCTTAAGAAGTTACAGTTATTCTAAAATTTCAGGTAGGTAGATAATTAAAATATCTATAAATCCATATATTATAATACCACCTACAAATATTGTCAGCTTGCTACTATTAACAATGTGTAGTTGCGATTGACTTGCCATCTAGAAACGATATGTAATGGTACACAAACTTTTTCTTGTTACCACATTGTATTTTGTAAGAAAAATATTTGCGCATCTACTACTTACTACTTTATTTATGAGTTCTATCGTTCTTCATAAGTTCGTGTATCAAGTACATATTATGATTAACTTGTATTTCTCATTTTATGTGAATTGTATTATTTTTGAAAAATAAAGTCTTATACCGTAAATACCTACTAACATACTACAAATAAATAAATTTAAAGCATCTGATTGTTATGTCAAAATAACAGCTTTTTTACTAAATGCATATGAAAGTATAATAAACGGTTCTCATAACAAAAAAACTTTTTTTTTTCTAATTTCCTGTCTGTTTATTCCGGATAATCTCCGAGACTGGGTGATAGCTGATGTTAATATAAATAGTAACTTAGGTTACTTTTTTTTTTCTTCAGAAACAGAAAAAGAAAGAAAATCAAAATATTAATTAATTAATTATTATTATTACTTATTTATTCCTTTATTTCAGGCAACTAGGGTCCATAGAAAAAACAATACATATTACTACAAACATATGAATACTTATAAACTAATATATAAAAAAATTATCACAAATACAATACTATAATAATATAACTTAAAAATACTATAAATACATACAACATAACAAAGTAAAACTACTGCACACGCAGTGTCGGCGTCGTGTTTCGTTGACTGGTGTCATGTAGCCGGCCACGAAACCGGCGATACACAACACCCTTCGGCCAGAACTCTTCCTTGAAGAACTTCTCGAGTTGTTGTGTCGGAACACACACCACGAACGAACCTTGATAAAACCATCCTTATCGCTCATGTCCTTCTCTGGACCTTGCCTTACCAAAACCTTCTTGGTTTTAGACCGGCTTCGTTTCGTAGGCAGCAGCTGATATAAAATAAATTAAACTGTGGGACCGTTATAGGCTGGAATTGTTATTATAATTAAACTTACATTATGACCTGTAACTCCCCACCTGCTAGGTAATTGCGTAACACACATTTGCAATGTCCTTCATTTTGACAATTCAAAAACATTCATTTCGGTATTTTCGTTCTCGAGCAGACGAATGTTTCAGACATATAAAGCCATTGCTTTTGAATTGCGTAGCACACTTTTCTTTTTCTTTTTTTTTAATCAATGGATTAGGAATTACCTTCAAAATCCTTCGGACTGTGAAAGAAAGTGTGCTACGCAATTGGAGTGCTGGTTGCCTAAGAGAAGTACTACGAAACGGTGAGTATTTGAAATCGATACGCAAAACAAGACACCAAAATACTTGAGAATTCCGAGTAGGTATATTAAAGGGTGTTTAATATAATATGATATGAATTGATTATTTTGTAAAGATAAAGGTACGTACGATAGCTCAATATTACCGTGAAATTAATATAACTTTCCCTCTGCTGGGGCACAGGCCTCCTCTCTGTGAGAGGGAATGGGCCATAATCCACTACGCGGGCCCAGTGCGGGTTGGTAGATGTCACATGCCGTCGAATTTTTCGTTCTAGAACAATCCGGTTTTCTCACAATGTTTTCACAGTTTTTTGAGCAGTGCAGTGGTGATGGAATAATTTACACAAAGTAACGCGGCTGTCTGAGTTTGAACCCACGATGTACTACTCGAAGTCACGGCCGTGACCCCTGGGGCACCACAGCTCCAGAAAAATAGACGATTGATGTTTAATAATCATTTACCGTTATTTCAGACATACAGTCCATATAATTATAACAAAGAAAGCGTTATTAGGGTTGTTAGACACAAAAACACAAAAATATAAAGGTGATGTATTATCAGAGTAAATACAGACAATAAGATATTGCCGAACAAAATTGTTACTAAAACCATTGAATTGCAAACAGAAACAGCAGAGATTTCACGCTGACCTCAAATAAATTGGAACGAGGGTAAGGTCATGAACATTAAGGTGAAGATTTCAGAACAGTTGCTATGTACTAGTTTTTATAAAATATCTAACTGTAGGTATTTATAGTTCTGACGAGTCAAAAGAAAAAGCGAACTTTAAGTAACTCATAATTTTTCCTGTTCATCATGAAATCTAAGCAAATTCTCAGTGTTCTTGTATCCGTACATTTTGGGTTTTCTTTCTGAGAATACAATATCCTAACACCGGAGGTTTCGGTTTACTCAAAAGGGTTAATTTTGTATTTAATTATAATAGACTACGTAGCTATAAGGAAATTTTTTGGCATTTAAATTTAAAGTACCAGGAAAGTTGGTAAACCTTTTAGCACGGCATTAAAATAAGTCCGGTCAGTGACTAAAGACTGGACCTCTATTGGAAACTTCCATGTAAGCAATAGAGGGCCAGTCACATAACTGAAGACCAATTCCCGTAATTATTATAAAAACTTTTAAAATCCACCTAGATTTTAAACATTTTTTTATTCCACATTTTTTATTTCCATCTAGATTTTAAACTTATTTTTTTTACGAAGAAGTGGCACATACTTATTCCATGCTTCTCAGCAACAAACAATGTCAAAAACTTTTCAAAAACAGAAGATAGTGAAAAATGTAGAGGTAGCATGGAATTAGTATGTACTAAGGTAGTATTGACAGATTGAGATGCGATATTAGAATGCGAACGTTTTTAAAAATACGAGCCACTCTGAGAATAGAGATACTCTGCCTTAATTTGGAAAATATAAGTGTGATGTAATGGTAGGTCATTTAAAAGATGAATGACATAGAAGATTTGGTAATGTGGATTCGTGGTAAATGTATTATCGAATGAAAAAAATAATGTATGGAATGATAATAACTATGTCAGGTCTGATCAACGAGATCTCCAAACGGCCGGTTGACACTTCCTGTGACCCAAGAGCCTTTAGCTTGGCCAGAGGCTAAGCATTGCCATGCAACTTGGCATTGCCGCCAGTCTCTTGGGTAAAGACGCCAGCACATCAAGCTACCCGAAACTACCCAATCAACTTTGAACCTTGCGATAAAGTTGAATATCTATTAAATAAACTTGACAGATTGTAGTAGCTTGATGTGCTAGCGTCTGTACATTACCAGTCGATAGCGATGCGGAGGAATTTTTCGACGTCATTTTTTAGCTTGTCAATAGTTTTAGTTATGGTTAGAATAATATGTTATTATTTTGTTAATTAATTAGGTATAAGTTGTTATTTCATCACTCATATCAACACCATTATTATTTTCATATAATTATCTCGTTTATTTATTTCCATACACTGTTTTAGTTAAGTTAGGAATTCATTTAGTTATTTTTATTAATTTATTAGGTAGTAGTTGTCATTTGCTTACTAATTTTTGTTCATACTTATTACATAGGTAGGTACAGACATTGATGTCTGTACCTACCTATTTAATAGCTACTCTAAACTGTCAAATTTTCCCAATCATCTTTGAACCTTATAATTTAGGGATGAAGTTGAAAATCGATTAAAGAAATTTGACAGATTGTAGTAGCTTGATGTGTGTCCGCAGGTATCGGGAGCGGGGTCAGAAACAGGAACCTCCTCACGATGTGAGTCGTATCGACGAGTAGGGGAGAAGGGGGCAGTTTTGAACACTTTTTGAACTGTCTGTTCTATATTCATTATAAGGAAGTTTTACAACATTTGTCTATTATTTTCAGTTCCTATAGGGCTTAGACCATACTTTAAAATAAGTTTCTGTTTGCTTTCATATACGATAATGACCTATTTTCCCATTTTTCAAAAACATGTTTTTGTTCATATGTGCCCCACTCATGGGGCAGTTTTGAATCGCACTGGGGCAGTTTTGGAATAACGTTATAAAATGAAAAATACGCGTGTTGCTAATCAATAAAATGTATTATCATATCTGTAATTATCATTTACAACATTTGGCTTTACAAACATTACTAATTAAAAAAAAAATAGTACTAAAAAAGCTCGGGGTCTAACCCTCTGAATAAACTTTTAAGGGGCAGTTTTGAAAAATCACAAACAAGTTAAAATTAAGTAATTAACTTTTACAAACAATTATATTGTTGTCTTTATTTTTCAATAATAGCATTAGGCTTTGGTGAGTACCGACTTGTTATGGTAACAATCTATGTATTAAAATTAAGTTAAAAAGTACTTTGTTACCTAACCCAAGTCGAATTTTGTAAAATCAAATTTAAACCAAAACAGAGATGCTGTATGGGATGTTCCAGGAAAATTATTTGGAGCTGGAAGCTTCGCCACTACGTCTGTTATTGGTACAGGTGTTCTTTATTGTTATTTCTTTTATTATACATGTCTCTTGGCATCCTCTTCATTCACTTCGGTATCTCTTTTTCTTTTATAGTTTCTAACCATTTTTCCTGATGACAATAAAAATAATAATTCAAATTATCGTAACAATAGTTTTCGGACAAATGAAGTCAAACGAAGCCAATTATTTTTATGAAATAAGAAGAAAACAATAATAAAAGGGGTTATTTTGTTTTAATCTGCATCAGAGGCACATTTGAACAAATAGTTCAAAAGTGCCCCGTGCGTTTTGTTCAGATCTGCCCCAGGAGCAGTTTTCGTAAACGCAGATAGATTTCGTTAAAACTGTAATCAAGTGACGATAGTTCTTAAGTAAATAAAAAGTACAATGACATGAGGATTAAATATAAATAGCAAACATTCCGACAATAAAACTCACATAGCTGCCAAACTCTTACGATGTTTCTAACAAATATTTACTTTCACGTTTCAAAAACAATGAAAGTGTTTATTTTACTTTGACATCCAGAATGAAGAATGACTGAAGTGACAGATGATAAGATGAATATTGCCAACATTTGAAATGCATAATAGCCACATATAACACGAAAGTCCCGCTCAGAAATAGTAAAATTCAAAACTGCCCCCGCTCAAAACTGCCCCCTTCTCCCCTACTGCCTTCCGAATCAGGCCCTTGATCCAACCGCCTAACGAGAGCTTCGAGAGATGTTGCTGGAGCCTTTCGGCCATCAGGCCATTGGCCGATAAGACAATCGGCATAGTGATAGCCGAGCTCACATTCCATATGTCAACAACCTCGTGTTCTAAGTCGAGACCTTTAATTATTTTCACTTTCATTTCATTATTATTAGGTATAATTTTATTTCTGAATAAACGTTGTCAAAGATAAATACGTACATCAGGTTCTGCCAATTCTAGACCTTTTACGAGCATGGACTTTTACTGTCAGCAGAACATTTCCAAAAATCCTGTCTACCTGAAAGTCAGCCTTCAAGCAGATCTGAAAAAGCGGGTTGGCGCGTGTAAGAGCTCAATTGCTCCGTTAAGCTGAAGACGTGACTTGTTGGTGAAAGCAGTTTATACAATGAAATGTTTGCATAATTTAGCATGAAATCAATAGTCTGTATTCTTCGATGGTTTTTGTTAAGATGGATTGGTATTTTGGGCAGTTTTTCGAGGTTCTCGATTGTACTGTATTTTTTAAAATATTTTACACGATATCTCCGGCTATTGTGGCTCGATTGCCTGTACACCTCAGGGACCACCCCTGAGCTCATATTTGCTTGGGTAGTTTTTGAGTTAGCATCGATTATACGTAGGAATCCACTTTATCTTGATGATGTTGTCACTTTTTTTTAATTGCAATTAGTGGTATAAGAATTTGTGTTGGGTTACCATAGCTAAAAAGAGAAAAGATTCTACAAAAAAAAAAAAACACTACAAACTGAAAAATAACTTTAATTTCGGAAATCGGTGGCTAAAAACTTAAATACAGATCCAAAGGCACCGACTTCCGAAACTAAAGTTTGAATTTGAAGGTTCCAGTCTTGGAACGAAGTTCCTTATCGCAAGTTACACTCTGCACACTTGGCGAATGAGAGCTAGATCGAAAAACGTGTACCATTTTGACCATCACGACTTTTGTTACGTAACTAAAGTGTTCTGACGTTCAAAATGTCGACGGCGAATGATGGCCAAGTGTGCAAAAGCGAAAGGAACTTCGTTCCAACCGGCATCCCAATTGCGTAACACACTTTCAAGCACAATCTGAATTATTTTGAAGGATATTGCTCATCTATTGCTTCACATGATCGAAAAAATTGTCCGCTTTACCTACAACGTAAATAACGCAATTCATGTTTATGTTTATTCTTGTTATTGATGGAAAAGTAACTACGAGTATTTACATAAAAATATAGGCAATATTGTATATGGGAGCTACATCTGCCAACAAACTGCTTTATAGTTTGGCAGAAGTAAAATTTTTTGTAATGCTTAAAAGGTCACCACAAATAAACGGTTTTTCACGTTTTTTTTTTGTTATTTTGATTTTTTGTTGAACTGTCAAAATGAATACCATTGCTACTGCAGTTAGTGTGCAAGTACCCCGCGGGTGTCTCACGACACCTCTCGGCTTTTTTGTAGGCTAATTTAGCATCCTACAATAGGGCGCACATTGGTGGTAACACTTTGATCTTGAGCTTGCCTAGCGTAGTATAAAGTTTCAATGGAGTAAGAGGCCAGCTTACTGGTTTTGTTACCACTGACTCGCGGCTTACGGTACAGAAGTTAATTAATCAAAACCTATTTTTATTTTTTTCCTTTTGTGTTGGTAGGTTTTCCATTCCGGAGTTACAGACATAGCTAACTGAGGCGGCAGCTGGCTGGCCATGTTTGTTGAAGGACCGATGGCCGGTGGAGCCGACGAGTCCTGCCGGTCAATTCTGTAAAAATCTCACCGTGAAATCATAAATGAAGCGAGCACTTAATAGTGTTAGTCCCTAGCGAATGACAGCTCACTCCACGCTCACTTCACCCAAGCTTTCACGGTGAGATGGTTACTGAATCGCGCGGCTGGAGTGGAGACCGCGTATCGACAAGCGTAGTGAGTCTCCCAGCTACTTGGACCGACGACCCAAAGAAGCTGGCTGGGACAGACTGGATGTGGAAGGCGGAGGACAGAGTACTGTGGCGCAGCCTGGGAGAGCCCAATGTCCAGCAGTGGACTGCGATAGCCTGTCTTGATTAAGGTTTTCGACGGAGAAAATCTAACACTAAAAGCGCTACTAAGTACTTTATATAACTTAATTTAATGATAAAACAGACAATTTCCTTGAACATAGAAGCCAGAAATAAGGAAAACTCTAGAAAAGCGTCATAACGTCAAAATTAATAGAACAACAATATAAACTGGAAGACTCGAAGGAAGCCTACAAAATGAACGAAATATTCCTTTTTATTATACCTCTTTGATTGGTAAGTTTAATAGATTCTACAGTTTCTCGCAAAGTTGTTTGATTCTTGTTTGTTGTTATTCGAAGATTGTGTAAAAATAAGCAACATGATCACAATCTTATGATTATAGTAATGTGTTTCCTGTTTCAAACGTATCTTGTGAAAGTGTAAACAAACCCTGTTCATGTTATATTCTTACGCAATCACTCACTAAAGAGAATTAGTAACACATGCATCTGTATTTAGAAGGTTTCAACTTTATATAAGGTCAACTTTTATTAAGTACAAAAATTTTAAGGATAGATTCATTAACTTAAGATAGACATTTCTTGAAAAAATAATACATTTATATACGCTAGTTTCCAAGAAAAACACCAAAAACAATTTTTAAAAAAAAGTCAAATTCAACATCCTGTGTATTAATGGCTAACGTACTCTAACAATAAGCAGAATATAACAATGGTTTCTTGTCTGCACACGTGCAGCGGCGGCATGTCCCCCTCTTCGCCCCGCTGCCCCCGCCTTGCCCGGCCGGCATTGACCGCAGGAGATTCTTTCAGTTCGCCAAAATCAAGTTACTGAATTGTGCGTGTTGTCTGTGAGAAAATTTTCGAAATGCCGTATCGGTATTCATCCCGAGAATACATGAATATGGCTATGTGCTATCACGACGCAGGTGAAATAATGTTGCGGGCACAAGAACTGTACGCCCAGAGATTTGGACGAGTGGTCAATATTCGCACCATTCTTCGAGCCGTGCAGCGCTTCAGAGAGAGTGAGAACTTCCAGCCTCGTCTTATTGACTCGGGGAGGCCGCGACACCCAGTACAGCTTGAAGAGGAGGTGCTGGATTTCTTTCACCGGCACCCCGTGGCGAGCACCGGAGACGCTGCCCGTGTGTTTGGCGTAAGCCAGAATTACGTGTGGCAGCTCCTGTGCAGTGAAGGTTACCATCCCTTCCATTTCACTCGGGTCCAGGAGTTGCTGCCTGAGGATTACGCACCGAGGGTCGAGTTCTGCCGTTGGCTGCTGCGGAACCCTACGTATAACGTGCTGTGGACGGATGAGTGCACATTTACGCGCAAGGGACTATTTAATGTGCATAATGCTCATTACTGGTGCGAGTACAATCCACGAGTTATTCGGCCGGACCACTTCCAACACCGGTTCAGTGTAAATGTGTGGGCAGGAGTGTTGAACGGCCAATTACTGGGACCTGTTTTTCTGGACCAACTGACTGCGGACACGTATCTGCAGTTCCTCCAGCGAGACCTACCAGAGCTGCTGTTGGATGTGCCTGTGTGGTACCGCAGGTACATGTACTATCAGCACGACGGCGCGCCGGCGCACTTCAGTGTAAGGGTACGCGCCTACTTGGACGAGGCGTTCCAAGGGCGATGGATTGGGCGTGGTAGCGTTATCCGCTGGCCGCCACGTTCACCTGACTTGACGCCGATGGACTTCCACGTGTGGGGTAGGGCCAAAGACCTAGTGTATGGGAACGATGGTCATACAATCCGTACAGTGGAAGAATTACGTGCGCGAATTGTGAGTGCATTTGACGTGATGTCCAGTGAACATCAAGTGCTTACTGAAGTGCGGAGGCATTGTCTCGATCGCGCTAGACAGTGTGTGCGACAACAAGGGCGTCACGTCCAACAATTGATGTGATATGTGTAAATAACTATTAAATTGTGTAAATAAGTGTAAATCTGTTAATGAATTCTGACTATTTTTAACACGCCAAGTTAATGCAAAAAGTTAGGTAAGTTGTTAACATTTTTACATTAATTCAATACTAAAAAAAATAACAAATTGTATTAACTTGTCAGTCCAAAGCCTGAAAAAGTGTGATGGAAAATTAAAATACGATAGATTAGCGCAAACGTTAATATCGTTTCTTATAGTCTACACTAATTATTAGGTATGATAGCTTCGAGTAGCATAGCTTGGGATGGAGATTCGACCAGAAGTCAGTGCAGTCCGAGCGATGACGTAATACCGGGTTTAATGACCGTGGGTTTTTTGGGGGTGCAGACCCAGAACAATTGAGTCGGTATACAGTATGCTTTTAAAAATATTATAATTTATGTGTTAGAAAAACTGAAAAAAAAAACTAGCCTGATTATTTGAAAAAGAATGCTAGGACCGTATTTCTATCGTATAGATAGACGTTCTGTTTAAATTTTTGTACTTGATAAAAGTTGACCTTATATATCACTACTTTTTTTGGTTGAAAACACATTAACGAAAATCGAGTTTATAGAATTAACCTCAATTATCAAAAATAAAAAATATCTTTAAGATGGTTTAAATTAAAAATTTGGATCAAAGTATTCAAATATCAAATCAAAGCGCTGAATTTGTTAGTGGCACTACAAATTAACATCCTGGGGCACATTTTCTGATCCATTTGTTTACGTTTTAGTCAGATACTTTTGGAACAGACTATAGTGGTCAGAGATTGGCTATCTACAGTTTGTTCGTTATAACATTATTCATAAGGGTTACTTTTGTTCATAAGGACGTCTTTGGTAAACCATAATCTCAATTTTTCTTTATTGGATATGCCATCACTATTTCAGCTGACAATAAGCAATGATGCTGTGTGACAGATGATGTGGCTAGAGAGGACTAACGTGACTACGGAGATAATGACCAATAGAGAAGTTTGGAAGAAAAATACATGGTGCGTAGACCACAAGTGAATTGGGATAAGGGAAAGAAAATGAATGATAATATTATTATGATAAGCGACAATGCAATCGACGATGGTGCAAGTAATCCTAGGAATAACTCATGTAGGCTCGTGACTGAAGACTGTCTTAGTCCTGGGTTCGATTTCTAGGTCGGGAAAAGTGATATTGGGTTTTTGCATTAGGAATTAAACTCAGTAGCAGTCTGGAGTTTACATTTGAGCCCGGTTGATGTCAATAGGTGCGCCCCTTAGTTATGATGAAATATAGGTTTACTATGGGTACACCTCTGCGTAAACCTTCGGGAAATATAAGTGTGAGGTTATGTTGTGTTGTTGTGTTGTTCTCAGTGAAGATAGGGTTTCCTAAGACTGCGGTGAACACGACATAGCTTCCGCAATTTACCACTGAATGACGTCACTGAAAGACACCATTATATGAAAGTAAGTTGGTGTACTTCTCTTCCAGAGAGCGTTTTTTGACACCGTAATGACGAACCATCATTTCTATTACAGCCTTCACTGTGACGGGTGTGTGGTGGCCATCGGTGTTTTTTGTTTTTCACTCTACGAATTCTATACTTACATATTACTATGTTGAAACAGCAAAGATCTATAATAGGTATATATTCTACCACGGAGTTTCTGAGAGGTACAGTCTGTTAATCAAGTTTCATAGGCAAGCTGTGCTTAGTCAACACCTAGCATCAGTGGGATGACACTGACAGCTCACTGCACGCAAGTTTTCACGGTGAGATTTTTACAGCATCGACCGGCAGCTCTCATTTTCACAGCATACGTGTGGCTATGACCTCTATTGCGAAGAAAGCAAAGCTGAGTGGAAAATCACTAGTTAATCAATAATAAACCAATTTTAGTGATTCTGTGAACATTTCAATTTGGTCCTCTTTGACGACACTCGACTTTGTTCTACGAATGATGTTTGTCGACCAGCGAATGCGACGCAATATTTTATATGTAGATCTACGAGTATAGTCTTCTAGTAAGCGTATACTTAAGTTTATTTTTGAATAGGTACAGTGTTTACTTAACTTCATCATTATCATCCACAGCCCGACTTCACCATACGCCTCTCTTTTCAAATGCCTTTCCTTGCGCCCCTGTGCCAGCCTCATCCAGTTTCTAGCCGCGATGGTTCTGTTTAATTTAATCGTTGTTAAATCAGTAAGAGGGAATTGATGTTTAGTCCTGTCATTCTTTCTATCTGTTCAAACAATCAGACTGTGTTTAAAGTATTTTCATGCTTTTTCTTTTGTCTAAATCTGTCTAAGCTAGCCAATAATTGAGCCACCGCCACTGGCCGATCAGCCGGTAGATTTTTTTCGGATTGACACTAATGACGACTCACTCCACGCTCACTTCACCCAAGTTTTCACGGTGAGATGGTTACAGAATTGCACGGCAGAATAACAGTGGGCCAATTCCCTTAGTGAAAACGTTCAAAATCAAGTCGCAATCTCATCTCAGCGACAATCAATGTCAAAATAAATAAAATAAAATCATTTTGTTTCGGACAGCTAAAAGATCCATAAATTGTTAGTAACTTAAACAAAAGATGCATTAATGAGAAGCTAGGATCCTCCTAGAGTAAAGTCCTCGCACAAATAGCCCTATTATAGCGGATCTGCCGAGATAGCCTTCAGCATAGCCTAGCCTTTTATTTTGACTGCCTCTTATTCTGCTCAGGAGTGAGGGCGTTAACTTACGAATGATGGCATGAAATCCATCGGTATGCGTTACTGTAAACATTTCTCACGCACTGCAAAAACGCGGTAGCAGCATCCTAAAAACATTATTGTATTGGACACGTAGAACATCCAGCGACCTTTTGGAGTGGTTAACCCAAGGATTACCGGTGTAAAACTCTGACAATAAGCTTTAAAAAAGAACTGATAATCTTCAAACGGCTGAACCGATTTTTTTTTAGCTAAGAATTCTTTCGATCACGTCAACTTAAAAAAAATAAATAATAATAATAATAATTGAAATCGGTTCAGCCGTTTGGGAGCTACGATGGCGCAGACAGATTGTGTCACCCTTTGTAAAATTTCTATATTTATGTCTGTAATTTAATGGTGTACATAATAAAGAGTATTTCTATTCTGTCCTCTTTTTGTCGCGGGTTAAAAAGCGCAATCTTTACTCAGCGCCATTTTTATACTCTTTTTTCTTTTGTCAGTACAGCATCACCTTTGTACGTATTTTTTATTCTTTGCTTCTTGTTTGTTTCTATGTGTGTAAATAAATGGTTAAATAAATACATAATGAAATCGTATAGCTTCTAGTGTACACCGGATCTTTTCCTCGAGAAAAAAGACGCCTATTAAATGTCCTATTGTTTTAATAATTTCTTTCCTCCATTCATTTTAAGGGCCATTCCAAGGTCTGCGCTGGAGATTAATTTGTTTAAGGCAAAAATACAAAAGAAAATCTTTGGAGAAAAAGGTCGACAAATCATTTAGAATTCATTAAAAGAAAAATTAGTGAAATTGAGGATATTATAAGAGGAGAAGATTGACTGATTTAATTATTGTAGATCCTACATAAGTAAAATAGATACGACGTATATATTTATAGTTGATCGCTGACTATTTAGACCCGTGAGAACTCCAGTAGTTTTTTGCAGCGACAAGAGCTATTGTAGTGAATCTATTTAATAAATATGTAAACACTGCCTCATTCACGCAAGCAGGGTAGCTGCTTTCACTAATGTCAGTCACGAGGAATGGCGGGAAACAAGGAACGTCAAGCAAGGGTATATACGATAGCGCTTGGTGTGGTAGGGGTCCAGTGAAGTGATATATTCAATATATACAACGTGTAACGTTAAATGCGCAAAACCTGAAAATAGTTTGATCAGAATAACCAGCAGAATTAACTGAACCACTTTTTAATATAGGTCACATTTTTCAAAAAATCTTCATTAAAAACGTTGCCGTGTCTATTTATTAATACGTCAAGCAACCCAATGTCAGCGCGGCGCAACGGCCCGGTGACGACTCCTCCCTCGATAAAGCGTCGTCGTCGTCGCAGACGCAAGAAACGATCAGAATGACCAGTAAAACTAAAACAGCACATAAAACCTTTACAATTTTTGAATGAGTTATTTTCTCTGTGAAATAGGTCAATCTCAATGTCTGAGGTTTTGCGCATTTAACGTTACACGTTGTATACGGAATCAATTGGATCCTTCAGCTATCAAATAGAGTACTCGCTCAGCGACGCTAGCTTGGCGGGCACAGCACTCGCTGAGAGACTCACACTTGGTACCGACGCCAGCACATCAAGCTACCCGAAACTGTCAAGTTTTCCCAATCAACATTGAACTTAATGCTTTAGTAATAAAGTTGAAAATTTATTAAAGAAATTTGACAGATTGTAGTAGCTTGATGTGCTGGCGTCTGTACATACGCATACCAGCGAGTAATCGGTCCTCACCGTCACGCACTTGCTGCGCTTTGCTCGCCAACTCGTTTTTAGTTGCTAGCTCTACTCGCTTCTCGTTAATCGTTAATCGAGACAAATACGAGTACCCAAGAGTCCGGTTACCGGACTTGGCACTATTGACATGCACTTAATACAAACGTAATATTTAATCTAGTTGGAGGATTAAAGAGGAATGGTATTCATCTTAACCCCTGCAAATGAAGTGGCGTAAGTGTTTTTATGTGTGTAGGAGCGGCGGTAGCTCAGTGGCTATGGCGGACTTACAAGTTGTAGGCCGTAGATTCGAACCCAGTCAGGCGCTTTACTTTGTATAAATTATCTCATAATGACACGCAAACGGTGAAGAAAAACATCGTGAGATGATCATCATGTCTTGGAACCAACAATTCGAAGACATGTGACATCCACCAACCCGCACTGCGCCCGTGAAGTGGATTACGGCCTACCCCCTCTCACTGAAGAGAGGCCTGTGTCCCAGCAATGGGAACATTATGGGCTATTTATATATCTGTGTATTTTTCTTCACATTTCCACTAATTTTAGTACCTTTTTGACTCCCAATTTATTATCCATATTAAAACCGAAAGGAACATGAAAGCTTACTAAGGTAATTTAATTTCACGTGAAAAGTCAAAAAGTTTGTAATAAGCGTACCTTTAATTACTATCCTAATTAAATATACGCTTAATTAACTTTTAGTTCAAACTCATTTTACTTTTTAAATAACGTTTTAAAGGAGGTCAAGCAACAAGACGGTCCTTATCAAACATAAAATTATAAAGAGAAAGGATTTTAATTGCTGTATGTTTGTCAGTCACGACACTTTTGTTTATCATCTGTTAAACGTAATCTATACAAATAATAAAGGTGAAGAATATTTATTTTTTTTGTTACTTTGAACGCTCTAATCTCTGGAATTGGATTTGAAAAAATCTTTGTATAGACGCCATCACATCAAGCTACTACATACTACAATCTGTCAAATTTCTTTAATAGATTTTCAAATTTATCGCTAAAGCATAAGGTTCAACGTTGATTGGGAAAATTTGACAGATTGTAGTAGCTTGATGTGCTGACGTCTGTACATTTGACAGCCCAATTCTCGAGGAAGGTTATAAGGTCTATTTAACATCACGCGACGCCACTTAGGTGCCGAGCAAAAGGATAATAAGTCAGTACGAACGCTAGGCGTAAACGTAGTAGTAGTACGGGCGAACGATGGGATGCGCGATGAGTCGAAGTCACGGGCAGAAGCTAGTGCATTATAAAAATAGCAATAGGAACTTCGCTAAATCGCAGTAATAATAAATATTGACATTGTATTAGTAATCAATTTTGACATATTATGAATATTTTTTGACATTATTATAGAATTGTTCAATAATCTTATTATTATTATTATTTTTTTGCATAATATATCATTATATAAAATAGTTAACATTGAAATCATTAGTCATTTTTAATTATGTCTACAAAAAAATACGTGGTCCATAAAGTTACTCATATTCATTTAAAACTGCCACTATTATTATTATTACTTTTTTATTTTTTTTTATTTTACTTAATATTGCGTGAACTATAATTGTGTGAATTTGCAAATTAATTAATTAGATACTCATTTAATATTTCTACACCGGCAAAGGTAGTATATGTGATTCCGTCTAATATTAAGATCTTCATATACCATGTACTCAGAAATAAACGATTCTATTCTATTCTATTCTATTCTAAAACCGGTGTCGCACGACGCCTCTTGACTCTTTTTTATTAATAAACCGGTTCTACAATGCCTATGTCAAGATTACCATTTTAAATAAACAGTGGTGCCAGCGAGCCTTTGAAATGTTAAGGCTTTAAGGTTATACTGAACCACTGTTCCATAATGGAGCTATTTAAGTGAGTAATACATCCTTGGTTTGATGCCAGGGATGTGAACCTAACATAGCGGATAATATTCTGTTTTATATTTAGAAAAATCGTTGCTAAGTCTAGAAATGTGGTATGTCGATTATTATAGTAGCTTTTGCAATAAATTACTTTTAGTAACGCATAAAAAGGCCATTAAATAAAAATATAAGGATATTTCGCTGACCATAGTCAAAATACATTTATTAAATTATCTGTCTAAAGTAGTGACTAGTATCTTGGTATATAGACAATTTTGTCAGATGAGTCAGATCTTGCGTAGGTCTGTGCAATGATGAAGACTGTTGCTACGTCGTAGGCATAATGACGTCACGCCTACGCAAGCTACGGTGTCGTAGCGGGTAATGAAGTTGTATTTTTAACCAAACCGAACGATGTTTGGACAGTTAAAATTGACGCTTGTTATGTCACAAGGGTTAGGCAGAGGTGTGTACCTACAGTAAAACCACATTTTACAGTTATGTTTAAGTCCCATGTAATAGAGGGGCGAGTCTATTGCCTTCAACCGGGCAGAAATCCATACATCGGACTGCTACTGAGAAATTCCTGATGGAAAACCCAAAAACAATTTGTCCAACCTGGGAATTGAATCCAGGACCTCACGTTCCGTCGTCCCGCTTGCGGCCACAAGACCATTGAAACAGTTGAAAATTGTGTTATTATAATGAAAATTCATTCCATTCCCAAAAATAGCACGAATGACTACAAAATGAAGTACTGAATGTAAGCTTTCATATGAAATGTTTTTCGACTTTGTTGTTTGAACGTCCATTTTGACCAATACCTACCGCTTAGTTGTAAATACAAGTCAAATACTAATCCAACTTGTAATCATAACATCCATCAAGAAATTAAACAGTAAAATGTTTATTTTGCTTACATTTTAATTACTATCGATCTGTCTGATATGCAAGCCATTATGACTAGCGTTAGAAGTGAAATATCGATCAATACTGACATGAAGCAAATTGATTATTTATTTAGGGCGAAGAGATTTAGAGATTTCTGATATATTAAGGCTAAATTATCATCATTAGGTTCTCTAGAATAGCATTATCGGGCCAGAGTCATTAAAAGTTTAAATAAAACTTTTTTCAAACTAACTAATATAAATTAACAAGGGACCTTTCCATTGTTTGTTAATATTTTGATGTTAGTAACAATAGTGCTTATGTAACTAGGTTATTACCTATTGTTAGTTTTTACAAAGTAAATATTTATTTCTTTATTCAGTCCTGTGACTGTCGCCACCCAGTGACCCAGAAAGGGCCAGTCCGCTCTGGCAGCGATCATTTTTCTGATGTCACTGTGTTGGTGTTTTATTTTGTTTTCATTAGTAATAACAGCTTATGTGAGATTTGACATTTGCCGTCAGATATTGGAGCGCACTTACAGAACCTATTTCTAACTGGTTAATATTTACTTCTGCTATTACAAGCACCACAGCATTCACATTCCACTGCATTCTATACTATATTTTAAAGCCATCTTTTTTTTTTTGCTTGAGTAGTTTACATTCTATCTATTGGTATATTAGCATGGCGAGCTGTCATATGGTAAATAGTTTAATTTAATGTTCTGTGTCTCGTAATATTAACTATTTTGCATACCTATGTACTATTGTATAGAAGTGTGCTGCTGGGGAGTTTGTTGCACCACTTTTTCTTCCCAGCGAAAGCACTAGGAAGTGGTGAAGGGCGGGCGTTTTGGGGGACTGTCTTGTATAATTTTGACGTTCGAAAAGTACTGATTCTCAGCCTAATTTGAATAAATGACTTTGGATTTTGATTTTGACTACCATACAGGCTTGTATAGTATGGAGGCAGCTTTCTTTCGTATGATGGCAAAGCATGAAGTGATTGTTTAGTTAATTGATCCCTTGTTTCTATTGTAGGAACCAGTCTTAACAAAATAATTAAATATACAATACGAAGTAATATGAACCTCCTTGAAAAAACAACCATCCCAAAAATAAAACCAGTGCTTTTTGCTTCGTTTCACACAATAACTAAAAGTAAATGTATCCGTTCTAGTTATTCGGGTGACGTTGAAGGGCACCCAGCAGGAAACCTGACAAAGTTAATGGCTTATGTAACGATGAATAACTTCGTGACCCACATTCCTCCGCTTTGTTAACAAATAGCAGGGTGTTTTGTAA
Source organism: Eremobia ochroleuca (assembly GCA_949629135.1). Taxonomy (NCBI): domain Eukaryota; kingdom Metazoa; phylum Arthropoda; class Insecta; order Lepidoptera; family Noctuidae; genus Eremobia; species Eremobia ochroleuca. The sequence continues at coordinate 21,024,199 of OX451391.1, forward strand.
ATAAGTGGTGATGTGTTTTGTTTATGCTTCTTTGGGAGGGCTTGGTGACGGCATAGTTTTCTAAACCATTTCGCAATGATTGCAATTTTTATGTACAAAGTTGATTTCAATTTGAAATCGGTAGTGCAATGTTCGAGGATTTTATGTATTTCAACGTAAGGCGCCTTAGTAAAACTAATAGCAAATAATCTATAGTGGGCTTCTATAATGGGGCGCTGGAGCAGGCACGAATAATATCTACATATCCGGACTGTGATAAAGAGTTAAACTCACCGCCTACTAGTGTCATAATCATGTAAAACCTTTTAATGACGGCAGTAAGATCAAATTACTAGTTGGTCCGGACTTTAGGAGGAAGATAAGCTTCCACTCTTTGGAGTTAAGAGAATGAACGGAAGCAATAACGCTGCCGTTTATTAAAATGGTTGTACAGACGCCAGCACATCAAGCTACCCGAAACTGTCAAATTTTCCGAATTAACTTTGAACCTAATGCTTTAGCGATAAAATTGAAAATCGATTAAAAAAAATTGACATATTGTAGTAGCTTGATGTGCTGGCGCAGCACATCAAGCTACTACAATATGTCAATGTACAAAATGTCAATACAAAATGGTACAGAACCATTAAGCGATACTTAAAAGTAATGCCTAATCAGAGCGCAGAGCGTTGAAAATCCAAGAGAGCGCTTTTATTGGGCAAAAATACATTTAGATATTGCGCAGTATTAGTGAAAACTAAGCAGTGGTGGCCCAGTGGTAACGGCCCCGACTTACGAGTTGTAGGTCCATAGGTTCGAACCCAGACATGCGCTTTACTTTGTGTAAATAGTTTCACTGCTCTCAAAACGGCGAAGGAAAACATCGTAAGGAAATCGGCATGTCCTAGAACTGAAAATTCGAAGACATTTGATATCTACCAACCCGCAAGGCCCCACGTGGTAGATTACAGAACATTCCCTCTCGAAGAATAGAGGCCCGAGTCCCAGCAGTGGGAAAATTACAGGCTGATTATGATATGCTTATGCTTTAGTAAAAAAAAAATAACAAAACACTGCACCTTATCAGTTTGCCAAGTATGGTGATTATAGCAATTTCCCCCTTTCCTGTTCAATCAATCTGCCTAGCATGTTCCCAACTATGTTGACGTCGGCTTATAGTCTAACCGGATGCAGCTGAATAACAGTATTATTATATATTTTATTTTACATGAAAGGAAAAAAATGATATCTGACCTCCACAACAATGTCTGTTGTGTGGTTACACGGTAAGAATGGTTGTCAGGCGTCGGGCTGCTGACTACCCGTAACGACTGCCTATCTTACCTCCATAACCCAGTTACTGGATAACACGATGTCCTCTACTGTTCACCGTAGCTGTAGTCGGAAGCTTGCCCCCTTGGTTTCGTTGCAAGAATGGTGAGCATGGGGTCCTGGGTTCGGTTCCCGGGTCGGACAAAGTGTTATACAAATTGTTATTGGGTATCCCATTAGGAATTTCTTAATAACAGTCTGGAGTTTGGAAGTTGGCGGTTTAATACCCCCGTGCCTCGGAAAACATGTAAAGCCGTTGATCGGATTGCTGTCCCATCAGACTATGAGAGTAAAGGAACAGAGAGTGTACCTGTGTTTACACACACACTTGTGCACTATAATATCTACCGCGTACCTGGCTAATCTCCGTTGCGATTATTATTATTATTAGTCGGGAGGCCCCAATTTACCAAAATAAAATTTACGACCCGATGTTGAATGATACAACCCAAAATACCCATTTATCACTACAACGAACTCAATTCTCCGGAGTACCATTTCCTAAACCCATTCATCTGTGATCAAGGCGAGAGATATATTCATCTTATAAATCAGATTGTCACCTCCTCAATAACTATGAGATCGTTATTTAACACAACACTGAAACACACGGCGTTATAATTGGTACGATAGAAAATTATAGGTATTACGAGTATATGTATTTATTAGGGCGCTGGCCTATATTTTGGCCCAAGAATCAGCATTGCCATACAACGCGGCAATGCTGCCAGCCCTTCGGGCACATTTTCTGTTGACAGTTTGATGCCCTTTGATTATTTCCCCTCCCTTTTATATAAAATATACTATACACGTGGGAATAAAAGGGCTGAGGTAAGAGGAAAAACACAATTGATACGAATACACTGGTTTATTCCTATATAAACACGTTTTAGTGAAAAAATACGTCTTATCCTCCTTTTCGTCCTTCTAAAAAAGCCCTTGTCATTCTCGATTTTTAAATACCTTCCCCGTAATCCCAAGCATACGTCTTTGGCATACGTCATCTGTCTCACTTACACCTTAGCATTCAGTTCTTTCATACGATCAAGCATTCATCAACGTTCCATTCCTACATACATACTATTATATTATAATATACGTGTACATATTATTGTTACTATTTTAAGACTGTTAGATTTTTAGGGTTCCGTAGGTAACAAGGAAACCTTATAGTTTCGCCATGTCCGTCCTTCCGCAGCTTAGCTCAGAGACTCTTAGTACTAGAAAGCTATAATTTGGCATGAATGAATATACAGAGGTGGACATAAGTATTCGCTCACTCTCTTAAAAATTGTAAAATTCTCCTTTTTCCGACAGAAATTAAAAATATCTGTTAAACTCTTGTATTGAAATAAACTACGTTATTTATAGATTAGATAACGTATAACATCGTTTGAATACACCCTTTATATTACTAAATTAATTTGAGATTTATTGTTTTCGCTCTATTTTTGAAGGACAAAAGTATTCGCACATCGTCTTATGAGTCGAGTAACATGTCTAAACCAGTTCGTACAATGTAAAGCGCAACAGCATTGCATTCGAAAAGACTCAGTTGTTGTGTCGTGATAGACTGAACCGATGTGCTTACATATAATTTAATAATAAAGCCACAATGTCTAGAAAAGCAAAGGAGACTACAGAAAGTGAAAGACGAATTATTTTAAATCTACATAAACTCAGTAAATCTTACTCAGAAATTGCAAATATTGTAAAACGAAGCCGTTCTACTGTTAGATATGTGATTAAACGATTTAAGAACAAAAATGACTTATCGGATGCTTACAGAAGTGGTCGACCGAGAAAATTGACTTCAAGAGATAAATTAAAAATACTTCGTACAATTAAAAAAGATCCAAAAATCACATCATCGCAAATAGCAGCACAACTCAAAGAATATGTAGGCAAAGATGTACATCCAAAAACAATACGTAGAGTACTACGCAGTGCCGGGTATCGCAACAGAGTTACACGACGAAAACCATTCGTGAACGAAACCAACAGAAAAAAGCGATTAGAATTTGCCAAAGAGTACGTAACTAAGGACAGTGATTTCTGGAAGCAAGTGATTTTCTCTGATGAAAGTAAATTCAATTTATTTAAGGTAAGCGGCAAAATTACAGTGTGGAGAAAACCTAATGAAGAGTTACAATTAAAAAATTTGCAAAGCACGGTTAAACATGGGGGTGGAGCAGTGTCTGTATGGGGATGTATGTCTGCTAGCGGTGTTGGGAACTTAGTTTTTATTGAGAAAAATATGGACAAATTTTTATATTTGAATATTCTAAAAGAAAATCTCATTGCAAGTGCCAAGAAACTAAAATTGGAACCAAATTTTTATTTTCAACATGACAACGATCCTAAGCATACGGCATATATAGTGAAACAATGGATCGCATTCAACGTTCCTCATTTTTTACAGACACCTCCACAATCGCCTGATTTAAATGTAATAGAAAATTTATGGGAAATATTAGACAAGGGTATCAGACGTCATCATATAACCAGTATTTCTGAACTCAAGCGAATAATAACACTTGAATGGAACCAAATCAGTTCAGATATTACTGAAAAATTAGTGAACTCTATACCCAATCGTCTTAGGGAAGTTATCAAGCAAAAAGGATATCCGACCAGATATTAGATTTTTTTTTTATTGGAAATTGACATTGTGCGAATATTTTTGTCCCTCAAGAATAAGGACTAAAATTTATTCCTCATTTATTTCTTTAATCGAGAAGTTCATAAATATTATTTTTCATGTTCAATAAAATCTGTAAGAAAATAAGTTTCTCTTTGTAACAGAAATTCAATAAATAATTTGAACAGTAACAGAGACTTACATTATTTTGTTATGAAGGGTTAACTGTGCGAATACTTTTGTCCACCTCTGTACGTGGATATAAGTGCTAAAATAAAATCATGATCAAAAAAAAAAAAATTGGGTACCTCCTGTACACGTAAAGTGAGGTTGCCCCCCCCCCCCCCCCGCCAGCTAAATGGTTTTTTTTGGAATAATCAGATGATTATTCCTAAGGCTAGGCAGATGCCTAGCCTTTTCCCAACTATGCTGGGGTCGGCTTTCAGTCTAAGCGGATGCAGCTGAATACCAGAATTTTGGCGTACCGAAAACACTTTACTCAAACCCAAGACCCCACACTCAGTCCCACCACTACACAAGCTTACAATGCTTGTGCTAGTGAAGCTGGATCAACCCACATTGCAAATCTTATTTTGGCGAGTCGCCGAACCCTACAATTATCTTTTGTAACTAAATTGCTTCTGATTCGCAAACGAAACAATCTTCTCACGGGCTATTTTTTTTTGTCTGCACCCATGAAAATTCAACTCAACCCCGTGGCCTGCCCTGCTGCCTCACAGCCCCTGCATCTTCATGAATAATTTTTGAATAAGGCCTTTTTGCTGATGCTTTTCTGCCTCGAGGGATACATGGTACCCTCATATTGGACACTTGTTGAATACAGGTTTTAAAGGAAACTTGTTACCTGTGCATGTAGCTGTAGTCAAAAGTAGAAATGAGAAAAAAATTGCTATTTTTACAAATATATTAAATAAAATATTACTAAATAAATGTTATTATAGCATAAATGAATATTTAATTGACAAATCCATAGAACTGACATAATAATATAATTAATAATACATATATACATATACAACGTGTCCCAGAAATCAACGTCAAGCCGAAAACGGGCAATAGGCCAAGTCGTGACAGCTATTAGAAAAATATAAAAAAAAATCTTGGTCATGTACTTTTCGAATTATAAGCATTCAAAAATAAATCTCAAAAAGTGACACCCTGTGATGATTTTTCAAGTCCTGTGACTACATTATTAACATTTCGGTAGTTTTTTTCTCTGTGATCTAACCATGAATAACCCTTCTGTAAATTACAGTTAAAAGTTAAAACGTAACTGCCTCAGTTTTAAATTAAATGTTAGATTTTTGCCCAATATTGAATTCAAAATAATGACATCACCCAACTTTAACCGACTGTACTGAAAAAAAAATCTACTACACTATTTTGGCAAGTAACTTTAAAAGATGGCGCGTTTAGTCAGGATTCCAAAATGGTATAACACATACTAATTGCTACTTCTTAATTGAGGAAAAAAAGTACATTGTTGGTTTTAGGTGCATTTGAAATAAAATTCAGTCGTTGGATTTCTTTTATTATAATTTTTATTAAATCAGATTTACGAAGTTTTATAACAAATGTTCAAACTGTTTTCCTTCAGCTGCAATGCAAGTTCTACATCTCTTTAAAAATGATCGCGTAATAAGACGGGCGTATCTTCTTGAGTTGATGTATTCAGCGGCTTCTGCAATTCTTTGGCGCAGCTCGTCTAAATCTTGAATTGGTTTAGAGTACACTTTATCCTTTATCGTACCCCAGTAAAAAAAATCTATGGGGTTTAAATCGGGTGAACGGGCAGGCCACGAAATTGTACCACCCCGCCCAATCCACCTATCGGGGTATTCTCGATTGAGAAACTCTCGTACAGTGAGAGCATAATGCGCTGGGCAGCCATCTTGTTGATACCACATGCTGCCGTAAATGTTCAGTGGCACTTCTTCCAATAATTCTGGTAATTGGTTCTGTAAGAAGTTCAAATAACCCTGGGCATTTAAATTCTCCGGCAGCTCGATTGGACCAATAACTTTACCATTCAAAATTCCCGTCCACATATTTACTTTAAACTGGTACTGAGATCTATCTTCCCGCATCAAATTTGGATTTTCCACGTGCCATTCGTGCAAATTGTGGAGGTTCATGTAACCGTCCTTTTTAAATGTTGATTCATCGGACCATTGAATTTTTTCAAAGAATAGCGGGTCCTCTCGGTGCCTCTGCAACATCGTTCGACAAAATCGTACTCTCTCTGGGTAGTCACGGGGTAGCAGACTTTGTACTCGTCGTACATGGTATGGGTGAAACTCGTTCTTTTTTAAAATACGATGTGCAGTACTTTTGGGGACTCCTATGCTCTGTTCAATTCCACGTACTGAGATACTTCTGTCTTCTTCAACTGCTTGCAAGACTTCGGCTTCGTAGGGCATAACGGGTCTTCCCTCGCTAACCATTTGGCTAGGAAATCGACCCTCTGATAATGACCGATGCACATTAATAAATACTCGATGATCGGGATGACGCTCAGCATTCGGGTATCTCTCACGATACACTCTTGCTGCGGCATTGGCGTTGCATAAGCATTCTCCATAAATGAGATGCATGTTGGCGTATTCCTGTGCGGTGTATCGAGATGGCATGATAAAACACTACACAAACACGGGGTTGCGATTAAAACAAGTCCGGGGTTGTCAGAAACGGTGCAGATAAATCCAAATTACAATGCAAATCAAGTCCAATAAACAAAGCCACAGTTGTAAGTACGAAGTCAATACGAATACAAAAAGATGTGCAGTCAACGAAAGAGCGTAACGTACTGCAGTATTGCACAATTTGCCGACGCATCCCTGTTTAGCCAGAGTAGCGTCTCTATCTGTTTCACTCACACATATGAAATGATGTGTCGATCCGTCTCCCTCTTAGTTAGATAAAAGTAGCGTCACTATCTATCTCGCTCCCACTTGTCAAAGTAGCGTCACCTCACATTAGCTAAAATGAATCTTTCTCGCTCACACTAGTCAAAATAACGTCACTCTTCGTCTCAATCGAACTTTTATGAAATACGGCTTCATAAAAAAAAAATGTTTTTTCTCAATTAAGAAGTAGCAATTAGTATGTGTTATACCATTTTGGAATCCTGACTAAACGCGCCATCTTTTAAAGTTACTTGCCAAAATAGTGTAGTAGATTTTTTTTTCAGTACAGTCGGTTAAAGTTGGGTGATGTCATTATTTTGAATTCAATATTGGGCAAAAATCTAACATTTAATTTAGAACTGAGGCAGTTACGTTTTACTTTTAACTGTAATTTACAGAAGGGTTATTCATGGTTACATCACAGAGAAAAAAACTACCGAAATGTTAATAATGTAGTCACAGGACTTGAAAAACCATCACAGGGTGTCACTTTTTGAGATTTATTTTTGAATGCTTATAATTCGAAAAGTACATGACCAAGATTTTTTTTTATATTTTTCTAATAGCTGTCACGACTTGGCCTATTGCCCGTTTTCGGCTTGACGTTGATTTCTGGGACACGTTGTATATATATATATATTTAGATTTAATTTAATAAAATGTTACCATATATTATACTTAGATTAAGTTACTTTGCATGTAGGTATACATAAGTCCTCTTCCTAAATTTTTTTTTTTTGTTTTGCTGTGCCCGACAGGGTCCACGATTGTTACAACAAATTTTACCTACCACCTAAGCATATACATTGTGGAATGCAATAAATGATTGAGTATTGAGCATTCAAATATAAAAAAAGGGAGAATATATCTTTATCATTTTTTCGAAAGGGTTGAGGGCTTAAATCAACCGTATAGCTACGGATAGAAAAATTTGCGATGTTAAGCTAAGTTCTCCACTGAGTTTCTTGCCCGTTTTTAACCGACTTAAAAAAAATGGTTCTGTATTTGATCCGTATGTATGTCCGCGATTTTCTCAAAAACGACTGATCCGTTTCGGATGAGGTGTTCGTTATTCTTCATAAGTATAGTAATGGGCAACCAGCTTCATCTTTCTGACTGAATTCGGTGTACCTAATTGAAATAAATACTTTGAGTTTTTTTTTTAACTGTCCATTTCTGCCTTATAGGAGTCAGAATCCGAAAGTCTCACAACAGCATAGCTATTCACAACCACACGATGCGCTTATCGATCGTATCGTATCGAACATGAATCAATGTTATCGTAGGAGTACTCTAAACGCTGTTCACAAGTCCATAACTCGAAAATTTTGTCAGTTTAAATCAAATAGACGACCGCTATTCTTTCGACATGTGTTTGTGGTCTGGGGCAAGGCAAATCAGCCGTGCGATTCTGTAACCATCTCACCGTGAAAACTTGGGTGAAGTGAGCGTGGAGTTTGTCGTCAATAGTGTCAATCCCTACCATCAGCATGACTCACAGCTCACTCTAAGCTCACTTCACCTATCACGGTGAGATTTTTCCAGAATCGACCGGCAGGTTACGAAAAATGTGTCATTTTCGATATGATAGCCCGTCGGATGGTTGTGAATAACATCGGATGGTTGTGTATGCTGCTTAAGTTAAAGTAAAATCATTTATTTCAACGTTCAAAATTACAATATTGAGGTATCGTTGGTCCCAAACTCTCTCGGGCGTAGGCGAACGGGTCGGGGAACGTATCTCGGGCACCATTAAATAGGTACAACATTTTGATAATTTTTAAATAAAATAGAAGATACTGGTTAGCCTCATCCAGACTAGGAAACTAAGTATACAAACAAATTAACTAATGAAGTGAAAACTAAAATCATTTCTAAAAATAAAATTTAAATTTAAACTAGTTATAATTTCTATATGCTGCTGTTTTGTATTGTGCAACTGTGTATGTGTGTGTGTGTGTGTGTGTGTAAGCATGTATACGGGTGTTTGATTTTATTTAAAACAATATTCATATTATGTATAATTCAGTGCCATCTAGTTACTTTATAGAAATTACTAGTAAGTGGACGGAAGACATGAGTGGAGTTTGCCCATCAATGGGAAAATCACAAACGCAACGCCCACAATGTTCTCCCGTACATTCCCGGCCCTCACCGGCTATTTGGTAAATTGCCACCAGATGCATAGCCTTTGTGAATTATAGCCGACACTCTTAGTATATTGCCTAGTAAATCACTATTACACGATTTGGTGAGAAAAGGCTATAGGTAAGACGGTCGATGTGATTTAGGAAGCACGCACGCCAGAGTCAAAACAGTTTTGTCTGAAGTAGGCAAAGTAGTTTCGTATTGTGTCATGAAACAGTATTTTTTTCAGTAAATTTTAAGCAATTTTCACTGTTTACAAATGTGCAAGCGGTTATTATTTCCTAACCTAAGTCCGTCTAAAAAAACTCCTAAGTCCCAAGTCGTAAACATCTACTGTTGAACAGAGGCTTCCTAATGACAAACAACGAATGGGCAAGAGGAAGTTCTTTAGAATGCGCTCCCTCTAAACATCAGGACGGCAAACAGTCGGTTATCTTTTAAAGTGAAGGCACGTGAAAATATCCGTCAGAAGTTGGCCGTAACATTCCAGCGCTGATTCGCGGGATTCGTTTTCTCCTCTACCAATCATTTTATCTCGTGACAGTTCATTTCGTTAATATGGATGTGTGCAATGATATTATAAGTATCATTGGATGTATATGTACCTGTCTATCTATTTATTTGTACTTATTCTTGTATTTTGTAGTCAAAATTAAGCAATGTCTTCGTGGTCAACGTTTCAGCTCACCCGAAGAAGCTGTTGACGCATACAAATCGGAGATTTTTAGTACCCCCCACTTCAAAGTGGAATAAATGATTTAAAAACTGGGTCGAACGCATGCAAAAGTGTATTAAAATATAATTCTTTGAAATACAATAAATGGTAATAATCTATTATATCGTCTATACTTATTTCAAATGACAGAATTTAAAAGGCAGCCCTCGTATTTGTTTCGTGCGGGAATCGAACCCGCGACACGCATCGAAGCAGTCAATAGCTTAACCACTGCGCCAACCGTGCCGTGTGTATAACTTAAGTACCGTAAAACGGGGTGAATAGGAACGCAGGGGTGAATCGGAACGAAACTTTAAAATGGATTTTAACGTTGATGTAATATAGTTGGTAGCCAACAATTACACTTAATCGTCAACTATAATAATAGTATACACATTAAGAGACCTTTTGGCAAAAAACGATATTATTTCAATGTCAAAATCCATTTTAAAGTTTCGTTCCGATTCACCCCTGCGTTCCTATTCACCCCGTTTTACTGTACTAATAGACGCGGACTTACACAGTCGCAAATTACAGATTAACCAGCAACACTAGAGATAGGTGATAACACATAATATTATATTGAGAGATTATTAGACGACTTTTTTAAAGTTTGTAGCAAAGATAATGGATTTGAAAAACTCCGAACACCTACGCACATTATGGGATTTTTGATGCGTCGCTGACTTTAGAGACATGACTCATTAATACTATTTTACCTTTAGGATACACACAATAATATATTTTGTGCACTTAAATAAATAAACAGCAGGATTTACGCACCGTGGTTGTCGTCTGACCTTTGCAGCCCTTGGGGAAATCAACTGATGGCTAGGTATTCTAGCTCACCTGCGAATCTGCTCTCAATACGATACAAATAGTCTTCTAACAACGTCTTACGAATATGAATGAGCCACTCTGCCGACCGCAGTAACGTTTGTGCCTACTAATACAAGGTGGCGCAGAAGTTCAAAGTTAGTATTTTAACTGTCAAAACATCACTATTTTGAGGGGTTTTAATCTAGGAAAAATATGACTAGTCCTTGTATACGGTCTGGTCTAGAAAAAAAAGAAAAAAATAGTGATATTCTGACTAAGTTTCTGTTTTGCTTTTTTATTTTAAAACCCCACAAAATAGTAATGTTTTGACTACTAAATACTAGTCTTTAAATTATATAAAATGAGATTACGATAGATTTGAATATTATTAAAATCTCGACTATGATTGTAAATGTTTGCTTGGTCAATCCCTAGCATCAGTGGGATGACACTGACAACTCACTTCACGCAAGTTTTCACGGTGGGTTTTTTACAGAATCGACATGCAGGGGCATAGTTAACATCATGGTTTAAGAAAACATTTTAATCTCACTAACACTTGAGCTGGCACTTAACATTTAACTTTGAAATATTTAAGAGCCAAGATTAATTTAACACATTTAATTAATTATCCGTGCCAAAATGTTAAAGTTGCTATTTAATTAAGCCAAATAAGCTTCCAACAAAGAAGTGAAATCTATTTTTGGAGAAAGTTCTTCAGAACAAATCCAAGTCTAAAGACGACACGCCATTGTCTTCATTTTCATCATATTAACCTATTTCGCCCACTCAACCTTTCAAGTGGTCGTCACACGGGCAACGAAAGTTCCGCAACTCTTGGCGATTGTGGTTAAGTGGTTAACTTTGATGTCATGGCGTATTGCTGTCCCATTCCCAACGGAATATTTATGAGAATGAGGGACGAGGAAGTGCACCTGTGTTTGCGCACACACTTACCTCCCCCCCCCCTCCCTTGTGCCTACTTGGCTTATCTTCATTGGGATTGGCCACCGTGGCCGAAATACGGTCAGGAGGATACTATTTATGTAGTCGCTACAATTAACAACGATGCTAAGATCGTAGCAACTTACGAGTAAGACACTGGAATAAAGGCAAGCTATTGAATTTGATGGCGCTACTAAGTAAACTCGATTGCGAGAAATTACTGAATTGTGAAAAATTACTGGAGTAATTTCCAAGTTTTCCATTACCAGTATAATTACTAGAGTAATTTATCCACTGCCGGTCACTGTTGCCAGCAGCAATTGCTTATAAAATTGCCCGTGTAAGCGGAGCTTTACAGATAACATGTCTACCACATGATGGGTACGATACGTCTCGCGCGAAATATCCTTCCATCCATTTCAACATCAAAGACGAAGGAGTCTGTAAATTAATTATATTACTTCCTAATTAGAGTAGGAGGAGAGAGAAAATCTTCTTACATGATTTCCCACAAGATTTGGTGGAACTTGGTGTTCAAGTAGGATTTTCAGCGTTTATAATATCGAGGAGTGAAATGTTATTTGTTGTAAGCGACATTTTATGAACGTTACAGGAGAGCCATTAAAAGAATCAAAATTTCGAAAAAAAAATTGTTGTAAAAAAAACTACTGCTCATAGTTTAAAGCAGATAATTTCTCTTTACTGAAAAATAATCCTGTGATATTTTTTTTGGTTAAGCTTTTCATACAAAAAAAAAAAAAAAACAGCTAGAGGTTCCGGTATCGCATTTTTTCTGGAGTAATGAAAAATTATTCAAGTGGCTACAGTGTTACCAATCAGCATCAGGCAAAATGGTTTAAGTGGCTGCAGTGCTCAGTGGAAAGCAAAATGATTTAATCGACGTCACTGACTTAAGCAGAGTGCAAAACAGTTGCAGCGAAAATGGTTGAACCGACATGCTTTATTGAATTTAGCTGACGGCTAATGCACATACATTGCATTGTGTTGCCACAATGCAAGGTCACTTCAACTAATTTACACATTACACTAGTAATAGTGGTAATCAAAATGTGTGAAGGGACATCATCAAAGGTTTGGAAAAACGCATTATCTGCTATTCAACTGCAATTTTGAGAAGTGAGTAACAGTTTATGCTACGATTCTCTATTTTAGTGTATACCTTAACTAGTCCTAAAAAAAAAACCGGCCAAGCGCGAGTCGGATTCACGCACGGAGGGTTCCGTACCATTATCTATACAAACGGCAAAAAAATCATGTCTGTTTTATGGAAGCCCCCCTAAATATTTATTTTATTTTGTTTTTTAGTATTTGTTGTTATAGCGGCAACAGAACTACATCATCTGTGAAAATTTCAACTGTCTGACTATCACGGTTCATGAAGATACAGCCTGGTGACAGACGGACGGACGAACGGACAGCGGAGCGGGAGTAATAGGGTTCCTTTTTACCCTATGGGTACGGAACCCTAAAAAGGACAAATTACATGTCAGATCATACATTGTCTCACGACGTTGAGCCCAAAAAGTGGGTGGTTTTAAGCGCCAAAAAAGTGCTCCGATTTGGGAGAGATGAGCTCTGAGATGGGAAGGTGCCCAGATGGGAAGGTGCCGCGAGATGGGAAGGTGCCGAGATGGGAAGGTGCCCAGATGGGAAGGTGCCGCGAGATGGGAAGGTGCCGAGATGGGAAGGTGCCGAGATGGGAAGGTGCCGAGATGGGAAGGTGCCGAGATGGGAAGGTGCCGAGATGGGAAAGTGCCGAGATGGGAAGTTGCCGAGATGGGACTAAATCAATTTATGTCTCATACAGTTAACAGGTTTAACGGAGAATGTGTTCTCCGTTCATTCATAAATCATAATACAAACCAACTAACTTTTTTCAAAAATGCTCTTCGCTCCTTAAACTGTAATATTATTCAAGATGTTCCCCTCATAACTTAATATTATCAACATCACCTCAGATGCCTGTAACACCTGCTACAAGTAAGTAATAAGGTTTTAGATACCTACTCTGAATTTCAGGAGTTTGGTCCAAGTTATAAGAGATGACTAAGACACTGTCAAATAAAATTATGATGTTTAAATAATACCGACGTGACATTACTGATACTGCTGAAGTTTCATAGTCTCTGGATAGGCACTATCTACCAAATAAATTTAAAACGTTGCAAACGATTTGGCATAAAATTATGTTTTTAAATAAAGACAGGTCATCAGCGAGGTAAATAATTTAATTAAAACTATTTTAGAAGTGGTGCAAAATGCTGCAAGGTATCTAGGTAATAAAAAACATTATGCAAGAAAGTTTTGTAAAGGAGAAATGATAAATACCTATGCGACTTTTGCTAATTGTTAGTCAGTACGTAGTGATGTTAAGGGATTCTTGGTGCCCAGTAGCCATAAGATATACACCAAAGAAAAAGTATCTATTTCAAGGGAAGCCTTTGCTGCTAACACGACGTTTGTCACTAAGAAGGGAAAGGAAGGTGAAGGGTCATTCCTAAACTTTGGTGCTCAAGTAATCATCTATTTAGGTCATCAACTCCGAGCTATGAAAGAGAGAGTAGGTACTTGCTCAGCGACTCTCGCTTGGTACAAATTCATACCAGCGAGTAATCGCTCGTTGCCGTCGCGCGCTCGTTGCTCGTGACTCGCCAATTTGTTTCACAGAATGAAATTAATTGAAATCATCACATCATCCTACTAATATTATAAATGCAAAAATTTGTGAGGATTGATGGATGGATGGATGTTTGTTGCTCTTTCACGCAAAAACTATTGAACGGATTTGGATGAAATTTGGCACACAGATAGTTTATAATCAGGATTAACATATAGGATACTTTTTATCCTGATATTGCCATGGGACCGAAAATTATGCGGGTGAAACCACGGGGCGCTGCTAGTAAGGTTATAATTCTCTAAATCATACTTGTTACGGTCGCAAATCATATTTCGTCCAACATACAACCCGACACCGATCTGCAAATTGCAAAAAACGAAAGAAAATTTGAATTTGTGGTCTAACCTGGCGCTTCCCCTTAATGTAAAATGTTTTTTTCAAATTCATTCGCAGCCTTTATTTTCTGGTTTCACTTGTTTTTTTGCCAGCAAAACTAAATATGTTTAATTGTGTGGACTGTACTCTTGTAAGTTGAACCTCTCGTCAACATCTGTGTATCTCATACCATATTTACACATTCTAAGCTTTGTTAAGTGACTTTTACAACTTTTGGGATCTTCATAGACAACATTATGAAGCAACTGTTTTAATTCTTTCTAAGACTTAAGTGAACATTATGTTTGACAAGTTTTGTATGAGCGAGAGTTCATTTGCGTGTTTTAGGTGGGTGTACTTACGAAGGGGTATCGTATTACCCAGTAACTGGGTTGTGGAGGTCAGATAGGCAGTCGCTCCATGTAAAATACTGGTATTCAGCTGCATCCGGTTAGACTGGAAGCCGACCTCAACATAGTTGGGAAAAGGCTGGGCATTTGATGATGATGACAGAAAACCTCTTAAGTAAACATGGACTTATAATTAACATCTAACTATTAGTATGAAATCGCCAACCATTTGAGCAACCGTAGTGATCAATGCTCATTCCTTTTTTATATGAGAACAGTCGTTTGCCCTGCAGTTAGGCAATAATAGGATGGTATTATTACCCTGTGGACATTAGACAGGAGTTGATTCACAATCAACTACCTACATAAATCGATTTCGCTGCTGAATTAACGAAATCCTCTCCTCAGCTACGTTACAAAGCAAAGGGTTTGTTACTCCCTTCGGTAAATTGTTTTTAAAACTAGATGAAGTCTGCGTTTCCTATCTGACTATTCTGAGAAGAAACACCGAAACAAACTCAGGTCCCATACTCTTTTGAAGTCGATACTATCTTGTTTAGATCATATAGTATCATGCAGATTAGTATCTGAGATGGCCTTTTCAGGAATGACTAATCAGGAAAGGACACTAAATATAACGCGCTCGAGTCTGTGCGGACGCATCCAAAATATTTTCGCAAGAATTATTGAATTTTTAATTTTTTTTTTTTCGAATATTACACCTTATTACCTAAAGTTAAAAGTTTTAAAGTCGTAGTGAATTTGTGCCTTATCGCTCTAGCCACAGTCTTGTAAACAGATAGACAGTCAAGATGGCGAAATCCCCAAACAAACGTGCGAATTCCGTCCCAGATCTGTCTTTGGACAAATCAGCTGAGGAAGCAAAACAGAGCGTTGCTCGTCGCAACCGTGGACATGATTGCAAATTGTATCAGGCATTCGATGAATTCACGAATAAAGAACGAGAACACTGAACGATTGGAAAACGGATTCCAGACGGGATGTATCACAAATGAACCACCAAACCAAACCAGATGCTTGTGTGAATATGTATATTTAAACACGTACACTACTAAACGGGATCCTGCAAAAAACCGTAACTGCCAAAAACGGGATTTTGCAGTGGGAAAGGGCCCTAAGATAACTTAGGGCCCTTTCCTACGGCAAAATCCCGCAAACGAAAGTTGCATACGCAACTTTCATTTCCATGCGTCGTGCCTTGAATGCTAAATCATTACTGTAACATTCACACTGTCTCGGGTCGCACCGTCACGTAGCGCATGTATTTTGCATGTTAGTTGTTCAACGTATTTGTATAGTCCTTAGGCAACTTACCTGCATTATGTTAAAATAGTCATTAATATGCTTAATTTGAATATTATTTCGACAAATACCGGTGTACAATCGTGTATTAGATACAATGGTAAACGGGTAAAAAGGTGAAGAACGAATATATTGCGCGCGACGCATGATCTCTCTTAAAAACGAATCATCGGTGTGAAATTGGTGAGTAGCGAGCCCGCGCTCATTGGCCGGCGTCGGCAGGCTCCACCAGATTGGACGCCGTCTGTTGCAGCTTCATGTCGTTATGCTACCGCCCCGCGCGTGTAGATGGCGCGTGCGGTAACATAAGTCCGGCCTTGGAAGTGGCAGGTTCCAACAGAGTCAGGATACTACTTCGGATACTGACTGCAGCACTGGCAGTGGGCATATTTTTGAGAATGCTCTGCGTGTGACTCCTGTTGCTGTGAGCAGGTCAGCCACTCTTGAAATTCCATCAACGCCAGGATAATTTCGTATAATCCTTCCTAGTTTCCATTTGAGTGGAGGCAGGTTTTCGTCCTTGATTAGAGCAAGTTGACCGAGCGTAATGGAGTCTCGATGTGTCTTCCATTTAGTACGCGTCTGCAGCTCCGACACATATTCTGTAGCCCATCGTTTCCAGAAGCTTTGCCGCATCTGCTCAATCACCTCGTAGCGCTGCAGGCGATGACTCGATGTAGCAGTCAAATCTTGGCAGGCTGGAGCAGTCAGCGGTCGGCCGATAAGGAAATGAGCAGGGGTAAGAGGTTGTAGGTCATTAGGATCTGTGGACAGAGCTGTTAAGGGACGGGAATTCAGGATGGCTTCGATTTGTGCCAACACCGTACTGATTTCCTCGTAAGTGAGATTCGTACCCCCCACTACTCGTCGCAGGTGGTGCTTACACGATTTCACCCCTGCTTCCCATAAACCGCCAAAATGAGGAGCGTACGGAGGAATGAAGCTGAATCGAATACTATTATTTGAAGCGAAATCATTAATATCTTTACTATTATTTTGAATAAAAGAAACAAATTCTTTTTCAGCCCCTACAAAATTCGTAGCGTTGTCTGACATTATCTCGACTGGTTTACCCCTACGTGAAATGAAACGTTTTAATGCGAGTATGTAATCTTTAGTTGAAAGACTTGTTACTAACTCGAGATGAATGGAACGTGTACATAAACAAACAAACAAACATATATAACATTTAGTGAGACTAGCTCCCCTGCCGCGACGGTTCAGAATCATCACCGGTCCCGCATAGTCAACACCACAGCGCATAAAAGGGAAGCCGGGTTCCAAGCGTTCAGCCGGCAAGTTACCCATCAGAGGCTGCATAGTCTTCCCTCTGATGCGCGTGCATGTGACGCAGTCGTGGACAGTTTTCCTCGCTAGGTTTCGCCCTCCGAGCGGCCACCAAGCCTCACGCACACTAGCCAATAGGAGCTGAGGTCCACCGTGCAACAATTGTTTATGTTCATGTAAAAACAATAACATTGTGAATCTATGCTTACTGCACAATAGCACGGGATGTTTTTTATTATTATCGAAATATAACGAATTACTTAATCTTCCACCAACGCGTATTACTTTAAATTCATCAAGAAAAACATTCAAACCTATTAGTCTTTTCGATTTTACGACCAATCGCTTAACTAAATTATTATATTCGTCGCAAAATGATAGCATTTGCGCGAGGCGGGCGAGTGTCACAGCTGAGGCGTCCAACTCATCGACAGATAACGAACCGGTTTTGCGATGTTGTTTACTTGCGCGTGCATTACCTATAAAACGTAATACATAGGCTGTCGCACGCCGCAAACGATTATATGAGGAGAATCTATTAAAATCTATTATGCCAGCATTATCAGTCGAAGTGTTGCATACCATACTAATTTTTTGTGATTTTACTTCGGG
Organism: Eremobia ochroleuca; assembly: GCA_949629135.1. Lineage (NCBI taxonomy): Eukaryota > Metazoa > Arthropoda > Insecta > Lepidoptera > Noctuidae > Eremobia > Eremobia ochroleuca. Next base: position 21,042,293 of record OX451391.1, read on the forward strand.
TAATTGATCTACATCTATACTAAGCTCACTTGTATAATTAAATTTGTGTTGTTGTAAAAAGATTGGCCCGTGCCACCACAAGTCATTCGTCTGGAGCTCGTTTAGAGGAAGACCTCTGGACACAATATCAGCCGGGTTATCGTTACCCTTTATATGCAACCAAATTGCATCACCTGTGAGCTCGTTTATTTGTGACACACGATTCTGGACAAACGTTTTTAAAGTATGAGGTGACATTCTGATCCAGCCCATGACTATGGTTGAATCAGTCCAGAAAAATACTTTACTAAATGTCAGTCTCAATGAATGTAATATCCTTTTATATAGCCGTGCGCCCAGTAACGCGCCACATAACTCAAGTCGCGGAATGGTACATACAGTTTTAACTGGCGCGACTTTGCTTTTGGCACATAATAATTTTGTGACTATACAGTCGTCCGTATACGTACGTACGTATGCACAAGCACCGTAGGCTTCTTGTGACGCGTCAGTAAAAATATGTAACTCAACATTTGTACATTCACTCATGACGTAACGTGGGACACGAATATTGCCTAATGACGATAAGTTTTGAATGAATCGATTCCACAAGCATTCGATATCGTTAGGAACCGAATCATCCCAGGCGAGTTTGCATAGCCACAATTTTTGAAGCAATATTTTTGCTATAATTATTGTGGGTGATAAAAGACCCAGCGGGTCATAGATTTGTGAAATGACCGACATCATACTTCGTTTGGTTACTTTATTAGCTTTATTTTCTAAGTTAGTGGTAAAATAAAGTTCATCTTTATCGATTTGCCAACCTAATCCGAGAGTTTTATTCTGGCAATGTTCCCCGATAGCTAACTCTTTAGATGCTTCTATGTGTACGTCATAACTGAATATCCACTTTCGCAAATTAAAGCAGGCAGCTTTTAGAACCTCCGATACCTTTTCGCATGTTTTTAGAAGAACTTGAGGATCATTGTCGCCAGTAATTAAGTCATCGACAAAGAAATCTTCGTTTATGATCTTGCTAATGGTTTTATCTTCCGTTTCTTGTGCGAGTTGACGTAAACAACGCATGCTTAGATATGGCGCCGACGCGGTACCGTACGTAACCGTGTTGAGTCGGAATATACCTAATTCATCAGATGAATTTTCGCGCCATAAAATTAATTGAAGGTTGCGCTGATCGGGATGCACCAGTACTTGCCGGTACATTTTCTCCACGTCAGCGCAGGCAACATACTTATACTGTCTAAAACGAAGTAGAATCGAAAAAATATCATTTTGAAGAGGAGGCCCTATCAGTTGTATGTCGTTGAGTGACTTATTTGAAGTGGTTGTGGCACTAGCGTCAAACACTACACGCAACTTTGTTGTGGTGCTGTGTTCACGGAATACTCCGTGATGCGGGAGAAAATAATGTGGCCATGCGTATTCGTTTATTCGCGACATGTGCCCTAGCTCAATATATTCCCGAATAAAGTCAGTGTACAACCTTTTATAAGATGAAGACCGATTTAACTTGCGTTCCAATGAGAGAAAACGAGACTTTGCATTTTCGTAGGAATCACCGAGCGCGTCAGTTGATTCCTTCAATGGAATTCTCACCGTGAACCTACCACTACTATCTCGTGTAGTAGTGTTAACGAACGATTCTTCACACCTTCGATCTTCTTCAGTGAGAATAGGACCCGAACTCATAATTTCTTCTAATTCCCAAAATTTACGTAATTGTGTATCTGTGTTTGATTGCTGTACGAAATTACATTGAATCTGATTAACACACGATTTATTATAAATGGGACCAGAAATTAGCCACCCTATTTTCGAGTTTTGTAGATATGGACCGTTGGGTAATCGAAGTCGATCCACCTCCAATAAGTCCCAAAATACGTCCGCACCAATCAGTAAATCGATCTCTGACGGTATGTTGAACGTTGGGTCCGCGAGACATACGTTGTCCGGGAGGTAGATTGTTTCATAAACAACGGGAATTGACGGCAAACTCGTCGTAATGCACGGCAAAACAAAACATCTTAATGAACGTTTAAAATTACTAGTTTTTGAACGCATGTTTATATCGCATAATTGATTCGATTGTGAGACCGACTGTCCCACGCCCGATATTTTTATAGTGGACTGTATTATGGAAACGTTTAAATGTTTACAAAGCTTTTCTGAAATAAAGCAATTTTGACTACCGCTATCTATCAGCGCTCGAGCTGTATGATATATACTATTACTATCCATGACTTCGACTAGTGCAGTGGATAATAATACCTGTGGCAACGGTACTGAAGACGCATTATCGGTAAACAAATGATTCGCACATGATACGACAGAGACCGGTTTCTTATCAGCACTCGTCGCTGACGACGCCGGTGTAGTTGCCGTAACATTGTTGCTATCGTTATGCAATAACGTGTTATGTTTTTCTTCGCACTGTTTGCACGGCCCGAAAACGCATTCGGGAACTAAATGACCTGTACGTAGACAATTACGACACAAGCCCTTGATACTATTAGTGAATTTAATTCTGTCCTGAACTGTCATATTGAGAAATTTAAAACAAGTATATAACGCATGAGTTTTCCCGCACATCGTACAAGATTGTTTTGATGTTTCGGGGGTACCGGTAGTTTTACGAGTGGAAACAAAGCTATGTGACTCTTGTACTTGTGCTGCACTCGTGTGCTTTTTATTATCAGACGTATTGTTAGGTTTGTTATTCTGTGTATTTCGACTATGGTTACTATGAACCATATCTAACATATCGGCACGATTACGTAGAAAACATAACAAATCATCTAATTTTGGTTTGGTTTTGTGAACGCCAGAAGAAATCGAGCCTAAATAATTCTCCCACTCACGCTGAGTGGAACAATCTAGCTTCGATACTATGATGTAAATGACCAAGGTATCCCACGTGTCCGTGGGCTCTTCAAGGGATTTGAGCGCTCGTAGGTTACGTAACATTACATCGATTAATTTTCTGATTAACGAAGGGGATTCTTTGTTAATAGATTGCGCAGTAAACAAAGCTTTCACATGGTTATGAATTAGCAAACGATCATTGTGGAACCTATTTTTCAACAGCTCCCATGCGTGGTTATAATTAGCGGCAGTGAACTCTAATGCACTTATAACGTGGAGTGCTGAACCACTGAGCGAAGATTTTAGGTAGTGGAACTTCTGGATCGCGTCTAAATCACTTCGTTTATGAATCATAGATAAATAGGAATTTTTATACTCGAGCCAGTGATCATATGAACCGTCGAAAGAGGGGAGTGTGATCTGCGGTAATTTAATAGAATTAGAATCACTATAATGCGGAGTTGTACATTTTGATCTACCCTCATCTCTTATTTTCACATCGTCGGTTAAGCATTTTGCGATGGACATGATATTAAAATACTGATCCTCAAACGATGCCCTATACTCGAGTTGTTTGTCCAATTCACTGTCATCTAATATTTGTTCGATTTTGTCTTGAATCTTGGTAAACGCGATTAGTATGTTGGAGACCGACTCCATGCGTAAGAGAAGTTCCGCCTGCTGTCGTTCAGACATCTTAACGTTTTCATATTTAGCAATATATTTTTCAAATAACGTTAAACGACCCTTTAGTGTACCCCTTTGCTTTTTAAGATCCCCTATACGAGAAATATTACCAGCTTCACTGTATTCGTCGTCACTCATTTTAGCGGCTCATGAAAAGACAAAGGTTACTCACGTTTAAGCACAAACTGCTGACGAAGTAGGTAGGCACCACGTGTTGCGAACTTTGCGCGATGTACGTTAACTGGAATTTCAAAATCACAGTACGGTATTAGACACTTGAAAATGGGATGGGAAGAACAGGAATGACCGCCCTGACCTTGTATTGCCGATCCTCGATTCGACGCGAAGATTCGGCCTGATCGTTTCTTGCTGACCCTCTATTCGACGAGAAGATCCGGCTCTGAAGGACCAATGTTTGTTTCGGTGATTTGCAGTCAGGGTATGGGCTGCTCTTCTTATTTTCGTATGTGTTGGGTTGGGTGAACAACGACTCAATAAATGACTTATTTATTTGCTCTTGATGAAAAACGTTTTATTTTAAGCTATGTACAATCGTGTATTAGATACAATGGTAAACGGGTAAAAAGGTGAAGAACGAATATATTGCGCGCGACGCATGATCTCTCTTAAAAACGAATCATCGGTGTGAAATTGGTGAGTAGCGAGCCCGCGCTCATTGGCCGGCGTCGGCAGGCTCCACCAGATTGGACGCCGTCTGTTGCAGCTTCATGTCGTTATGCTACCGCCCCGCGCGTGTAGATGGCGCGTGCGGTAACAACCGGTTTCAATTAACCGGTATTTGTCGAAATCATATTCAAATATTGGTTTCAATTAATAAATAAAGTTTATAATTTGAAACCAGTGTTTGTCGAAATCATATTCAAATTAAGCATATTATTTATTTTGTTTTTTGTCGTGCAAGCAACACCTTCCTGGGAGTCATACCGTTGTAAAAAAAATGGTTATGTATCATCCATATACCCGCAAGGAACAGCATTGCCATTCTGTAAACATCTCACCGTGAGAACTTAGGTAAAGTGAGCGGGAAATGAGCTGTCATTCATTCCTCATGCTAGGGATTAACACTATTAAGTGCTCACTTCACTTATGATTTCACGGTGAGATTTTTACAGAATCGACCGGCTGGTGTTAATACAGAATGTCCAATTGTCCGATATTTTTTGCGTGTTTTGAGATATACTTTTAGTAAATTAAGCTCTATACAATGCAACCCCGTAACTTAAATATTTACTACCAGAATCGCCGTGGTCTAAGGAGTAAAACCACATAATTCCAACAAAACAGATTAAGTAATTCTTATGATTTAATTATTCCCAGAAGAGAAATTTTAAAAGAACTCATGTGGAGATGTACTCCACATGAGTTCTTTTAAAGTTTCTAGTATTATATTTTGGAGTACCTACTCACTTAGGCATGTAGGCATGTTTTTCATAAACATTTCTTGGTAGGTGTACACCACAGATATAGATTATAATAGATTGCATAAGTGTAGGTACCTCGCGTGGAGAAATGGTGCCGTACGACACCATTGCTCGCGGCGAACTTCAGTCTGCCTCCGACCGCTTTCCGCGTGTGACGTCAGGTGATAAAAATAAAATGCCTAGTTGTGCGATACTTAATTGTTCTAATTCCACCCATGAAGTTGGAGCTGGTAATCGAGATATTTCTTATCATCCGTAAGTACTATTTGTCTTAAAATAATCTGTTGTTATTTATAAAACAATTTATTTTGTTATTTTCATCCAAACAGTAGTGTATCCAAATATTTTTTCATTGCGGCTTTAATTTAACGCGCCAGACTTGTCGTGCATTGAAAACCAGCAATGTAAACATAAGCGATCTAACCTTTCAAGGTCAATTTCTCATTTCCTCTGTCAAAAGTAGTCATTAGTGTTGTACACTGCAATTTTCGATGCCGATTTCGTACTCAGTTATAATCGATTTTGAAAGCTGAGGAAATGATAATTATATTTTTAAATTAAAACGTAACTACGTAATGTAGGTAGTGAAATGCAAATATTATAAACGAACAGCTAATGGTTACTTCTTAAATGCACTTTTTTCAGGTTTCCGAAAGATCCTTATATTAAAAATAAGGAAAAAAATGGTTGCAAAAATGGTTTCCTACAAAAAGCCGCGCGGCCTCCCTCTTTAACCTTTTGAATGTCTTAAGTTACACAGTTCGACATAAGCAATTGTCTTTCTATTGTGTCTCTAATTACGGCATTCGATGAGTTAAATACTAGAAGCTGAACTGACGACCGGCGCGCGCGACGCCGCGCCGCCGGCGATCGATTTCGCGCGGCTTGCGATCCCATCACTAAATTACCGCCGTGACGTCAAAGTACCTACGAAAAATGTTACACGCTCGGTTCCCGTACGAATGGACGAAGACTAGCGTTCTATTATATATAGTTCTGTGGTGTACACACATGTTTAGGTACACACACACACCTTGATTGCGTAACACACTTTCCATCGCAATCTGAATAATTTTGAAGGATATTGCTAATCCATTGCTTCAAATGTTACATAAATTTGCCTGCTCAACCACGTAAATAACGCAATGAATGTTGTTGAGCTGTCAAAATAAAAGCCATTGCTACTGTTAGCCTGTTACACAACTACCCCGCGGGCAGATTAATTCGGCAGTATTTGTTGAACTACAAAACCGACCCGAGACAATTACTACAGATAATTATGCAGCTTGCATTCGTCTCATGCCGATCGGCAACCTTCGTTCATGCATCTACTCTCGCCTAATTATGTTCGGGTTGGCTCGGCACAATTCGAGCTGAGCAGATCGGCTATTCCGAATATCTACTACTATAAGTATTATACTCAATTTTGCCGCCCGGCTCTGCCATATTATGCCAAGCCAAACACGTGTCTAGCATACCTAAGAACAAGTTGCCTTTGTGTCATTATGACTTTTCTTCCTAGTTCACGTAGGTAGACGAGTTCTCTTAAGTTCCTAGTATAATAATTTCAAGCACCTACTTCCTTCGGTACGTTTACATACACATTCTTGGTACCTGTACCAAGAATGACGTTTTCCTGACACGTTGGCACTGTTTACAGTTTGTGTGAAGAGAAAAATAATTTATTTATATACACGAATATTTGTAAAATAATTAAAAAAAAAAAAAAACTAGCGGACCCCAGAGACGTTCTGTCCAAATTTCAGTAATTCATTCAAAAAGTGCTTAAAAATCTTATTCGGACTACGAACATTTTTTTTTTGTTTGCCTGTACTATCCCACTGCTTTGTCCAGCAGTGCCTCCCCCAAATCCTTCCAGGAACTCTTTTCCCGCGTCAACTCTAAAAGTACATCATCTGCCTAGCCTTTTCCCATCCATGTTAGAGTCAGCTTCCAGTCTAATCGGATGCAGCTGAATACCAGTATTTTACATTGAGTGACTGCTTATCAGACCTCCTCAAACCAGCCAGTCGATTCTGTAAAAATCTCACCGTGAAATCATAAGTGAAGTGAGCACTTAATAGTTTATACCTAGCTAATTTAGTGTTAATACCTAGCGAATGACAGCTCACTCAACGCTCACTTCACCCAAGCTTTCACGGTGAGATGGTTACAGAATCGCACGGCAGTTATTGGGTAATACGATACCCCTTGGTAAGACTGGTTGTCTTACCAAGGGGTATCGTATTATTTAGTTTTCACAAATTGAGACAAGAAACACTTATTACATTTTTCAAAATGAAGTACAACATGGCTAGTGATGGGGAAAGCAGAAGGAAATGTCGATATCAGATAACGATCATTAGAGTAAAATTAATGTGTAGGTTTTCTCCCAACGGTGCTGCTCCAATATTCTCCGTAGTCGAGACTATTCAGTTGCCTTAGTAAGCAAATAGCCTGCTTGCCAAATAGATTTCAATAGCTAGGATATGCTGGCGTTTAGCTATTCTGCGAGATAGCAGTGATGGTCCAGTGGTAACGGCTCCGACTTACGAGTTGTAGGTCGAAGGTTTGAACCCATACACGCACTTTATTTTCATCCCCACTGCTCTCAAAACAGTGAAGGAAATCATCGTGAGGAAAAATGTTCTAGAACCAAAAATTCGAAGAAATGTGATATGTGACATCTACGACTCCGCGCTGGGCCCGCGTGGTGGATTACGGCCCACTCCCTCTCACAGAGAGGAGGCCTCTGTCCCAGCAGTGGGAATGTTATAGGCTGATTATGTATTTTATGTAAGGATATGCTATTTACAGAACCATTCTTCAAATTCTAAAATGCGGGAACATTTTAGAATTTCTTCCACTTCAAAAATTTATCGATAAATAGTCACAAAAAAATCGTGATATGAATATTTGACACACAAGTACCCCACCACAACAATTCACTTTATCCTATAAACGTCAGTTGCAGCGTCTCAGGGCCTCTCGAACATTTCGAAACCGGCATTTTTGTTGACAGCTGTGAACGATGTTATATTGTTGAAATATGTTTCAGTATATTTGAAATTGGGTGCTTATTGTTGAAAAGCTTTTGTTGGCGTTCAACCCCAAATTGAAGATTTTTTTTTACCTAATAAAATCGATCAATCTGGCGAGCCTTTTCTCAACTATGGGGTCAGCTTCTAGTCTAACCGGATCCAACTGAATACCACTATTTTACATGGAGTGACTGCCTATTTGACCTCCATAACCCAGTTACAAGGTAACACTATACATCTTACAGATTTCTTACTGGTTGTCAGACTATCGAGCTTCTGATTACCCGTAACGACTTTCACAGATCTACAAATGATAATTGATAAATAAATGATCATTTTTTATCTAATACTTACTAACAAAACTCAGTCTCACAGTTGAAATTACTCAATAGTTCAGAAATAATATTTAATCTCTTGGTTATTACCACTAATGATAAAAGATAAGTGCCTTACACTTATATTTTATCATTAGTCACATTTTATAAAAAAACATTCACTGTCATCAATTTATCAACGTCAAATCATGTTGAAACCCTGAACATAATATTTTTTTGGCAAAAATTGTGGATTCACGTAATCAGCACAAAGCCGTGCGCGCTAACACCCGCATAAAGCTGACATCACACGGTCATGCAATCGCAAAGCCGGGCAAATTTCGGGCAAAACGATCTCTCATCACATAGCGGTCACCCGTGACGGAAATCAGCTTAATATCAAACTCGTTAACCTCAAAAAAGCACTTTACAAGTTAATCCAAACATTGCGTGACGGGAGCCAATAGATCATTATATTTACCGCCAAAATGTACCTTTATCCGGATAGCTGCGATTATCCGGGCGACCCGGAATAACCGAAAGTTGTTTATGATTTAACCGGGTGGGTTAAATGGATTTTGTTTTGGCGAGTTTAGGTTAACGGGCTGTAATGCGGAAAGCCATGTTAGATGGTTGGTTTTTGCAACGTGTAACGTTAAATGCGCAAAACCTCAGACACCCCAACTGATTTTTAATTCAATTGACCTATTTCAGAGATAGTAAAGGTTTTATGTGCTGTTTTAGTTTTATTGGCCATTCTGATCGTTTCTTGCGTCTGTGACGACGCTTTACCGAGTGAGGAGTCGTCACCGGGCCGCTGTGCCGCGCTGACATTGCCTTGCTTGACCTATTAATAAATAAACACGGCAACGTTTTTAATGAAGATTTTTTCAAAATGTGACCGCTATTAAAAATTGGTTCAATTCATTCTGCTCGTTATTCTGATCAAACTATTTTCAGGTTTTGCGCATTTAACATTACACGTTGTATACGTTATCATACATTCAGCCTGGTAAGGCGAAATGTAGCGGAAAAACAGTATTTTGTATGGAGCGAGTGACATTTGGCTGCCGAAGCCTTATACCAACACACACGGTTAGACCTCTTGGTCTATTTTGTAAAGATCTCACAATGAAAACTTATGTGAATTGAGCTGTCAATAGTTTTAGTCCCTAGCATTAGGTGGAATGACAGCTCACTGACCTAAGTTTTGCGATGAGATTATTGCGGAATAGACCAGCTGGTCTCAGAATTGTGAACGGTTCCTTGAAATACGAGTTCCTGTTCCCGTAGTAAAATACCTTTACATCTATGTATATATTATTTTATAAATAAAATAAAGTCGAGATAGTTACACAATTTATAACTCAAGAACGGCTGGACCGAATTTTATGATCTTCAATATGTTGGATTTGTGTCTACCCCGAATTGCAGAATAACTATTAAAACATGGGAATAACCTACGAACGAATGTATGAGAAAATGAAGATAATTCATTTTCTCATACATTTTTTCTTATTGATTCTGAGGCGGTACGAAGTTCGCTGGGTCAGCTAGTAAGTACAGACGCCAGCACATCGAGCTACCCGAAACTGTCAAATTTTCCCAATCAACTTTGAACCTTATGTTTTAGTATTAAAGTTAAAAATCTATTAAAGAAATTTGACATATTGTAGTAAGTAGATGTGCTGGCGTCTGTACATAAATAAGGTATTACCTACCTATTTCAATGCGAGATCGCAACCATTTCCTATAGAGTTGTCCTAGCATTTTTCCCATAAAAACTGTTAGCGAACGACGAACTTCATACGCATATATCACCAACTTGCAATTATGTGAACAAATTACGCCTTAGGTTATTTATAATAGGAATATAACTGAATAATACCGGGTACAGTCGCGGCTCACGAGATCACTGTGACGTTGATTGAAGACATAATTAGGGTAACGTCTCGCCGCGCGCTCCGAACTTTTCATCCGACGTAGTCCGCAGTAGGTAATGATGGGCTTACACTGTGTCGATACTTTTAGCTTTAATTTTATAAACATTAATAATTATTATGTTTTACAATTTCATAAAATTAATCTAAAGTATGTATGAGTCTTAAGTGAGGTGAGGGGCTTGTGGCTAAGTATCACGAGTGGCACGAGTCGATCGATCAGGTGAAGCTATGCTGCTTGCCACGGTTGATCCGTGGATGGGTGACCATCTTCACGTACTGAGACCCCTCCGTGCATTGGAAAGCACGTTAAACTGTTGATCCCGGCTGTCATTCGTGGATCTTTGACAGTCGTTACGGGTCGTCAGAAGCCCGAAAGTCTGACAACCAGTCTTGCCAAGGGGTATCGTATTACCTAGCTACTGGTTTGTGGAGGTCAGTAGCTCTACCATGAGTTTACACAATCAAAACTCGCTAGCGTCTTCGTAAATAATATTTATGAAACATTGTACAGCGCCCCTAGCAGTCACTGAATGAATTAAAATTCGTACCATGAGCACTACAGATTTCGATAGGTAAGAAACCTAACGTAATCTATTCGATAGTCACTAACTAAATAGGCAGTCGCTCCATGTAAAATACAGGTATTCAGCTGCATCCGATTAGACTGGAAGCCGACCCCAACATAGTTGGGAAAAGGCTAGGCAGATGATGATTTATTTTTATTTTTTTAAGTATGGGAGGTGGCGGCCCAGTGGTGACGCCCCTGACTTACGAATGGTCGTAGTTTCGAACCCAGAAAGGTGCTTTACTATGTGTAATTTTATCAACACTGCTCTCAAAACTGGAAAGGAAAACATCGCGAGGAAACCGGCTTGTCCTAGAACCAAAACCGGCACTGGGCCCGCGTAGTGGGTTACAGCTCACTCTCTCACTCTCAAAGAGGAGGCCTGTGTCCCAGCAGTGGAAACATTAAAGGCTTATTATTTTATGTTGTAATCTAAAGTATTCGATGATTTCTATTATTTGTTTATGCAAATGTCATACCTTTAAAATCTTAATTATTTTTTAAATAATACAGCAAGATTGACTGTCGAAGTCTGAGCGATAGCTTTCAAATATTTAGCCTGAAGTTAGTTGTTCTGGGTCCCCAAATTCACGCTAGATTAGAATTTATGAAAAATAAATTCTCTAGTTAGCTGTACAACAACCATAACAAAAGCCAGAACAGTTTTATATAAATTCAAGCTAATAGAATTTTATTTTTAAACTTGAACTCAATCTAAGTTACAAAGACCGATTCAGTAACAGTTGCTTAACATTCCGAACGAGTTTACAATCAAGTGATAGAAACGGCTCGCAAAGGCTTGCAAAGCCACTTGTACGTAACTGGCAATCTTCCAGCAAGCCAGCAACTTCCCACTTTTCGGGCACGACTAAAGTTTTTAAAGCACTTTTTGAACTTGCTGCAGCATGTGGAATCAAGTAAAGACGTGCTTGGAATTGATTCGGATTTGAATAAACGTGGTTTCCGGATTTGGGTTCTTATTACATCGTTGGCAGCCAAGTTATCGAATTTGGTTATTATTATATTTCCTTCATAAGTTTGGCTAAAGAAAAGGCGAGTATGTAAGATATTTGAACGATAAAAGGTCTGCCTATACGTTTGTCAGTTTTAATAAAGTTGGGAATACGCATATTCTTATATTTTCATGGGCGAGCACTGTTCGACGTAAGAAATAGCAAGGTAATAGATAATTATTATTCTTAGTCTCCACAAACAAACCATTGCAGGCACTTATGAAAGAAAAGAAAATGAAAGAAAGAAAGAAAATGCGTTTAATGGCATTACAGCAAAAAAATACACCTTAAAACTGTATAAAAAACGGAAAGCAAAGATTATAATGCCAAAAGGGCCTCAGCTCATCATAATGTCAGATGACAACAGAAAGAGAAGATGATTCCAGTGGGCGGCTATTTTACCGTTTCCAATGAAGAATAATAATGATTGTTATACTTTTATCGATATTGAGTGTCCCAACACTACCGCCTCAACTGTTGACTGACACGAGGGTTATAACAAAATGGCTTTTTAAATCGATGCCTCCAAAATGTGTTCGCGAGTCACGCAGGAATTAACGTGGCTTTGTTTTATAATTACAACTATATCATCGTAAATGAAGGGGTCGATTTATGATTACACAGATTAAGCGATTAGATTATACGACGGCGTTTTAAGTAAATGCCTTAAATATACATTTTTACGAATTAAAAATAAGGAAGTTCGTGTTTTGACTGTATTTTTTTTCCGGTCGTTGTTCCTATGTAAAAATAAAGGAAAGAAAAATTGTTTATTCTGCACAAACGAAACGCACATTACAAAAACAATGACAAGCCAAACATAAGCTGTTGCTTAAATATATTATGAAAGTAGTAGCGACTAGCGATCAATCATTTCTTTTAAAATCTCGATGAATAACAATCAACCAACTATCTGCAAAAAAACGTCTACCAAGCAAACCTAAGCGAAAATAGGATTGAGAGAATTACATATCAGCATAATCAGCCACCAACACCTAGGGCAAGTCATCCAGCTCGGTAGACACAACTTTGAGAAACAGGCCGACAGAAGGATCCAGTTGGGTTGGGCAGCATTTGGAAAGCTTCGTCAAGTCTTCTCGTCACCTATCCCTCAGTGTTTGAAGACTAAAGTCTTCAACCAGTGCGTCCTGCCCGTCATGACATACGGTGCTGAAACGTGGACACTGACGGTCGGGTTGGTCGACAAATTCAAGCTCGCCCAGCGCGCTATGGAGCGAGTTATGCTAGGAGTCTCTTTGAAGGATAAAATCAGGAATGGAATCATCGGGAAAAGAACCGAAGTTACCGACATACCTTGCAGAGTAAACAAACTGAAGTGGCAGTGGGCTGGCCATGACTTTCGAAGGGCCGATGGCCGGTGGAGCAGACGAGTCCTGGAGTGGAGACCGCGTATCGGCAAGCGTAGTGTGGGACGCCCCCCAGCTAGATGGACGGACGACCTAAAGAAGGTGGCTGGGGTAGACTGGATGCGGAAGGCGGAGGACAGGGTGTTGTGGCGCAGTCTGGGAGAGGCCTATGTCCAGCAGTGGACTGCGATAGGCTGAGATGATTGATTGATTGATAATCAGCCTATAATGTTCCCACTGCTGGGACACAGGCCTCCTCTCGATGAGAGGAAGTGGGCCGTAATCCGCCGCGCGGGCCCAGCTCGGGGGGTTGGTAGATGTTACATGTCTTCGAATTTTTGGTTCATACTTTTTATTTATTTTTTCCTCCCAATGTTATCCTTCACGATTTTGTGAATAACTCAAACTCAAAGCATTTATTAGCATTTACAGGCACTTTTGAATTGTCAAGAGGTCGCTCAGTCAGAAATATGAAGCTAGTTGCCTATTCCGAAACGTAGTAGGTACCGATGGAGAAGATCGGACAAGAAACTCCAAGGACACTCTTTGTAATTAAAAAGGCAAGAGTCAAGAGGAGCAGCAAAAGCAATCGCCTAAAAACAACTTCGATCGACATACATCCTGATTCCCGGAGGCATTAAATCAAAACACCTGAATACTTTAGCAAACCTAAGGCAAGCGTCCATCCATCTTGGAAATAAATCAGAATAAAACTTACTAACCCGCTTGAAAAGTCCGAGAAGTTGTAAATAAGAGGGACCCGCTTGTACATTGTGTGTTTTCTTAACTTGTCCTAATTGGTAAACAAACATTGCGTCGTACTACGCTTTTGATGTTTACCGAAATCAACCACGGCCCCCAGTTCTCGCCCGTCTTCTTGTTCCTGATTTTGGCGGCGGTCACGGTAACGGCATGGTAGGGGGTGCTATTAAGCAGTTGGAGATGCCTATCTCCGGCATGCTGTAAGCTGTTGATGATGACGAAATTATCGTGTTTAAAGATGTTGCTGTTTTTGATGAATCAAGTCAACTTGTAAGACGCTCATTTGGTAGGCAAATGAGCGTCTTACAAATATCAAGAAGTTCCCAAAGCAAATAGTGCGTTATTGATCCGAAAACCCGTGCTTGTTGTAGCATGTTTGTTTACAAAATGTGACATGTAAGAAAAAACACACTATACGTAATCTTGCAAAGTGGATGCCTTTGCCACGATCTATTTAAACGTTTTAGTCACGTACTGGGACAAAATGGCCGCGATTTAAGCACGTGTGAGCAAGGATAAAGATTGAAGACGGTGATAAGGAAGTTTCAAACTAAGCTTTTTTATTTCATTTGGAATAACAAACAATTACATGATAGAGTGTGCAAAAAGCGTAACTTTAAATTAACAATTATGTATTCGATAGCGTTATTCATGGCATACTCTCGCTCTGTTTGAAGCGCGTTTTTAATATTATCCCTTAATATTAATAACGCTCTTCAAAGAGAACATAAACGTTACAAAGTAATGAATTAAAACTGCAGAATGATTTTACTCTTTCTAACTAATCTAAGAGGATCTTTTGTGTGTGTTGGAGTGGGTCCCTGGATGGTTTTCATTCACAATCGGACCCGGTAGGTGGGGCTGCGTCGAGTTCGGGCAGGACAACGTCTGAGCAGAATTTCGAAATCTTCCGGGTATTGCACAGAATAAATCGATGTCGAGACATTACTTATTAGATATATAATTATCCGCAAGACGCCGCCGCAATGGTGCTTGGACAGCAGCATCTCGACGGCCGCAAAGTCTTATAAGGTATATAATATATATTCACAAAATCACGATTTTACAGGAAAGCGTTTTGAATGCAAAAAAAATTATAAATTAATAGAAGTACAATGCTGTATTCTCCAAGGAGTCAGGCACAGGTGTACCTATTGTACACCCAAATTTCGCCCGATATGTTTAAGTCCCCCATGTAATAGGGGTAATAGGCTCACCTATTATTGCCATCAACCAGGCGCAAATCCAGATTCCGGGCAGCTACTGAGAAATTCTAGATGGATCCACTACTTGGAGGTTATTTAAACCTTTACTGGACTGAGGAAAAATATTCCCCACATTACTTTTGAGGTTCTACTCGAGCTTTAGACAAGGTATTCCCACAATATGCAAACACACAAGAACAGTAATATTAAGGGGTAGTTGTGATGTAGAAAATAATTTTCCTGCACAAGATACATGAAAATTATTTCCCACATAACACTTTCCATACAGGTTCTAGGAAGGCTGAAGGAACATACTTCCCACACATTTTTTTTTAATATTTAGAAATAAAAATATCAAAAAAACTTATATTGGTCTTCTTTATTTCCCTATTTCACTACATTACATAAATAACTGCAATTACTCTATAACCTCACTGTTTTGCTCAGGCCCAATTAACACTCTCAGCGCCATGTGGTCCGCCGGCCATACGCGACATAACCCGCTTCTAAAAAAAATCATGGCGCTGAGAGTGTTAAGGGTTAAGCTAACTGCAACAAGTCAATGGTTTACCCACTGCAGCAGTCATCATAAAATATTACGTAAAAAAAATCATAATAGTCATAATGGATGACACACTGTCTTTTAAAAAACACATTGAAAGCCTAGTTAAAAGAGTGCGCAAACTAATATACGTTTTTAAAAAATTGCGAACATTAGCCGATTCAAAATTAATCACACAAGTTTATTTGGCCCTATGTCAATCTGTACCTATGTCAATATGTCAATACTGTATCACTTCTTGGGGTGGATCAAAAACTAATTTGCTTCCACTTGAAAGAGCTCAGAGAGCAATTTTAAAGGTAGCAAACTTCCATCACTTCTTTTTTCCCACCGCTCTGCTATATAAGTCCTGCAATGTACTAACCGTTCGCCAGCTTTTCATTATGCACTTAACTAGTATTAAAACAGCACACCATGCTTGCCTACAATGCCGACAATACTAACAAGAGACGGAATGATCTTGTATGCATATCTAATGCAACCTCAAAACATGTCTTTGTAGAAAGATTTTTAACATTCCTAGGCCCATTCCTGTACAACAGATTAAATAGAAAACTATGTATCTATAAACTAAATTACTATAACTGTAAAAAAATTATACTTAAGTATTTACTAACCCTCGACTATGCACAGACAGAAGACCTACTTATTGTCTGCAAATAAAACTGCTAACATACTATTTTATTTATCTAAGTTTTAATTAAGTTTTTACGTTAAACTCAGTGTTAATTTATTACATTAAGTATTCATGCATTTTCTAGCCTGAAGCACAGGTTCAACCTAGTTCAGGCAAATTAGCAACTGTGCACTATCGTAATTGTTAAGGTATTAATTGTAAATGTATCCCCTTTATATAAATAAACGATTTATTATGTATTATTATTATTATTATTATACATTTACAAGCATGTGTCTCCGTAAGGATAAATAGACTGCCTCATTGGTCTTGTGTTCGCAAGAGGTAGGTACTATTCTCAGCATGAGGTCCTGGGTTCGATTCCCAGGTCGGGCAGTGTCATTGGGTTTTTTCATTAGGAATTTTTCAGTTGTTAGTGACCTGACTGGCTGTTGCCCGGAGTCTGGATTTGTGCCCAGTTAGTAACAATAGGCTCGTCCCCTATTACATGGGACTTGAACATTACTGCCGCAATATGGGTAAAGTCGTATCTCCTGCGCGTGTTTTTTCGAAACATTACACAAGAAACCTTACATATAATCATTTGTTTTCTTATACAAGATATCTCCTGCGTAATAAAATATTTTTAGATTACTAACACACTTTGTGTAGATATCGTAATGACTTTCGACGAAGTGTGACGTGCTATCAGTTTTAGCAATTACAGGCTCAATATCGAGGAGAAGACACAGATACGACTTCGAAATTTTGACATTTACCTACGAATTGATTTATGACCCACGATTTATGACCGCTTAGGATTGGGCAATTTCTTTCGAGTATCTGGAACCGATTTTGAAGAATTCGTTTTCCTTCTATGGTCCGATGTGCAGACGTGATGTGATTAGATAGATATGCACGGTGCGCGCAGTGGTTGAAAATGAAACGAACCTTCCCCCTCTTCACTCGCGTGGGGAATGTTTTCCATGTAGCTCGGAAAACAGAAAGAAGCTGAGCATCCTAAATAAGGTGAGGCGATACTTCACACCAGGATAGCTTTTAAGTCTGTACAAAGCACAGGTCCGTTACTGTATGGAGTATTGCAGCCACTTATGGGATGGCTCAGCACGATACCAGCTTGCTGCACCTGACTCAGCTAAAAGGCTTATAGGCAAAGAGACGTCGGTAGCTACGCTTCACAGCCTAGCTCATCGGCGTTATGTTGCTTGCCTGTTGGTCTTCTACAGACTGTACTTCGGAGAATGTGTGCAGGAGCTCCACGACTTGATCCCATCATCGCCCTTTTACCACCGGACAGCCAGACGTAGTGAGCATACCATACACACTTGGGTGATATCCCAACGAGTCGTACTCAGCGCTTCTCCTTCATGCTTATTATGCGCACAACCAGTGTGGAACTCTCTGCCGGCCTTCAAAGCAAGAGTGCACAGGTATCTTCTGGGCATGCTCGTTCCATCATAGAACTTATCCATCACTTTCCGTCAGGCGTGATCGAGGTCAAGAGCAGGACCATAACGCAATAAAAAAAAGAACATCGTGTTTGCGTACACAAATGTGTATGGCGACGCTTCTTTGTTTCGATGTTTTTGTGTAATGTTTCGAGAAAACTCGCGCAGAAGACACGGTTTACTATAGGTACACTTCTGCCCAATCCTTCCTTAATCCCCTCCCCTTCCTTAACCCGGATATTATACATAGTTCTTATTGTTTTCATTAGTATGTGTGTTATGTTACACGTCGGTATAACAGGGGATCGCTTACTACGCATCGGTGTAATAGAAGGAACTCTGACTTCAACTGACCCCCTTTCAGCGCATCGCAACCCCGGCCGATATGGGGCGCCGACTCAGCAAATTATTAAATTAAATCCATTTTATTCAGAATAATTTTGTGTCCATACTTGTTAGTAACAAAGGTCTCAAAACTATGTTAGTCAAAACTAAAATCAAAACAAAACATCATTCATAATATGATATTCAAAATTCAAGTCATAAAATCACTCATGTCAAAAAATTAAAATCATAGTAAGTAATAGTGTCATCTTTTCACGTGAAGCTGGATGAATCTCCCCAGCACTGCAGAATCTGGCCTCTCACAGTTCATCCTTAGGGATTCCGTTGGCGCTCTCCCGAATCCGGCGCATCAGAGAACCTGTTTTCTTACGCATAATGGCATAAAAGTCATCGACTCTTACCTCAGCAAACATGCCCGACGCGCTGCAACGAAATGATGGCAGCGGGGCTTGACTTTACAGTGTTCAAAAACGCTTTCTACACGGAGAGAAAATTCTTATTGTTAGAAAAATTACTGCTCGTCACTGTAAAGTGAGTGCAAGTGACAACTCAGATTATGAGACAGCACAGTATTTTTTCTAAGATTTTTCTCTCTGTGTAGAGAAACACACCAACTTGCTTGATAAATGGCATTTTTAGGGACGTCATTCGACGGTAAATTGCGGACGCTATGTGGCCACTACAGTCGTAGTAAACCCTAGTTTTGTCCGAGCGTGCAGACGTTATACGTTCCGCTTATGCATTCGCTTCCGCCTGTCCCTCACAGCCTCCGCCTTAAGTCATACGAACATTTCAGCTTAAGTAGTTACATTAATAAGAAGTCAGAAATCGTCTTACGTCTTTCATTTCAATCATCAAAAGTATATAAGGTCTATTTTGGTCTGCTTTCATCCCATTCACATTACATTACATTGAGTAATAAAGGTTGCCATTCAGTCCGCGACTGTTTGGAGGCAGCCATTCGTGTATCCCGTGAATAGGAGGTTATAAATCATGTCTTGTTATGTATGGGTCTTTTATGTTAAATGAACTGGTAATAACGGAATTATCTGGAATTTTGGTAATGAATTTTTGATGATTCGTTTAAGGATTGGTGATCTCCTAGCTGCCACGGCTTATTTTAATTTCTGAATGGTTTTTTGTTTATGTTTATGGACGGTTTAACGTGCACGTCCTTCAACATCGTCCTCACATACATAATATATAATTATGATTTCAACATGAATGATGTAACCAATATTTTGTAACAATTCTATGATTTAAAAGAGTATCCGTGGAGTTTCTTGCTCGTTCTTCTCCATCGGTACCAACTACGCTTTGGAATGGGCAACTAGCTTCATCTTTCTGACTGACCGACCCGTTGACAATTCAAACGTGCCTGTAAGAAATAAATAGTTTGTGTTTAAAGGAGCGTGCTACGCCAGAGGCGGTGCAGCGTAGTGCGTTGGTGTACATTTGATTTCCAAATTCAAATTCAAAATATTTTACTCCACAAATTCCTACATGGGCACTTGTGGAACGACAGAAGCTAGGTGCACGGTTCCAATTAATCGTTTCCAATGGAGAAGAGCCGGCAAGAAACTCCACAGTTCATCATCTCATCATCTGCCTAACCTTTTCCCAACTATGTTGGGGTCGGCTTCCAGTCTAACCGGATGCAGCTGAATACCAGTATTTTAGACGGAGTGACTGCCTATCTGACCTCCACAACCCAGTTACTGGGTAATACGATACCTCTTGGTAAGACTGGTTGTCAGACTTTCGGACTACTGACGACCCGTAACGACTGTCGAAGATCCACGAGTGACAGCCGGGACCAACGGCTTAACGTGCTTTCCGAGGCACGGAGGGGTCTTGGTATGTGAAGATGGTCACGCATCCATGGACCAACCGTGGCAAGCGTAGCTTAACCTGATCGGTCGACTCGTGCAGCTGTTATTACTTAGCCACAAGCCCCTCAAGAAACTCCACAGTTACTGTTTTAAAAATAAATGGCTTTTACAATGTTTTCAAATCACAGTGTTAATAGTTATGGCGCGACGGTGAAGTTACTTAATAAAGTTGTTAGATTCATTTAGTGGCAGACAACACACAGACTAAACTGCTGGGTAAGTATGCAAGTTTGCACAACAGCCGGTCGATTCTGTAAAAATCTCACCGTGAAATCATAAGTGAAGTGTAATAGTGTTAATCCCTAGAATTAGGGAATGACAGAGCTCACTTCCCGCTCACTTCACCTAAGTTCTCACGGTGACATTTTTACAGAATAGCACTGAAGTAATGCTATTCTGTAAAAATCTCAACGTGATAACTCGGGTGAAGTGAGCTTAAAGTGAGCAGTCATTCGCGTTAATCTCTAGCAAATTAAGGATTTTTGAAAATACATCTATTAAAGGGGTTAAATAGGGAATGAACGTTTGTATGGAAGTTCGTAATTTTTACCGATAAGAAATCCCATATGACATGACATGTGGATTGTCTACGATATAAATGTTTCATGTTTTATTTATTTCTATTGAACTCAGCATACTATGTTCTATGTTATGGGTTTGGTTTCCGCACTTAGTCCTTCAAGTGGACCATTGTGCGTGGGCCATGGCAGCCGTCGGCGGTTATTTCAACCAGCCTACCTCCCTCCAGAAGCTAATTAGGTCTCCTGGCCTGTTGAGAACATATGTGTAAGATCTGGGTGTCCCAAGAGTTTCTGAATTAATCTGGGTGCCTCCATGCAAGCCTTGCACAAGAGACTCTCCGTTATGCCTATTGTTTGGAAGCGTTTCTTTAGCGAGCAGTGTCCTGTGATGGTCCTCGTCACCAGGCGCAGGCCTTTCCTGCCATCTAATGATGGCATGGCTTCCTTGGACTGCCTGCAGCCCGGTGTCGAGGCCTAGCAGTTCTCTGCTTGTGTGTGGGTGTGCTTCTGTAGCCACCTGCGTGGATGGGCACGACAGGTTCCGGTCCACAGACTGACGTGCTGGATGCCCTTCTGGTCAGCTCATCAGCTGCGTCGTTTACTAGCGATTCACTTTGTCCTTTTATCCATTGTATTATCACTATATTGCGGTTCGATACAGGTACCCACCCGTTCAAGCGCATTGTGACATTCTAGTATTAGGTTCGATGTGATGCATTCTCTCTAGGGATTGGAGGACTGAGGCGCACTCAGCATACTTTCGAAGTCCCGTGTTCACTTCGCAAGTTCGGTCCAGTAACCGTGGCTCCCAGAAAGATGCACACTTGACCACAAACGTACGCCACATTTATCTGCAATAAAAAAAAAAATGGCACCCCCAACTGTCCAGTCGACCCACAAGAAGCTTACAACGTCACTTTTGACATTGCCCCACAAACACCCAATATTTTCCTAATGTTAGTTTGAATGCAGAAGTTTCTCTCATCGTGGAACCTTTTTGTATTGTTATCGGATTCCGGCAAAACGTGATATTTTTTCCCGGGAAGTTTCGGCAGAGTTCGGCTAAATCTTCGTGTTTGTGTTCGGAATCGGGACACGGTTGACTGAGCGGAAAAGTTTCCGGTCTGTCCCGGCATTGAGGAAAATGGAGGCGGTTCTATAATTATCTGTACTTATTTGATGGCTGAATCTTATTTGATGAATGAAACGGAATATTAGTGTCACACAGTGTAAAAAAATATTTTTATTTTTTTAACCCGTGAGAAGGCGCGCCTAATTTTCTTACACGAGTAGGCGCGTGCGAGCAAATTGCTCACACTATCATAAATGTTTATATTTTTAGTGTTTCTATATTTATTGGCTTATAATGTATTTAAATAAATAACACAAGGTTTAGTAAGTAAGAAAACAAGTATTTTAATCAAAACTATTAAACATAATAGCAACTTCTAACGCAAATAACAAAACAACCTAGTATTAATTAATTTTTTTGGCACGTTTCATAAAAATCACAATAAAAACTGTTCCATAACAAAAACTAAAAAGTGTTATTCATCCATTAAATCTACACTAATGTGCCTCTCGAAACACACTGAACACATGTATTTTACATGTTCGGTGCAAAGTAATTGCTGGGCGCGTGATGAGCAAATTGCCGCACGTTGGTACACGGCCTCCACAAACGCCTTGCTGCGCGGTCGCAACGCCACTGAGCGGATCGAGAATTGCGTCAGGGGAGAGGAGGTGAATATTTAGGAAGGTACTTAAGTGCTTGAATTGGTGTGGCATGGGAAAGACACAAAATTTTTGAATTAGATTTTTGTGTGAGCAAATTGCTCATAGCGCGCCTTCTCACGGGTTAATATTAATAGCTCCTGCCCGCGACTTTACCCACGTAAAATGTCTTGTTCCCCCTCCCACCCCGTCACATCGCATCACCTGCCTGCACTGTCACTTCCTTTTCGCTTAGCGATCTTTCTGACTTTTTAACCGACTTCAAAGAAGGAAGTTCTGTATTCGACATTGGTTCTTGCCAAATCTCACATGATTCTAGGTCAACGGGAAGTACCCCATAAGTTTTGATTCCCTTGCAAGTGTCAAAATATACGACATGAACGGAACATGAACGCCCGTATCTTTTTATTACGTTGACTTAGAAGTTTGAGTTTTTCATTGCTTCAAGAGATGGCAGCCTTAAGTATTTCTTATTAATTTCAACTTGATAACCTCACGCGTTCCTGAGAAAAAGGAACGGACAACTACACACACATATCTATCCAATGCTTATCATATAGGTTCTAACGCTCCTGATATTTATAGAGCTTGCCTAACAAACTCCATGTACCCGTATGAAAACTATCAAATTCAAATACATAAATCGAGTACTAGCCAATATTTCAACTGATGGAGCTCATCAGCATTCCGTCCGGGAGCGAGCGGTTCATAAATCAAAAAGAATCCGCGTATGGATCACACTGACAAATCACAACCATGATAGTCGAAAACGAAATAATATTGTGCTCGTGATATTTTGGATGTCAGAAAGTGTAAGCAATGAATTTCTGGTTAGTCGGCTCTGTAGGTCCAGCACGAACGGAGTAAACGTAAGGCAAGTTTGAACAATCTCAAAGTTGGTTAAGCATAATGAGTCCATAATGTTCCCACTGCTGAGACACAGGCCTCCTCTTTTCGAGAGTAGGCTGTAATCTACCACGTGGGCCCAGTGCGGGGTGGTAGATGTCACATGTCTTCGAATTTTTGGTTCTAGGACATGCCAGTTCCCTCACGATGTTTTCCTTCACTGTTTTGAGAGCAGTGGTGAAGAAATTATTTATACAAAGTAAAGCGCTTGCCGGGGTTTGAATCCTCGACCTACAACTCGTTAATCGGGTCCATTGAAGTCGGGGCCGGGAACTACTGGGCTACCACTGCTCTCCAGTTGGTTAGTAATACCTAATAATAATAACCCCACCGCCGTATCTCTACGCTGACGACGTGTTGCGCGCTCCTATGATGTCTAGGTCTGTGCCGATAGTTTACTTTGTCGGAACAGTAATAGGGTGAGAAGTCAGCACACGTATCCGGCCCTAGTCCCACTTGATTGCTTTTTAGGTGACTGTGACACTAAAGATGGTTAATAAAAAATAAAAAAAATACTAGTTTCGCACGTAATAATTATATTAAACTTTTAAGACATTTTTTCATATGTATTTTACTAATTGTGACTGTCGCATAATTTTTAACGTAGGTTAAAATTTTACCTGTCCGCCATATTGTTTTTTATTTTGACGTTAAAAAAACATGGATGTCTCGTGATCAACTTTAAACGTTACTATCTCGGAGGCGTGACGCTTTATGGTGTTCGGTCCTATATTTTTCGTTTTATATTATTTAATTTTTTCATATTTTATTATATATTTTTCGTTTGCATTAATTTCAGCTATCGATTTATATAGGTTACAGCGCGGCTGCCATTAAAAAAAAAAAAAAAACAAAATGGCGCGACAGGTTCCATGTAAAAATCTTCAATCTCCTTCACGTTTACGCCGCGTGTACGTGTTAGTTTGCGTGTGCATTTGGGCCTCACTAAGCGTTTTAACTGACAAATTGGCTTCTGTTTTAGGCACTGTAGTTTGACATTATGGTAAATATAACCTATTTGGACCAGCCATGAGGCCCTCACAACCCTTATTACTCAATTTTGTGAAATTGAAATAGTTTTCGGTGCGGGCAAAGGGACCTAAGATTTGAGAGAAAGGAAAATATGTTTATTTGTAAGAGAAACAAGTCCCTACCATCAAGTACCTGCCATCTAATCTTTTCACCACCCTTGGTTGACTGGTAGAGAATGCCTAAGGCATTAAGTCCGCCTTTGTACCTCTTTTGTCTGCGAAAAGTTTAAATACATAAATAAATAAATAAACAAGTGCATACAAAAAAGTTTTGAAGGGAAAAATAAAAACAACCAAAATCCAAAAAAAAAAAACACTGCAAAGTAAAAAATAATTTTAATTTTGGAGGGCAGTGTCTTTGGTTTTGAAAAGAGTTTTTATTTTTCCCTTTTTTGTTGTGCTACATACCTCAGCCAAATTCATATACTACTTGCTTTATAAGCAAATAACAGAGACAAGAAGTTATTATAACAAATCGTCAACATGCACTGTGGAAAAATAAAACCACTCATCAGAACTACTAAAAGAATAGACTAAAAGAATTATCATAAATGACGAAGTTTTGAAGTAATATTTACAAAACATACGCTAACAGACATAAAATTATATCAATTTTATATACATATAAATAAAAAAAGAAGGAAAAGAATCATATTAAGACATCAAAACATCCTTCCGCATCGCTGTAGGAAAATTGCTCAAAAGGCTAGGAGTTCTGAGGTAATAAACATAAAAAAAAATACAACCAAATTGAGCTGGCTTTGAAGTCGGTTAAAAAAGTCTTTTTTTACTCGAAAGTGGAAAGGAAAAAAAAAACATAATAGATCTACTAGCACAGAATAGAAATTATTTGTCTGTAGCTGCATGTCGTGACGGTGACAAGAAGGCATGATGCTGTGCTTGTCAAAGCCTTCTTGTCATGCTGAGTGGCAGCCATTGAGATGGGATATAACAGGAGATGCCCTGTTACTCTATACACGGTTGTAGGTAGGTGCCAGAGCAGCCATCTTTGTCGCCAAGTTTCGTGGTAGTTCAGCTGTCAAATGGTTGTTTATTTTTTGTATTATTGAGATTTGCGAGAAAATTACGAGGACTTTACCTTTAAAACTGCATGTAAATGTTGAAAAACAGCAATTCAACATGCCTGTGTGTTGTATTGTGAAGTGTGGTGCAAGGAAGAATGAAAATCAACCTCAACTTTCTTTGCACAGGTTAGTAGCCGGTTTTCATGCAATAACACATACAATAATAGACATTCGATGATATAATTGTAACGCGATCATGAATTTATGGCTAAAGTATTGATATTTGGGTGAATTTCCGTATAACAGA
Organism: Eremobia ochroleuca; assembly: GCA_949629135.1. Taxonomy (NCBI): domain Eukaryota; kingdom Metazoa; phylum Arthropoda; class Insecta; order Lepidoptera; family Noctuidae; genus Eremobia; species Eremobia ochroleuca. The sequence continues at coordinate 21,067,905 of OX451391.1, forward strand.
CCTTTTTATTATTTTGTTAATTCATTCGTTTGTTTACAATAATATGTCATAATAGAATAGTGTTGTACCGTTGCCTAATAGTTTCCGGAACTAGTTCCTCCGCTGGAATGATATCGGTATATTCTGCTATGTTAACATAAATAGTCCTGCGTCTTATTAGCTCCGATTGACCTTGCTAGGTCCGGCCCGTGGTTCACAGCACCAAAATCAAAATATTTTCTTTCACATAAACCTACATGGGCACTTATGAAACGTCAGAAGCTAGATGCACGGTTCCAAATGGTGGTTTCCTATGCAGAAGAACCAGCGAGAAACTCCACGGTTACTCTTTTAAAAACAATTGGCTTTTACAATGTCTTCTATTTTTTTAAGTACCTGGTACTTGTTGACAGGCCTACACTGTCCTCCCCTACCTATTAACATTGTAAAAGCCAATTATTTTGAGTAACCGTGGAGTTTCTTGCCGACTCTTCTCCATAGAAACCACCAATTGGCACCGTGCACATAGCTTCTGACGTTTCCTATTGATTTTAGTTTCATATGCTAATATAATATAGCTGTAACCAAAATTATTTATTGATAAAAATCCTTGCACTTTTTATAGGTTTCCTAAAAAGGAAGGACTAAAGAAAAAGTGGTTAGAGGCTATTGGTGAAGAAAATATTAATCCCCGACATAAAGAATGGTACCTCTGTTCACTTCACTTTGAAGAAAGCTGTTTCAATAGAACACTTGATGTAATGAGATTACATGATAACTGTGTTCCCACAGCATTTTTGGTAAATGTGTATTAAAATGATTGATTAATAATAGCCTGGCCGTTTGGCCTGAAATAAATAAATAGATATATATTAATTACATATATAAAAATAATAATAAATAAATAAATCATATTCCACAACTTTCACACAACGCCATCTAGTCCCAAACTAAGCAGAGCTTGTGCTATGAGTACTAAGACAGCTGATAATCATACATATATATTTCTAAATACATACATATTATAAGGTATAATAATAAAGGTATAATATGCGAAAGCACCTGTTTTTAGGCATATGGATACATATCTCTTCACGCTGTTTTCCTCCACTTTAATACGTAAACGTGATGCAATTAAAAGGTGTTTTTTAATTCTGTGCCGAAAAAACACTTGGAATTAATTTTATTTTCAGGGAAGAAAGTTGATTGCGATAATTTGACAGTTTCGGGTAGCTTGATGTGCTGGCGTCTGTACCTATCGATAAATAGTTCATATGAGTCTTTTACGCATAACAAAAGATTAGAAATAAAGTATTTTCGCATACTGTATTTTTATGCAAAATTATAAAGTATGTTTATCGAAAATAAACTAGGATACGTTACTATAAAGTAGGCAACCTTAGTTAGAACGGACTATAAGTTAGTATACTATATTATGATCCAAACGTGATAACTAGTACGACTCGAATTTAGTATCGATACTCGTTATAGTAACAACAATGTTCCTTGATTGATACAACCCTAGCAATGGCAGCCATTTTTTGAGACAATATGAGTTGTAGGTAGGCACCCTTTTTTCGTAGGTATTTCCAGTCCATATATATATGTCTATGGTGGCAGCGCTAATTTTCAGTGATCACCTGACAAATGGCATACAACTTGTGACTACCCTCGTCAGTTAAAAGTATTATTAATATATTATTATATATTACTTTAACCCCAACACAAGTATTATTAAATACTTACTGGGGCTGTCTCAATCACATCTGCAAATGTAACTGTTTGAGACCCAATAAACAATTTATTATTATTTATTTATTAGTTAACTTAGTGGCTCAACAATCTTCTGATGAACTACGGGTTTCTGGTCGAATTCCGTATGAACGTTGTATATTCCCTTTGACCGGGAATATGTGTATATACTTGCACGGAACAAATATTTGTATGGTACTGGGGTTCACATGTTTGTGCATAAAGGTTTTATATCTTTGAAAACGACGACACAGGATAACATATACTAGTAACTAGTTCTACCTACTACTAGTGTTGTACAGTAGTAGGAACTTACTAGTGTTGGGAAAAGCTTATATTTCTAAGGACTGATTTTTCTATAGTCAGATAACTTTTATCTGAACAATAAATATGACAGTTTGAGATATTTCCTATACAAAAGCTGTCAAACGGCCATATTTAATCTTCAGTTAGTTCTTCAGATATGTGACCATTGAAAAATCAGTTGGGCCGGAATTGACTAGTTCTAGCATGTCCTCAGCGACTCTTATGCGATTGAGTTTTTGGAGAAAATTCAGGTTTTTTGGGACTAGCCGAGCGGCAACATGTATCATACCCAAGTGATTATTTAAAATGGTACGGATCGACTCGTGAGACACAGAAAGTGCTGCGACTATCTCTCTCAAACTTGAATGAGGATTTTCAGTCACTATTTCCTTCGCTTTTGTGATGTTAACTGCAGTTGCAGACGTCGATGGCCTACCAGAGCGAGGCAAACCTTCCATCACATTTCGACGGCTTTTAAACGCTTTGTTCCACTCTTAATCACCCGTTTTTGATAAAGTCGATTCACCGTACGCCTTCTGTAACATTTTTGTAAATTCCATTGGCGATACAAAATTTAAGACAAACTCTTTGTTCGATGTTTTTGTCCATTATGAAATTCGCGATACACACTCGATATGATATAACTAAAAACAGCAATGTATTTAATAACAGATTTAACTGAAACTCTGCATCAAAATGGAAAACAGTTGTGCCAATATAACAAAAAAAAAAAATGAATTTAGAACCATAAACAAATCATCCATTCCCGATACTTTTTTGACTGAATGTATCAGCCCTATGTTTTTATTATGTGACTGGGCAACTAAAGGACTTACGAAAAGTAGGGAATAGCTTTTCGAGCTGTATCGCCTTAAGCCTTATATTGACACGGAAACTTTAAATAAGTATACTGCTACTTACTCTAGAACTTTTAAGAACGCTTGTAAGGCACCTAAAGCATTATAAATTACCAAACAAACAAGCAAACAAATCAGCAGACAATAAAATAAAGACGGTTTGGAAAATTATCAGAAACATGTAGTCATATTGGGGGTGAGGGGTGAGGCAAAGCGAGTAGCGCTCTTCAAAGCCGCCATAAAGCTTGACGCGAACTATACATATCTTTTCTCTATGGGACCAACATCGTAATCGCAAAAAAATAATCAGCTGTCCCATACAAAACTTCAATACCTACTCGACCCAAATCAGTACAAATCCGACCACAATACCAAACATTGTATTCTGTGGTCCATAATTTGTGCGCCCACCGCCTCCGCGAGCTGAATCACGAGCGTAACGACAAATTAATATTTTATTCAGTTGAAACTACCCACTCGAATAAATCACGCTTTCCCCGAAAAAGGAGCCAGGCAGAACCGTCGGGGAGCTACCTAATTAGCGCAGAGTTACCCGGCTTCGAAGGTATCAAATCGCTGAGTTTGCTTTGATTAGTATGTATAAATAATTATTGCTAATTGGATCACGATGTACCGATATTATGTTAAAAGTTTGAGCGTCGAGTCAAATTGTAATTTTGGATTAAGCTGATATTAATAGTCTGGTGTAGGGTTGTTCCTACATAAATACTTAAGACCTTGTATTTATACAGCGTGCCGCTTTAATGGCGACATTAATTTAACACGCGTATACGGTTTTGCGTTTTCGTTTTATGTACATATTCTAATTTCATTAAACGTAATTATTTGCCTCAAATTTTCTAAAATAGCATCTTGGAGCAACCTGTGCAAGAACTGTATCGCAGGGGTCATTTGCCGGGGTCACGGATCATAACGTCGCATTAATGAAATGAACAATGAATAACGTGCAGAGTAGGCGAATTGAAAGAAAGAGAGAGAGAGAGTCCTATGTCGGCGAGCGGCGCAGGCGGTAGTTTTCAAATTACGATTTTTTTATGTTGTTATAATTTGTATGATGACTGGCCAGTAGCAATGTCGTCATTGTAGCCGCACGTTGTATAATAATGTTTTAAGGATACTGTTGCGGCTGTCTTGTTTTTGCAGTGCCTCAGAAATGTTCGCGGTAACTCATACCGATGGATTTCATGCCATCATCCTCAAAAAAGCGGCCTGACTCCTGGGTCTACTCTCTACACACGTAGTTTCTAAATATTTTATTTCACATAAACCTACATGGGCACTTAGGTAATACGGGTTGGTGTCCGCAACTCCACGTCAATGCGCGTATTTTGCGTACCCACTTATAAAACGTCAGGAGCTAGGTGCGCGGTTCTAATTGGTCGTTTCCTATGGATAAGAGCCGGCAAGAATCTTAACGGTTACACCCCGCAAGCAGGCACTATCGGCCAATGATAATGAGCCTTACACATTTGGAGGTTTATGTTTATTTGAAAACATTTAACGTTTTCGTTGGTTATACAGTATGGTAACCACATATATGCATTAAATTATACCACATACTTGTTATCGCCTTTTCTGACGATATACAAAAAATGAATCCATTTTGACGAGTTTCGGGAACATATGTAAATGTAGGGAACAGCTGACGTTTTTTCGCGACCGATTTTCAATTTGTGTTTTTCTTTTCTTGTTACTTTTGCTATAGGAACATTGTTCTCGATGGGCGGCATGAAAAAGTTGTTGTTTGTGGGGTCGTTTCGCTTTTTTATGTTAAAAATAACTGGTGTACCTACCCTTAATAGATCGTTTTATGACCTAATGAAAACCCGTACAAGACAGGGCAGGAGCAGCAGTGCGATTCTGTAACCATCTCACCGTGAAAACTTAGGTGAAGTAAGCGTGGAGTGAGTTGTCAGTGTCATCGCACCTGATACTAGGGATTGGCCAAGAATACATTTACAATAATAATCGAGATTTTAATAATATTATTTATGCTAATTTAATATTTAATTTGTTTTAATCTAGGAAAAAATACTAGTCCTTATATATAAGGACCAGTCCAGGAAAAAAAAAACAAAATTGGTATTCTGACTAAGTTTCTGTTTTGCTATTTTATTTTAAAAGCCTAAAAATAGTAATGTTTTAACAACTAACAATAAGTACTAGTTTTGAAATGATACAAAATTATCAATGGAATTTCAAAGCAAAAAAAAAAAAAAATATTGAAATCTCGATTATGTTTGTAAATAATTTTGCTTGGTCAATCCCTAGCATCAGTGGGATGACACTGATAGCAAACTCCACGCAAGTTTTCACGGTGAAATTTGTACAGAATCGACATGCTGGAACAATTAAGGGTGACAACGTGGTGACAACATAATAAAATTATAAATCATAGTTGCGTACCTACCAAAATATATACAAATAACTGTAGTTATGTATGCATATATACGTATTTATATAAAATTATGCATAGTGTTTATTTATTTTATTATTTGTGTACATACAGTAAAGTGCATAGGGATATGACATACGTATAATTTGTTTTCTTATGAAATTTCTTCCAGTAGACCTGCGAAAGAAGAAAAAAGAAAAATGTAGACTATATGTCTACATTTCTGTTTCTCTTCTTGAGAACAAGAAGAGAAAAATATGAATGTGGCAAGACTTAAACTATAATATTAAATAAACCTACACATGTAATGAAAAAAATTACAACAAGTGACGTGTACTTAAATAAATACATAATGCCGAAATTTAAAAACATACATATACCCGTAAATACATCAAAAGTGCCAACATAGTTGGGAAAAGGCTAGGCAGATGATGATGATACATCAAAAGTGTCTACGGATCAAGTACGTTTTAAAGTATCGCCGCAATTGAGGATTATTATTTTAATTTTTTTGGACCGTTTCTGCATTGCAATGCAATGCAGCGACGACATCATTTGGCACGAGAAGAGATGATGAGAGCCGTCGGAATGTTGCAAGCTGTTTCCAGGCGACGTACTGTGGCTATCGCTCTTGGCACTACACAGAGCATCAAAAGCCACTTCTGGACAAGTTATCGTATCACGCGTGGCTGAGTGACGATCTCGCATCACCACTTGCAGACAGGACCGGTAAATCCAAAATATGTACATAGGTACCATCTCCGCCATGATGTTGACTACGAGGCTCCACAGCTCTTCAGGCTTGCTGATAAGCGACCAAACCATACGAAACAGTATACCTGAAGTGAGTCTAAGTTCCGGAAGGCCGCTGAGAGTTCCACCTATAGCACCCCGCAATCGTAGGGCCCGTTTACAATGGGCTCGCGAACACAGAAATTGGGAGGAAGAAGACTGGTGTTGTGTTTGCTTTTCCGATGAATCTCGTTTCGGTATAAGGCCAGACACAAAACGTATCGAGTTTGGAGGACCTCTGGACGTACAGAACATTTGAAATTTTGTCAGGAGGTTCATTCATATGAATCATAAATCAAAATCAAAAATCAAAAGTCATTTATTCAAACTAGGCTGAGAATCAGCACTTTTCGAACGTCAAAATTACAAAAGACAGTCTCCCAAAACGCCAGCTCTTCACCACTTCCTAGTGCTTTCGCTGGGGAGCAGAAATGGCGCAACAAACTCCCCAGAGTGGAATATGGAAGGGGAACAATAATTTGGGCCGGTATTTGGATCGGTGGAAGAACCGATCTCATTTGGATCAAGGGCAAGCTCAATGCTCAGATTTATGTGGAGAGGATTGTTTCAGACGTGATCATCCCTTTGCGAAGCCGGTTGGATGATTCGTTTCAACTAATGCATGACAATGCACGTCCATACACAGCTAGAGTCGTAACACGCACTCTTGCCGATGCTCGCATCAATGTTCTGCCGTGGCCTGCTCAATCGCCAGACCTCAACCCAATTGAGCACGCATGGGATATGCTCCAAGGAAGAGCTCTGCCGAGTATGCATACTTGATTTTTGACTTGTTAGAAAGAACGTGGGCGGTCATTCCTCCCCTGTAGCATCCGGGCGACTGAGGTTGTTGTTTCACCCCCACCCCGCTGTGCGCCCGCGCCTAATGTCCCTATGACCGGCCGTGACCTGTGTTGTGCACATATGATTTCCGATATGTACTTAGTGTCGCTCGGCGTCCAACTTGTAACCTTTTTTAAATATTTTTGGGACAAATTTAACATGGTGTAAAAATTATTGGAATCGATTCAGTTACTTATTCTGAACAAAGTATATTCAGGTTTACAATATACTAAAAATAATTTCTTTTAACTACAAGAAAACACAAAAAGTAAAGCCACAACTCTTGCAACATTTGCTCCAAACGTTTCTCAAAAGTAAAAACAAATGATTTGTGTCCGTTTAAACTGTTAGAAAGAAAGGAAAAAGTTTTAATTTTTAAGAGTTATTACCATAATTTTTGCCCACGAATTGAGATTAAGATTTTTTTTTCCTAAGTAGGTGGTACTTCTTAGTTCACAATTAAGTACTTAAAGTGCTACAGCAGCTTTTAGTACTGACTTTAATGACACAATAAAAAAAAATAAGCATAAGAATAATCTGCCTATAATGTTGCCATTGGCCGTAATTTACCACGCGGGCCCAGTGCGGGTTAGTAGATGTCACACGTCTTCGATTTTTTGGTTTTAGAACATTCTGCTTTCCTGGATGCAGTATGAACAAAATAAGACTCAGAGATTATTATACTTATTAGTAGCTAATTACGACAAATACGAGCTTTGACGTGGAGTTCACGATAGGGAAAGTTGTTGAGTTTCATGAGCACATTCACCTCCTTCAGGGTTGATACCCCCCTTCCGTTACACGCTGTATAGAGTGACTGGTAATTAGTGATCAATACTTAAACACATGTTTCTACTCATGACAACAAACAACTTTTACTATGGGACAAAACCTGAAATCGCGAAAAAAAAATCAGCTGTTCCCTACATTTTGACGACTCGTACGAACATAAATGTAGGGAACAGCTGATTTTTTTTTCGCGATTTCAGGTTTTGTCCCATAGTAAAAGTTATTTGTTGTCATGAGTAGAAACATGTGTTTAAGTATTGATCACTAATTACCAGTCACTCTATACAGCGTGTAACGGAAGGGGGGTATCAACCCTGAAGGAGGTGAATGTGCTCATGAAACTCAACAACTTTCCCCAAAGAACACAGGTCGAAATATGAAAAAAAAATTTGGCCCTCCCATAGTAAATCAATCAGCTGGTAGTCAGTTTTGTAAGGGAGGGCCAAATTTTTTTTTCATATTTCGACCTATGTTCTTTGGGGAAAGTTGTTGAGTTTCATGAGCACATTCACCTCCTTCAGGGTTGATACCCCCCTTCCGTTACACGCTGTATAGTTACTTTTCTATTTTGTGAATGAAGATGAGAACATTGTAAGCCTTGTTTGTTAAGTACCAAGTACGAGTACTAGACAGGCCTACATTGTCCTCCCATACTGATTAACAGTTTAATTTGAAAATATTGCAAAAGCCAATTATTTTAAAAAGAGTAATCGTGGAGTTTCTTGCCGGATATTCACCATAGAAAACGACTTATTGGAACCATGCACCTAGCTTCTGACGTTTCATAAGTAGTAGTAAGGGTTTATGTTAAACTAAATATTTTGAATAACTGAAATGTTACGAGTCTTCAAAATAATTATTTTCTTGCTGTTCCTGACGTCACATCGGGCCACATACCACACCGTGATCGCGGGAGTCCCCCCGCCTTTTCACTCGTTCGCCGACACCTTCGGTCGTCTTCGTATTCAGCGTTCAAAAATACAGTTCTTGTGATATCGTAGTAGTTTTATTACCACGTCAAGACCACCAGCAGCACACGTGGAGCTTGATACTCAACATATTATGGTCCTTTGAGCCGGATCAGAATTATGTTGAGCGGCAAGAGCTTAACCTGATCGATCTTACTGATCTGACTGATCTTACTGCGAACTTACTGCAAACGTTCTAATAAAATTATTTTCACGCTTTTCGTGTCTAACTTCTGCATCTTTTTGTACTGTGGCAGAACTAAATATTAAATGGATTTACGTAAACGAGAGTTGCTGAATTTTCTATACTAAACCTGCAGTACTATTCTGTAAAAATCTCACCGTGAGAACTTAGGTGAAATGAGCGGGAAGTGAGCTGTCACTAGGGATTAACACTATTGACACTGCTCACTTCAAGCTCACTTCGTTTATGATTTCACGATGAGATTTTTACAGAATCGACCGGCTGTTCTGTGGTCTGAACAGAGTTAGACGAAAGTGGCTATTCCTAGTTTTCTCCTACCTTTTCCGTTCCCCTTTGAAGGTCTTTTCACGATCGATAAGATCCTAAAGTGAACAAATAGTATAATTAATAAGAAATGCTTTTAATATAGTGTGTTTGTGTGTCATCGAATATTCTACAAGATCAATAATATACCTTATTATTATATTCTAGCTTTTGCTCGCGGCTTCGCCCGCGTGGACGTCATATACCGGAACATAAAGTATTCTATGAGTTAATCCAGGTTATAAACTATATGTTTGCCAAATTTCATCTAAATCGGTTTAGTAGTTTTTATGATTGAGTAACAAAATAATAAAGGCTGATTTTTTCAATCATCTGATAACTTTAATCGAGGAATAATTTTAAAATTTTGACAGTTCTTCCATACAAAAACTGTCAGACGTCAATTTTATTCGACGAATAAATAATATCTGTCGATTGAAAAATCAGCCCTTGCTTCGTGAACAATAACAGTATCTGATTGGTTTGCTTTGTATGACGAATATACTGATTGAAAATGTGAGTTCTGATAATACCTAAGCATCATCATTGTTACTAACACTAAAATACTAACAAAACTATGGATACTTTAGTCCGAAATAAAGTTTTATTATTATTATTATTATTTGCTAAGGTATCATAACATCACGCTTGTGGAATACAAGCGTGATGGACTAAGCAGAGGTGTACCCACAATTCGCCAGTTATATTTAAATTTCTCATGTAAAAGGGCGCGAGTCTATTCCCACCAACCCGCCACAAATCCAGACTCCAAGTTGCTACTGAGAAATTCCAGAATTCGGAAAAACCCATATCACTTTGCTCATATAAAATATTCAACATTGCTTTCGAAACGTAGTAAAAAAAAAAAACAATTGAGCTCAATTTTTTTTTATTGTATAAATAATATATAATATTATTTAAAAAACTCTGAAGAATTTATACAGTAACTTCTTTCGACACTCGATCTATTAATGCTCTTCTCAACCGTAATCAAAGTGTATCAAATTTCACTGCCGGGTGGCAGTTTTACTGGTAAAAGGGTTTGATTGGTTCTAGTATTACAAGTACAGAAGATTCCTAAATTACAGTGGTGCACATATTCCGTACGTGAACTTTGACCCCAAACTTAGGGATGCGTACTAATTGGTGTTAACGGAACCCTACTAACAAGCAAAGTAAGTAAGTACCTTTTAGCGGCAGGCACCAGCCGTTGCTACTGTTAGTGTGTTACGCAATAAGAACAGGGGTAATTCTGTTCTTCTCGTATCCAGAGGATCCTGCGGCTGTAATAATTAGTCAATAGACTAATTATTAGATCCTCTGAACCGATTTCTCCAAGGAGATTAGCCAGGTACGCAGGAGATATTATAATAGTGCATATGTGTGTGCGTAAACAGAGGTGCAACAATGGATTCAAGAGTACAAAAATGGATTCTGCTATTTCTAAAATTAGCAGAAGTACTAATTGGGTAAACGGTAAAAATAATTATTAAAAAAAAAAAAAAAAAAAACAGTGATGCCCCCAAACGCCAATTATTGCCAATCAATGTAAAACAAACGATAATGAAAACCGCATCACTTTTCACCAACACTTATCTTGAAAGCACAATGAGTTCAAAAAAAAAAGTGATAATAATAATATCGCCACCGTTTATCACCGTGACAGCTGCTTACCCTTCTTATGGCGTATCAGCGCGAACCTATTTGTCGATAGGCCGATGGTAATGATTTATTGGCATTTTTGCCCTATCCTTCGAAAAAAGAAGGAGATTTGTTGACGGGTGACGTCAGCAAAGGGGGAAAAGCGTCATTCTCGCATCTTGCCCTTTTCTATGCGTTGGCAAAAATTTGGGGTCTGGTTATGAGACCCATGTTAGTTCTATGTTTTTAGAACAAAGTCCTTTATCGCACGTTACACTCTGCACACACGGCGAATGAAAGCTAGACGGAATAAAGTCTAACATTTTGACTATCACGATACTTTTAAGGGGGATTCGCTATGGAGTCGAGAGCCGATTCCCGGCGACCGTAGACACAGGCTTGCGGACGGCGAGCAATGGGTAGCTCGCCGTCCGGTAAGGACCAGGGTCGAGTCAACGGACGGTGTGTTGTGTTCCACGCGCGCCCTAAAGAGATGTCAGCACTCAGCACTAACTGACGGGGTCCGCTAGGGCCGATGCCTGCCCGGGTCGCGGGTTGTTCGAAATAGTTACTGCGGCTCTTATGCAATTTGCAGGTTAGTATCAAGTAGTATGTTGATCTAAATATGATTCGCGGTCGTAACAATTACTTACCTATAGAGTTATAATCATAAAATAGTTAAAATCATCAATACATCTCTCTAAGTTCATATTACGCTATTTTTTTTTGATTTTTTTTTTTTTAATGACTATTTCATGAAATCATGATATTTGAGGCCTATTCTTACTCACGCAGTTATATTGCCGATTATAATGATTATGATTCTGTAAAGCCATACTTGTTACCGTCGCGAATCATTTTCTTAACAACATACAACCTGTCATTGACATGCAAATTGCAAAAAAACCTAAGTGTATTTGAATTTCGCAGGCTACCTTAGCGCATCCCGCTTGAGAAGCCAAGCCAAGTGTTTTTTTAATGGAGAAGGTAAGTACCTATCGAAAACATTGAAGTTATGGGCTAGTGCCGAAAGCTTTGCTTCCCTGGGAAAGCGGTTCCGTTATTAATGTGACGGCCGTCATGAAAATCTCTGATGTTCACCAGTAATAATATCTTATTATTTCTTATTGTTATTGCTAAGGGGTATAATAAAGATAATTCTATCCATCTATCTTCTATAGCAAGATTTGATAGTACGTATTACTAAACAATTGGAAATAACAACGGGAAAACACAAAAGGAAATGTTGAGGCTTAGATTATTATTTTTTAAGGATGTATGCAAATTTTTTGCACGACCTGAAGTAACCTGGCGATCCTTATAACAGTGAAGAGGAGGATCTTCACTTATAGAGGAATTAAATAGGAACATCTTACGATATTCATCTTCTTTGTTTGCTGCCATTGTCCATTGATTGTTGCCTTCTTCCCATGGCGGTAGGAAGAAACTACAGAACGCCACCTGCTGCGATCCTCACATACACCTTTTGCTCCGTTTACGATACATACATGCATACACTCACGCCTTCTTCCCATGGCGGTAGGCAGAAACTACAGAACGCCACCTGCTACGATCCTCACATACACCTTTTGCTCCGTTTACGATACATACATGCATACACTCACGCCTTCTTCCCATGGCGGTAGGCAGAAACTACAGAACGCCACCTGCTACGATCCTCACATACACCTTTTGCTCCGTTTACGATACATACATGCATACACTCACGCCTTCTTCCCATGGCGGTAGGCAGAAACTACAGAACGCCACCTGCTACGATCCTCACATACACCTTTTGCTTCGTTTACGATACATACATGCATACACTCACGCCTTCTTCCCATGGCGGTAGGCAGAAACTACAGAACGCCACCTGCTACGATCCTCACATACACCTTTTGCTTCGTTTACGATACATACATGCATACACTCACGCCTTCTTCCCATGGCGGTAGGCAGAAACTACAGAACGCCACCTGCTACGATCCTCACATACACCTTTTGCTTCGTTTACGATACATACATGCATACACTCACGCCTTCTTCCCATGGCGGTAGGCAGAAACTACAGAACGCCACCTGCTACGATCCTCACATACACCTTTTGCTTCGTTTACGATACATACATGCATACACTCACGCCTTCTTCCCATGGCGGTAGGCAGAAACTACAGAACGCCACCTGCTACGATCCTCACATACACCTTTTGCTTCGTTTACGATACATACATGCATACACTCACGCCTTCTTCCCATGGCGGTAGGCAGAAACTACAGAACGCCACCTGCTACGATCCTCACATACACCTTTTGCTTCGTTTATGATACATACATGCATACACTCACGCCTTCTTCCCATGGCGGTAGGCAGAAACTACAGAACGCCACCTGCTACGATCCTCACATACACCTTTTGCTTCGTTTACGATACATACATGCATACACTCACGCCTTCTTCCCATGGCGGTAGGCAGAAACTACAAAACGCCACCTGCTACGATCCTCACATACACCTTTTGCTTCGTTTACGATACATACATGCATACACTCACGCCTTCTTCCCATGGCGGTAGGCAGAAACTACAGAACGCCACCTGCTACGATCCTCACATACACCTTTTGCTTCGTTTACGATACATACATGCATACACTCACGCCTTCTTCCCATGGCGGTAGGCAGAAACTACAGAACGCCACCTGCTACGATCCTCACATACTCCTTTTGCTTCGTTTACGTTCATACATCTGCACCCTAATTGCGTAACACACTATTACTCTCAATTTGAATCATTTTTAAGCATATTGCTAATCCATTGGTCGTTATGTTCGAAAAATGTGTGTGCTCAACAACGTAAATAACCCAATGAATGTTGTACTGTCAAAATGAAACCCATTGCTCCTGATAGGGTGTTAGGGTGCGTTTACACAGAAACGGAGCTGGGCGGAGCGGAGCGGAGAAGTGTAGGAATCGTCCAATCACAGACGAGACGAGTGACGCGTGATGAGGATTTCAACCATTGTGATTAGTCGATTCCTGCACGTCTCTGCTCCGCTTTGCCCAGCTCCGCTTCTGTGGAAACGCACCCTTACGCAATTACCCTGCTGGTCATACACGCACGCCGGTTACGAGTGACAGTGACGTATTCACGTGACCTTTCTGAATAACATCACCAATATGTCGTTTCAGGGCGTCTTCTCTCGGCGTTTGCCTAGAAAATACCCTTTGCTAGTCGCCTTTCTTACATCCCCGCAACAGTACCAAACCATCTAAGCATATTCTTTTCAATGTTTGTCATTAAATCTTCTTTTGAACCACATCGTTACATTATCACATAATAACTATCATTATTTAATGTTTTTATTGCTGTATAGGCCTCCTCTTGATCTTGATCGCGCCTGATGAAAAGCGTAGAATGAGATCTATCATGGAACGAGCGTGCCCAGAAGATGCTTGTTCACTCTTGCTTTGAAGCCAGTTGGGTTAAATCTGGAAGAGAATACAGACACTGGCAGAGAGTTCCACGTTTTGGCTGTTCGCATAAAAAAGTGGAGGAGAAGAGCTGAGTACGGCTGGTCGGGAATTCAACCAAGTGCGTATGGTACCATGTAGTAGTCTGGTGGTAGAAGGGTGGTGGATGGTAGGCTATATCTAGTATAATTATCAGCTTTTCAGAAAAGTACTTTCTGCCTCCTTTATCGCTAGTTTCTTAGCCCCAGCATTCAGACAACCCCGTACATACATTTTATTTAGAGATACTCTCTTAACATCGGCTTAATGTAGTCTACGAATAAAAAAGTCTGTTTGTCATTAGTTACGTGCAATTTGATCAATATATTGATTGACCTTTGTTGTTTTGATTGCCTTTGTATGCCTAAAATTATTTAATGTTTTCTTACCGATTACAGGATTTAAAGAGAAAGTTTTATTATTGCTTATTTGGCCCTAAAATAATATTATCCAGGGTCAAATTAAATTAGCTAGTGGAACTCCGCAGAGGTGATGGGTATCGATATATAAACATTTTTTTTTAATTTGACGATGATTTTTGTGGGGTCAATAACAGCAGCTGGTGTAGTTTCATGAAATATCAGTTTTAAAAATCCGTTATTTTTTTGTGTAAACTTCAGAGACGCGATAGGTATCGCTATATAAACACGATAAAACAAATTAACCCTTTCGTTACGGCATTTCGCTCCGCTGGAATAACGCCACCAAACGGGGCACCGCGCCGTCGGAGTAGACACACGGAGTATCGCGGGGCCGTTTGGTGAGCGGTATCACGCTGGCTCGTACACACAGGTCATCGAATGGATGCCGGCTATATCCGGCGCTCGTACACAGAAGTCATCGAGTGGATGCCGGCTTTATCCGGCGCTCGTAACGAAAGGGTTAAAACAGATTTTCTCAGCTCATATTTAAAGTAAAAACATGACAAGCGGTCGTCAACCCCAAAAAATAAAAAGATATATATTTTGTTTTTATTTTCCGTTTTTTGCCCATCACTCCGTAACACAATTTTACGTCAGGAAATACCTAAGTCATCTTTGAGAACCAATTGTACATAAATGAAATACACATTGCAGATAACACCAAAAATGATTGCGCTCCACTCACAAACAAAAAAGTTGTTACGATATTTCGACTGATTAAAAAGAAAAAAAATATTATTATGATCTCAATTACATATCGTGATACTTAGACAACTGCTATGGGTGAAAACTAGACTAAATTAAGTCGGTCCTTCTACCAAGTACCCTTTATAATAATAATAAAATTAAATTGAACACATATTGCCGCGGGACTTCTTTTGTGGGACAGACTGTAAGCCTACTTTTCATTTTTAGATCTTTGACAGTCATGCTGGGACACAGGCTTCTCAGTGAGAGGAAGTGGACCGTAATCCACCACGCGGGCCCAGTGCGGGATGGTCGTAGAATCCGCGAGTTGACTAATTTTTTTTTATTATTTAAATTGAAGCTTTTTTACCTCACTAATAGCTTGGTATAAACAGTTTTTTTAATATTTTTAAAAATTGAAAAGATATGAGCGTTCAAAACTCTCAATTAGACAGAGAGGGAAATACTGAATTGTGACGTCATAGTTCAGTATCGCCATATAAATTACATGCAAAACTTCGTTTTGCGAGAAAGAGATAGACAAAAAGTTTCTATAAGTTATAAGTTTTTTATTTTTCGACCGATTTCGATTTCGAATTCTATTATTGTATTACATGTATGTGTGGATATACTATCTACTAGAATATATAGTATTCAATATCATGCAACTACCCAATTATATGTTATATTATTATAATTTACATAGATTTAATAATTTTAGGAATACAAAAATTACATACACTAAAAATGACAGAAAGCGATTCAGAATACGATTCTCAACAAACTATAACTATACCAGGTGTACCGGAAAGTTTTTACCGGATTTTTAAATGAAAAGACACATAATTAAAAAAATAATTAAAAATGGTATTTATTCAAAGTATTGGCCATTCGATTGTACACACTTTGTCCATCTTTCTGGCAAATGATGAATGCCATCCCAAAAGAACTGCTTGTCCTTTGAGCGAAACCATTCAACGACCCATTTTTCGACTTCTTCGAAATTTACAAAGTGCTTAGCCAGTGCGTGCCCCATTGATGCGAAAAGGTGATAATCGGACGGAGACAGGTCCGGAGAGTACGGCGGGTGTGATAATACGTCCCATCCAAGCGATTTTAATACGTCTTTCACCGGTTTTGCTGTGTGTGATGGTGCATTATCATGCAACAAAATCATTTTACCGTGTCTTCGGGCCCATTCTGGACGTTTTTCAATCAATGCATAATTCAAATTTATTATTTGTTGTTTGTAGTGATCACTATTTACTGTTTCACCAGGTTTTAGAAGTTCGTAATACACCACACCACCCTGGTCCCACCAAACACAGAGCATTGTCTTCTTTCCGATGCGATCTGGCCTTGGAGTTGATGGGCCAGGTTGGCCAGGCGATAACCACGATTTTTTACATTTTGGATTTTCGAAAAAAATCCATTTTTCATCACCCGTCACAATCCGATGCAAAAATGACTTTCTTTCGTACCGTTGAAGCAGCATTTCACAAATGGTTTTTCGATTTTCCATTTGCCTATCATTCAGTTCAGGTGGCACCCATCTTCCCAGTTTTAAAATCTTTCCCATTGCTCGTAAGCGGTCGCTAATCGTTTCTTGTGCCACATTTAACCGTTCTGCCAATTGTTTTTGAGTTTGGGTTGGGTCTTCGTCCAATAACTCCTGCAATTCCGCGTCTACAAATTTTTTTGGTCTACCCGAACGTCTACTGTTTTTTAAATCAAAATCCCCACTTTTAAATTTTCGAAACCACGTCTCACACGTTTTTACGTTTGGAGCATGCTCTCCGTAAGTTTCTACCAGCAAACGATGACTTTCAATGGCCTTTTTCTTGTGATGAAATAAGAAAAGCAATGCATGCCGCAAATGCTCTTTGTCAGGTACGAAATTCGACATATTCACAGAGCTACAATACTATGACACTATTATTTAGTCAGAATGAAAATGAGTAGTTTTTAAAGGTTAATGACAGTACAATAAAATGACATATATGCCAAATTATTTTATTCCATAGTGACGGCTAGCGGCATCTGTCAGAAAAACCGGTAAAAACTTTCCGGTACACCTGGTACTTTCATAATGTGCATTAATTCGGTTACACATTATACGAGTATACATAAATCAAGAGTAAATCTCGGGCAAAACCAGTATCAATACATATGCTAGCAAGCTATTCACATGACACAAAGGCGTATTTTATTTGCGACCATCTCGTTGAACTACACAAACTTTGGGACAGTGAGTGATGGGCACTCTGGTTCGCAGATGTGTCCCCAGTCCACAGAACCGATTTTTCGAGATATCTCCATTCGGATTAAAAAGATGTTATTAATACTGGTTGTGAAAGAAAGATTTTTGTGTGGGAGGGAAAGGAATTAGGAAATACAAGGTCAAATTAAATTAGCTAGCAAAACTCCGCAGACTTGATCGACATCGATATCCAAACATGCTAGTGAAGTGGAGTTGGGCAGTACATCTAGTTAGATGAGGAGACGGCCTATACCCAGCAGTGAACATTATCCCACGGGAACGTACAGTAAACGCTCATAAGTCCTTAAGCACGCTAAAGCTCACATTGCCATAAACAGTACGAGCGCGATACAGTCAGTGCGTGTGCGAGTGATGTCTTAACATTCCGCAGATAACACACACTAATGAACTGTCGTCGTAATAGACAAAATAGCATGATATTTCTGTTGCATTTACAATACGCGTCTGTTCTTACCATAGCATTGCTAAAATTCGCAAGCATCTAATATGTGCTGCTAGCTATTTGCGCTAAGCAATAGGTTCACGATCAATGAGGTCTGAGTTCGAATCTAAATTATTATTGTTAGCCGTTTTTTTGTTTCTTTGAAACCATAATAATGTTAAGTAAAAACATATTAGGTTTATGTTTATTTATAATGTATTCATGCTTATTATCATTTTTATAAGAAGCAAATATTAGTTATTGTATTATTATTTAAGTATTTATGTGATATTTAATTTATTTTTTCGGTTTTGGAAGGTGGAACTAAAATAGTCGTGCTAAATCATAACAAAAATGTTTATTCGTTTTATTTATTTATACAATTAACAATTTTGATGACAATAATAATTGTGACGTCACATTCCTACTTAGATAAAAAGAAGTTCTCTTGTAACCGTTCATAAGATTTTTTGTTGTATACCCACTTACTTAGTCAATTCATAATAACATAAGTAACAAGGAAAGGATGTTCTAATAACACAAATATAATCGTTGATATCCACTTATTATAGGTATCGGTATTCAGTAAAGTTTATTGAAAAGTAATCATAGGATTTAGACTTTATAAACATGTTTTTTTTTAATGTAACGTCACAATAAATGTATTGAGGTAATAGCTTAATTTTTCATTTTCTTGACGAAAAGAAGATTGAAACTAAACCTCAATTGTTTAAGGTCATTAAATAATACGGATATGCTAATATTACTAAATATTTAGTTACATCGTCTAATTATAAAAAACAAAAAATTTAGATATTAATATTTTGTATAACTACATAAAAGCTAGTTCTCCTGGCCCTGCTGCACTCATCCATCCCCACATATTAATGGCAATTCGACCTGACTCTGTATTAGGGCATACGTTTTTATCACACCAACGAGTGTTATCCTTGCGCCATAAATGAAGCCTACCCTTATGGCTGGATTTAAATGTCTTTTGATCTGAAAATATGGTAGTATTCCAGTCAAAATCTAAATAATCCCGTGCGAAACGTAATCGTTCTTGTTTATGTCGTTCTGTCAACAAGGGCTTCTTAGCTGGTCTTCTGTGCAAGCGTGTGTGAGGTGTCGAATAGTTCAGCAAAGTGTCTCGTTGGTGTGAATCCATTAAATTCATGCTCGCCCACCATATGTCGTCGCTGAGCCTCGCTAATAAGCGCCGGCCTTCCACTTCGGCCTTTCTCTTCCTCGTATCTTTTGATCCAGAGATTTACAGCATTCCTCTAAAACAAAAAAAGAAGGTGAAATTAGGCAGCTGTAACAAAATACTAAAGTGACTTCATTTTAATATAATATAATAATATTTATTTAATATAATACCTATTCAAATATTACAACTTTGCATTTATAAATCCAATAATAAACACTAATTATTTATCTTTTAGGCCTCATGATGGACTTAATAATCAATAAAAATAATCATCCATTGTCAACAAATAATAGGTATTTTCAAATAAAAGTTTAAGTTACAATTCATTAATATTAAATACTCACATTCAGTCCGGTTTCATTAGATATTTGTGTTCTATTAAGACCACTTTTATGCGGCCCAATAATCGTCGCCCCCGCCTCAATATTAATATTTGCCTGCATTTTGAGAATAATCAAGACCGCTATCTATACCACACGTCACTAACCAACAACGACAACTAAAACGACAACGGTTAAATATTCATAAAACTCATGTCTACCTCACAGAAATCTAAATTCTTTATTAAGTTTTTTACGATCTACCTTCTTAACTTTACAAAATTTGTGAACAAAGCGAACAAGACAAAGAATATTATATTTCTGTCCCATTTCTTCCAATCGAGTAAAAACTTGCAAAAAGTCTACATATTCGGCGTGAGATTCGAACTCACGGCTGACTGATTCGCGCATCTATCTGCAGGCACTTAGCCGCTAGGCCACCTTGACTTGTGTTTTCACGTTGAAATTATGAAGTACAATCACTTGTTGACGACAATGATGATACATCGTCGACCGTAGGTTCAATTGCTGTAAGGGACAAAATACCCAAAATGAGTTGAGTATACAGTTTTGTTCAGAATTTTTCGCTCTATCGAATGGTGAATATAAAAAAATTCTAGCTTAAAAAAAATGTCCCTTACTCTAATGATTTTTGGATCCAAATTTAGAATCAGCCCCATAATAACAATGTATCTGAAAAATTATGCAATATAGGAACTTGAAATGGTGTAATTATCGCCGCCAATCCAATTCAAATAAGGTAAGGGTCTTCCCAATCAACGAATTACCATTACATGGTTTATTTTTTAAGAAACAATAATAAAACTGGCCTTACACTAATGTCTTTGTTGTCTCAAAAAATAAATATCATCCATACTTTAAATGGATTGCACGAGTTTTGACATAGTTGTCCCTTACCCCAATTTGCATTGTCATACTTTAAGCAGTGTCAACGTTACACCTATTTGAATCGAATTATTGCACTATTACCATCCTTTTCTATCTCACAACGTCTTTCTGTGTGCAAAAGAGAGGATAGTACCAATGCGAAAGCAGCGCGCGGCCATAAAAAAGTGGTATCAGTGCGAGTTCATCTGTCGTTAAAAACAACAAAAATAATGGCTTTTGGGAAAACGAAGTGCTCTGGCCCCTTGAAACTTTGTAGTAGGGTAGTAGGTTTCAAGGAGCCAGTGTACTTAATTTAGCTAAAAAACCATTATTTTTATAAATAAATGATAGATGGGTTAATTTCCGGACGATAAATATTTTCGAAATTCATTCGGCACTTTTTAGTTGATTTATCAGAAATTTTTTACAAAGTTTCAAGGGGCCAGAGCACCAAAAAGCCATTACTTCTGTTATATTTTATAAATAAACAATAGAAGGGGTAGTTTCCGGATGATAAATGTTTTCGAAAATTATTTGACACTCTGTAGTTGATTTTCCAGAAAATTTTTACAAAGTTTCAAGGGGCCAGAGAACTTAATTTTGCCAAAAAGCCATTATTTTTGTTGTTTTTTTTTTATAAATAAGCAATAGAAGGGGTAGTTTCCGGATGATAAATGTTTTCGAAAATCATTCGGCACTCTTTAGTTGATTTATCAGAATTTTTTTACAAAGTTTCAAGGGGCCAGAGAACTTAATTTTGCTAAAAAAACCATTATTTTTGTTGTTTTTTTATAAATAAACAATAGAAGGGGTAGTTGCCGGATGATAAATATTTTCGAAAATCATTCGGCACTCTAGTTGGTTTTCCAGAAACTTTTCAAAAAGTTTCAAGGGGCCAGACAACTTAAATTTGCCAAAAAGCCATTATTTTTGTTGTTTTTTATAAATGTAATCTGATTAAATTGTTCCCTTTTTATTATTTAGATAATCACTCTATATTTTTTTTTCTAATGCAATAATAACAATATGTTACAATGATATGTCTTATTAATCGTAATTAAGGTTTATTATTCAATATATCTTTCATTATTTCGATTTTTTGCATATAAGAAAGTAGTAGAGCAGCCTTTTCTACTTTTGGAATTCAAACGTTTGGAACTTCAGCTACATGTTTGGTCGGGATTGTGCGCGGTTTTTGCAGCTACTCTTTTATTTGAATAAGAATTCAAAGTAAGTATAGGTAAAATTGTTACCATTTTTTTAATAATTTGATTTTAATAAGATGTTTATTAAAATCAAATTATTAAAAAAATGGTAACATAAATAAAACAATTATTAATAAAACAATTTTTATACAATAAAATAAAAATTGTTTTATTCAAACTAATATAAATTTGCTATTACAATGTACAAACATTGCATGTAAGCGACATACAAAAAAGCACACACACGGTTCTAATACATTTTCATGTCTTTTAAATGATTTCTTATAACGATTTCCAAATTTAAGATATCCGTACGTCAAAAGTGTGTACTTCATTTTCTGTCAAAAATCTCTTTACATTGTATTTTTTTCATAAATTTGTTCAACATGTCCTTTACACTATTTTTTCATTAATAGATTGGATCCAACGTAGAGGTCAATTTAATGTAAGGGACGGGACTACAAGATACTTGGGCAGTAAGGGACATTACTAACAAAATACGTTGTTGTAAGGGACATCTATTTTCTTAAATAGCTAACTCATTTAAATAAATGTTACACATGTAAATAGAGCACTAAAATACAAGTTTATGTGTGCAATCAGACCCGAAAAAGGTTAATAACAAAAAAAGTTATGGGCGATTTAGTCCGAAAAAAAACTTTGTCGGCCTCTCCTGAAAAATCGTATTTTGTCCCTTACAGCAATTGAACCTACGGTCGACGACATGTGTCTATTCTTGAAAATAGAAGGTCGTAAGTCAAACTAAACGTCAAGCTAATGCTTTGTGAGAATGCCTATGGACTTTTGGAGGCCACTGTACCTACTACCGAGATAAAAAGTATCCTATAACCTAATCCGGGTCATGGCCTATCCGTGTGCCAAAGGCGTGAAAATTTACCTAACAATTTCCTTTCGCATTTATAAGTAAAGAAGTCGTGAAGGTTCAGGCAAGCTTATTTTTTTTTGTGACGGTTTTAAGTCAACAATAATAGGCAATTTCCCAAACGATTAAACTGTGCTAAATTTTAAATTGTGTCAGCCGGTATAAACATACCGATCTGAATAAAAGATTTATTGCCTAAACGTGCACGAATCCGGCTCGCACTTGACCGATTTTGTACTGTTACTTGGTCGAATGTACATTGGGAAAGGGACATTTTGCGAAATGGTCATTTAAGGAAAGAGGCTTCTGAGAAAGGCTCATTTTGCGAAAGGGTAATTTGGCGAAGTGGTCATTTTGCGACTGAGTCACATCAAATAATACTTTTCCTGAGAAGATAAATGGTGCAGGGATAGTAAATTAACTTAATAATTAAACCTATCAATCTTTATGCTCCTATTGTGTGACTTTGGACGACATAGACGCGCAACTTTTCAATATCACAAGTAAGTACTTTGCACTTGAAATTAACACTCGTAAATAATAATATATTCTTTATTTCGGACTACACATACAAGCACACATAATCGATACAATGTTAGTAACAATGACTTAAAAACTATGTTAGTAAACTTTTACAAACTAATACAACTAAAAAAGACGTGACCCAACACACAATGGCACGTGCCTCCGTACACAGAGCTTTATATAAAAGGACTGTCCACTTGGTCTAATAATGTTTTT
This sequence comes from Eremobia ochroleuca, assembly GCA_949629135.1. NCBI lineage: Eukaryota > Metazoa > Arthropoda > Insecta > Lepidoptera > Noctuidae > Eremobia > Eremobia ochroleuca. The sequence continues at coordinate 21,091,322 of OX451391.1, forward strand.
ATTAATGACACATGCATTTTGGTAAATATTTTTGCTGACACTACTAGCATTATAAGGCAAAACCTGTGTATTCGTGAAAGTGACTGATTGAATGGAGATACTTTAGTATTCAGATTGGCACAGGGATATCGACGCACAAAATGTAACCATGAATATACTTCCAGTCTCGCATAACGTAGAAATTTTTCGTTGGTTATCAAAAAAGAAACCAGCCGGTCGATTCTGTAAAAATCTCACCGTGAAATCATAAGTGAAGTGAGCACTTAATAGTGTTAATCCCTAGCGAATGACAGCTCACTCCACGCTCACTTCACAGAAGCTTTCACGGTGAGATGGTTCCAGAATCGCACGGCAGTTGTTTCATAGAAATGTGGTCAAAAGAAAATTTTACTTTACCAATTTTTTTCTTTAATAACCCTCGAAAAGGATATGGAAAACGATGGGCCCAAATGTAATAAGTTTACATATGATCTAAAAAAATAGTCATATTTTTTATCTTAGAATATGAAAAATCACCTCATTTCTCAATCTGGAAGCGGAGAAATACGAGAAAGATAGTTTTCGTGAGATTTTTTTTTTTGTAATTAACCCGTGAGAAGGCGCGCTATGAGCAATTTGCTCACACAAAAATCTAATTCAAAAATTTTTTGTCTTTCCCATGCCACACCAATTCAAGCACTTAAGTACCTTCCTAAATATTCACCCCCTCTCCCCTGACGCAATTCTCGAATAGTCCGCTCAGTGGCGTTGCGACCGCGCAGCAAGGCGTTTGTGGAGGCCGTGTACCAACGTGCGGCAATTTGCTCATCACGCGCCCAGCAATTACTTTGCACCGAACATGTAAAATACATGTGTTCAGTATGTTTCGAGAGGCACATTAGTGTAGATTTAATGGATGAATAACACTTTTTAGTTTTTGTTATGGAACAGTTTTTATTGTGATTTTTATGAAACGTGCCAAAAAAATTAAATAATACTAGGTTGTTTTGTTATTTGCGTTAGTAGTTGCTATTATGTTTAATAGTTTTGATTAAAATACTTGTTTTCTTACTTACTAAACCTTGTGTTATTTATTTAATTTTACATTATAAGCCAATAAATATAGAAACACTAAAAATATAAACATTTATGATAGTGTGAGCAATTTGCTCGCACGCGCCTACTCGTGTAAGAAAATTAGGCGCGCCTTCTCACGGGTTAAATGCACTATACAGGGTTACTGGTAACTCGACGTATTCCTTGCAGGACATCATAGTAGGTTTAAAATGCAACAAATTAAGCCACCAAATGTTCTACCGAAGTTCAGTAGTTTTTGAGTTAGTAAGGGTTTTAGATTTTTTGTGAAAAATCCCAGATTAAATTATTTGAACCCAATTTGAAAATTATTCACGGAGCGGCTGTACTGAAATTGGAGTTATTATCATAGTTGACGCCGTAGCGGATCGTTTTTAATAATTAAAAGTTCAAAATGACTAAAACTTTGGTGAAGATCACTAATCAAACATTTTTTTCTTTGTAATTTTTGCTATTACTTCATACAAAATGTTGTCTTAGCACAAAAAAAAATACTAAACCAGGTTCACAAATTATTAGTAAAATATCCTTGTCTTATCAGCTATCCAAAAAGGTATGAAAGTTAATACAAAGTCTTGGACTGCATTATGAAAATCGTTTTTGATTTAGTACAAGAAGGTGTTTATTCGGAAAATCAAATTAAACAATTTCGTGAAAATTATTATTATTTTTAATCAATATCAATTTGTGGTCTTTAATAACATGTATTTCACACGTCTTGTTCGAAGTGCTGCCCTCGGTTTCGAATACATGCTCTTATTCGCTTCCTCACTTCGGTTTTTGTGATTCTTGATGTGATTGTGGTCCTCATCTGGTCCACCGCATCTGTTATTCTCTCCCTTAGTTCTTCAATTGAATTTACGGGGGTCACATAAACTAGGTCTTTCATATGACCCTAGACTTAAAAGTCTAGCGGCGTCAGATCAGGGCTTCGTGCAGGCCACGGAATCGGCCCACCGCGCCCAATCCATCGGTTTGGATAGTTTTCATCCAGCAATTGTCGAATTGTGATGCGGAAGTGGGCTAGACATCCGTCATGTTGGTATATCATGTTTGCCCTTCTTTCTTCGGGTACATCCGTGAGCAGTGCTGCTAAATGATTTCTTGGGAAATTTTCATAAAGTTCCCCATTTAATGTTCGGGGTAAAATATGTGGGCCTATTAACTTATCGTCGATAATACCCATCCAAACATTAAGCGAGAACTTACGCTGCGATGCGGTTGGTTTCAGTTTCTTAGGGTTTCCTTCTCCCTTCGGTGCCCAGTAATGTAAATTGTGGTAATTTGTGATACCATCACGGTCAAAACATGACTCATCGGTCCACAGAATGTTTTTCAAAAAGCATGAAACGACAAAATTCAAGCCGTCTCTGCGGATCTCCCTCTTCTAATGACTGCACGGGTTGGTAGTGGTATGGATGTCGGCCTGACAAGTGAACTACAGACCAGACTTTCCACTGTGACATACCAAGCTCACGCGCTACGATGTTTGTAGATATGTTGGGCTCGTCAATAAAACGTTGAAGAATCAGCTCCTCGTCCTCAGCCGTGTATCTCCGAGAACGACCAGTGTCAATTTGCCTGCTTCTTTGAACACTGCCAGTTTCAGATAATCGCCGATAAGTCGATCCGAAGACACTAACGTGGGGGAGTCGGCGGTTTGGAAAGCGCAGTTGATATGATCTTCGCGCCTCAGCAGCGTTACCGTCACAAAGTCCGTAACAGTACAATATGTCAGCGTATTCTTGATTAGAATATGCAGCCATAGTCAGCACTTATGAACGCACAGCACAACACAAGAGCAAGATATGGGGCAACAGTCAGGGATATAGCCAGATAACAAAACACGAACTTGCGCAACGTAGAGTTGTAACTAACTAACGCTGACGACCAGATTTTGTGAAGTCGCACCCTGTCTCGTACCGAGGGAACAATAGTGACCAATCATAAAGCTTGCCGAGTGTTTGGAATTCAAACGCAGGTAAAAACTACGAATAATACGACGGTCGACCTATTGTTCTAGAACAATAGGTCGACCGTCTCGCAATTTTACCTGCTCCCCATAAAACTTCTATCTTTCCCTGTCACACACGCAAAAGTATTGACAATCATACCTTTTTGGATAGCTGATAAGACAAGGATATTTTACTAATAATTTGTACACCTGGTGTAGTATTTTTTTTTGTGCTAAGACAACATTTTGTATGAAGTGATAGCAAAAATTACAAAAAAAAAAATGTTTGATTAGTGATCTTCACCAAAGTTTTAGTCATTTTGAACTTTTAATTATTAAAAACGATCCGCTACGGCGTCAACTATGATAATAACTCCAATTTCAGTACAGCCGCCCCGTGAATAATTTTCAAATTGGCTTCAAATAATTTAATCTGGGATTTTTCACAAAAAATCTAAAACCCTTACTAACTCAAAAACTACTGAACTTCGGTAGAACATTTGGTGGCTTAATTTGTTGCATTTTAACCCTACTATGATGTCCTGCAAGGAATACGTCGAGTTACCAGTAACCCTGTATATACTTACGTGCAATATAGTTCATATAATTACAGTCGTATAAATAAATAACATATCTATTAATTATTGAAAAACCAATAAATTAATGATTATCAATTTCATATCGATTAAAATCAGCCTACTATTTTTAGTCTATTTATGTCACTGCCATGACAGCTGATTGACATTGACACTAGACAGTTGCCGACTGCTCTTGTTTGCTCGCTCGATTCGTGTTTTCCGGTGCGTTTTGAGTGTTTTCCTTTTCATATGATTTTTTCAAACATTTCCTACTAAATATAACAATTATTAGTGCAAAAGAACATATTTTGCACTTCAGGAATCAGCTGTTAGTTAAAGATTGTAACATAGCCTCACTTTTACTTAATCTCTTATAGATCTGTTCTCAGACTGACAAAATCCGCAAAATTTTCTGTGAAAGGTTGATATTATACAACGTCTAACGTTAAATGCGCAAAACCTCAGAAACCCCAACTGTTTTTTTAATTCTATTGACCTATTTCAGGTAGAAAATAAGTCATCAAAAAGATTGTAAGGGTTTTATGTGCTGTTTTAGTTTTACTGGCCATTCTGATCGTTTCTTTCGTCTGCGACGACGCTTTATCAAAGGAGGAGTCGTCACCGGGCCGCTGCGCCGCGCTGACATTGGCTTGCTTGACCTATTAATAAATAGACACGGCAACGTTTTTAAAAAGATTTTTTGAAAAATGTGACCTATATTAAAAAGTGGTTCAATTAATTCTGCTCGTTATTCTGATCAAACTATTTTCAGGTTTTGCGCATTTAACGTTACACGTTGGATAAGCTATTAATTGACACAACTTTCATTTTTTTACACAAAGGCCCAAGATTGTATGTAATCGTTTCAGTCTCCTTTCGACGCAGGAGAATAATGTGCTGAATCCACGGTAGCAGGCTGCGCGTTGATGCCCATGTCACCCTGTATACAACGACTATCGGAAAGGCTATATATATCCAAAAGGGGTGAAGATTACATGAAGTAGAGAATCTCTATACCTACAAAGTTCCAGCTCAAAATAAATTATCCAAAGAATTCATATCAAATTAATGGTTTCTTAAGTTTATTGAACTCAAATCATAACAAGTGTGTCAAACTCACTGCGAGGGTCATAAAAGGATCAAACGAGCAGCCACCGTGGAGAAACGCGAGTGGTTAGTGTCATGTTAAAGCATGTAAAAACCCTTGCCGTATATTTTGATAACATCCAAAGAAGCCGTGCACTTGATATCTACGAGATGTACGTGTACTTAATATGTGCCTTTTCCGTTACATGCTATAGATGCCAGCCATTTACTTGTATGTAGTCCACCATATACAGGTCATGAAAAAGAGGGGCGTGAAATCAAGGCAGATCAAGAAGAAAGCAGTAGAATCAATTCAGTCCAATTATTCAATTATTGGCAAAAGTTGACATAATATAAGCGACTGCTTTTAGTGATGTTACTGAAAGTATGACTTGAGAAAATTTGTTTTCTTTTGCTCTATCGTATTAAATTTCGATACCCATGATCGTGTCTTACACAGAAAAAATAATCATTTTTTGAACTGATATTTCAAGCGACTACAATAACAGCGTTCAATGACCCCACAAAAAAAAAAAGTTAATTTCTTTCTTGTTTAGTCATGTTTAGATATCGATACCTATAACCGTCTGCGGATTTTCAATAGCTAATTTAATTGGACCCTGAACATCATCATCATCTGCCTCGCCTTTTCCCAGCTATGTTGAGGTCAGTATCCAGTCTAACCAGATGTAGCGGAATACCAGTATTTTACATGGAGTGACTGCCTATCTGACCTCCACAACACAGTTACTGAGTAATACGATATCTCTTGGTAAAACTGGTTGTCAGACTTTCGGGCTACTGACCCGTAACGACTGTCAAAGATCCACGAATGACAACCGGGACCAACGACGTAACGTGTTTTCTGAGGCACGGAAGGGTCTAGTTTGACCATGTATACATATTATTGCCAAAGTTGACATTTAAGGAGAAACAAGAGTTGGGAAGATATTTCTACACCAACTAGGTTAAACCTGGATGGTTTAACCAGGAAACTAATTGTCCACTAAACTACTAATGTATTCAGTTATGTAGCTCGTCTGCTACCGATTTTAATTACCGGTAACAGTATTGTCTTCATACAATGCGGCCCCGTGATTAAATTAGTTGGCACTTATACTGCAATACTGCGCACTTCAGACATTTAATTATTGCAAGGAAATCGGACTTAGGTGACATGTAGATAGAGCTTTGATGATGTTAGGAAATAGGTACCTAAATCTTTGGTTTTAATTTGTCTTTCAGGTTTCATGAAAAACAATGTATGGAAAATAACGGATTATCTATTTTTTTATGGCTTTGGGACTCTTCCGTGAAAGACACTCGCGCAAAAAGACATTTCCGCGAATGGACTTTTGCGCTAACGAATATTTGCGCGAAGCGACACTTGCGCTAAAAGACATTTCCGCGAATGTACAGACGCCAGCACATCAAGCTACTACAATCTGTCAGATTTATTTAATATATTTTCAACTTTATCGTTACAGCGTAAGGTTCAAAGTTGATTGGCAAAATCTGACAATTTCGGGTAGCTTGATGTGCTGGCGTCTGTACTTATGCGCGACTAGAGTTTTGCGAGTATGGAATTTTGCGCGAAAGTTCCTCGCGTCAGTTTCTTTCGCCCATTCGCGCTAAAATCCATTCGCGGAAATGTCTGTTCGATCCACAGTTAAAAAAAAACTGCTATTTTGAAATCCACGGTAGAACCCTTTCAGCATGTGATTTGAAATCTCTTGCGTCGTTATTATCGCGAATTAACTCACTCGCGCGGATTTAATCCATGTGATAATGTGGTCTTACAAAAATGGAAACGACATTTGAATTTATCGACCTTCAAGTTTTGGGAATACCTAACTAACTGGGCAGGGTTACTGAATTGGCAATAGTAGGTATAAGCCTGGCTAACTGACTGTCAAGTTTCATTCATCATTCATTCATTTTATCCGAAAGACGTCCACTGCTAGACATAGACCTCCCCCAAACACCGCACTTTCGATCGGTTCTGTGCTTTTCGCATTCAGCGGATTTCTGCAGCCTTCACAAGGTCATCGGTCTACCTTGTGGGACGCCTTCAAACGCTACGTCTTTCGGTACGCGGTTGACACTCCAAAACCTGTCAAGTAGTTCAAGATTTCTACTGATTCATTTAATAAATGGTCACCTTTTTGTTCTAGTGGTCACAAGCGCAACCGCAACCGTGCAACCGGGAGTCAAAATTTCGCATAGATCAGTAAAAAACTTATTAATCCTTTAGAAAGTGTTCAGAGGTCCTGGCAAAAATACTGGAAAAAATCTCATGCAACCTGGTCTTCAGCAGTCAGATCAATCAAATTATTAAGAGCGACTATCAAATTATTCGGCAATAATTTGATAGTCGCTCGATCGTGCTCAGAATTTTGTAAAGTCGAAACTCACGATCACTTCAACTCGGTTGGAAAGGGATAGCTGAGCATGAGGTCCTGTCTTCAATTCCCAGGTCGGGCAAAGTATTATTGTGTTCTTCCATCTATAATTTGTCAGTAGCAACCCAGAGTCTGGATTTGTGCCCGGTTGGTGGCAATAGGCGCGCCCCCTATTACACGGGAGTTAAAAATGAATGGCGAAATGTGGTTATGCAGTAACCAGTAAGGTACATCTACCTGTACTCTGGAGCTCTGTGATGAAAATATACCCAAAAGCATGCTCAATCTTTGTCCACTTTTAAAATTATGATAAAAAAGAACTTCCTCTCTCCTTAAACATCATCGTTATATTTTCTTTACTCCTGTTTCATGTCTATTATTAAAAGATAGCTCTTAGCGATAAGACCGCCTCTTGCGTCACCCTTTGTAAATTTTCTATATTTATGTGTGTAATTTATATGGTTTACATAATAAACAGTATTCTATTATATTATATTCTATTTTACAACAACGCATTCAGGATATTGTTGTGATATCCGGGCTTCTGTAGTGCCTCGGCAATGTTTGTAGACGCACGCACTGACGGCTTTGATGCACTGTGGCGTAAGTAATCTATCTCGCTACTCCGCAGGCTTCGTAGCAGTCCCAACACTATCGCAGGGTAGTGTTGGGCTGTCTCAATCGATAGCCGCCAGGGCAGACAACCCGTTAGTGTGGGAGCTCGCAAATAGGATCCAACCTGTTTTAATTATTAAGTGCTAACACAGGGTAAGCTACTTTGTTACTAACACTGTAGACCGCATTGTAGTCTGAACGAATATAGATTATTAATAACAATATGCCTAACCCTTCAGGGATTACAGGTGTGATGATATGTTATTTAATGTAAACACTTCAATAAACCACAACAATCTTGGCAGATCGCCCTTAACTTGTATTAGATATTATAACGTAAATATCAAATAAACTTTACGCCGGTCTATTCGGTCATTACTGCCGGTCGATTCTGTAAAAATCTCACCGTGAAATCATAGGTGAAGTGAGCTTGAAGTGAGCAGTCAACAGTGTTAATCCTTAGCATTAGTCTACTGAATCTCACTTCACGCTCACTTCACCTATGTTCTCACATTGAAATTTTTATACATAGAATAGCACTACAGCTGAGCATTTAATAACACTATCTTAAAGGCGATGAGATCTAGAATACGTAGAGCTATCGTAAAATTGTATTGGATCATGAAACAAAGTATTCGACGCTTAGTATTGATGGCTTGTGCCGCCATATTGCTTTTAGTGGTGAAAAAGAAATGCGATTGGTATGAGTAGATGCTATTTATACAGCTTAAGAGGGACGCGCTAAGGCAGCCCGCAAAATTCAAATTTACTTAGTTACATTGTTTTTTTTTTAAATTTGCAGGTCAGTCAGTTTAGAGAATACAATCCCGGGATCCTAATCCTGGGACGGGCGTTTTCTGACCCCGAAAATCCGACTCAGATGAGACTGTACTTGACCAATCTCAGGATTTTCGGGATTGCCACTCCCGAAAATCCCGGGATTGCCCAAGTACTGTCTCGGGATTTCCGGGGTCAGGAAACGGCCGGGATCCTGGGATTAGGATCCCAGGATTGTATTCTCTAGTCAGGTTGTATGTTGGGCAAAATATGATTCGCGACCGAATAGTATCCGTGCTGCCGGTTTTCAGCAAGGTGATTGAAAAGGTAATGCTGAATCATTTTAACAGCAATAAAATATTAAATGATCATCAGTATGGTTCCACCAAGTGACGTTGTACGACTGACGCCGGAGTCACTGTATTTACGGTGTGGGAAGAGGCGCAAGACGTCATAGTTTTGTGCATCGTGCCGCCATATTACTTTTATTCGTGAAAAAGAAATATGATTGGTAAGAGAAAGTATTATTTATACAGAGAGGTGGTATGTTGATTAAAATATGAGTCGCGACCGTAAAAACTAAGGCTTCACAGAATTATAACCACTAGAATCAGCAATAAATCGTCTTAAGTTAGAATTTGCCTCAAATGTCATGATTTCATGAAATAGGCATTCACTAGGGTAATATGAAATTAAAGAGCTGTGTTGATATTTTTTATGATTATAATTATACTAGATGTTTTTTTTCGGGCTCCAAATTTTTACAGGGTGTTATACTCATGAATACAACAAAAAAATGATCATGAAACAACTTTCACTATGGGACCAACTCTGAAGTCACGAAAACAAAATCAGCTGTTTAATACAAAAGTTCAATACATACTTGACCAAAATGTATGAAACAGCTGATTTTTATTTTCGTGATCTCAGAGTTGGTTCCATAGTGAAAGTTATTCATATTCATGGGTGAACACCCTGTAAAAAATTGGAGACGGTAAAAAAAAGCATGCTGTATAAAAAAAATATTTGTTGTTGCCGCGAATCATATTTAGATCCACATACAACCAGACACTGAATTGCAAAAAAAGAAAGAAAATTTCAATTTCGCGGGATGCCCTGACGCTTTCTCGGTATGTAAAGATGGTCAACCAACCTCGGACCGACCGCGGCTAAGCGTGGCTTAACCTGATCGATGGACACGTGCGGCTGTTATTACTTAGCCACAAGCCCCTCTCGTGAAAAGTATCTAACATCGCAGAAAATAATAAAAAGATAAGCCTTAAATAAAATACAGAGATTTGTTAAAGGTGCAACGCGAAATAAGTTTAGCCAAAGCCTTCAGATGTAACAAACGCTTTTGAATAGATATGCTCAAAGGAATAATACTGAGCGAATAAACAGACAAGAAAATTTGGAGAATTTTCCATAAGAAAAGATTTCTTTTAAATTTTTCCTGTTTCTTCAAAGTGAAGTTGTTTATTCTGTATATCGGAAAATATCGGAATCCACCACAGACTACCTACAGTATTTGTCTTTCCTTCCCTTTTCAATCCATCCAAAGGATGTCTTTAAAAGATCGCTTTTAGCAATAAGACCGCCCATTGTGTCACCCTTTGTAAAATTTCTATATTTATGTCTGTAATTTATATGGTGTACATAATAAAGAATATTCTATTATATTTTTTTTCTCTTTATTTTAAGGGCTTTATCGCTGAGCGATAACGTCGCCCTGTAACATCAGCACAATCAACTAAACCTACACACAGATAATTCTTATTAAATATATAAAACAAAGAATGCCAGTTTGTACAATATTCTAGCTTGTACCGATAAAGAACATGCCAGGCTAGCATATCTCCTTCTTTGTTATATCTATGTAACCTTACCCTGTTTGCGGTAGTAGTGCGCAATGTCACACGAAATACATTGTATTTATAGTATAGCACAGTGTCATTATCTGTCTAGCCTTTTCCCAACCATGTTGAGGTCGGCTTCCAGTCTAACGGAATACAGCTGTATACCAGTATTTTACATGGAGCGACTGCCCCTTGGAAAACTGGCTGTCAGACTTTCAGGCTTCTGACCACCCTTAACGGCGGCCAATCCACGAATGGCAGCCGGGACTAACGGCTAACATGCTTTCCTAGGCACGGAGGGGTCTTGGTATATAAAGATGGTCACCCATCCACAGACCTACCATGGCAAGCGTAGTTTAATATGATCTATCGACTTGTGCGGCTGTTATTATTTAGCCACGGGCCTCTGTAAAGTATTTCATAGTGTCACTTAATTTATTTAAGTTGGTATGTTTTCATGTTTTTATTTTGGCACCTTGTTTCTTTCTTCTTTCATGATTCATGTTATTTGTTATCATTTAATTGTGTTTTTGTGAATTGTGCTATGTCTTTCGCATGCAACAAATAAATGGTTTATCTGTCTATCTATTATATCTAATTGCCAACCAGCCTGTTATTACACAAAGACAATATTCACATACAGTAATAAAACACTCCCTGGTAACACAAATAGCTCATATTTCAGGGAAGGTACGGACAACAGATGAACAATTTTAATTTGAAAGCAGACGCGCGTCGGATTTCCTCAAAACTGGGACGTGTCAGCAACAAACAACATTATTAGGTATTTTCGGACAACTTATTTATGTAAATGAAGTATCTACTATTTAAACAGCGTGGCGGGGACATCGATGCGCAACGCAACCTGTTAGGGCTCTTTCCCACGGCAAAATTCCGTTTTTTGCAGGATCCCGTTTAGTAGTGTACGTGTTTAAATACTTATACATATATTAACACAAGCATCCTGTTTGCCGGATACTGCAAACGGGTCTAAGATACAGGGACACCCCTAGTTTGGGGATCAGGGTTTCAATGTATTGTGCAAAAAAAAAAACTTCGAATTTATTTATTTTTTCGTTCTAGGACATGCCGATTTCTTCACTAAGTTTCTTTCACCGTTTTGAGAGCAGTGGTGATGAAATAATTTACACAAAGTAAAGCGCCTGTCAGGGTTCGAACCTACGACCTATACTCGTCAGTGGCGCCTGTTACCACTGGGCTACCACTGCACACTGCTCCTTATGAATATTTCACTTTTGTTCTATGGCAAAAATACACTCGAGAGCAATGAATTAGGGTCACATAAAGATACCTAAAAGAAAGAAAGAAATAAAGAAAAAACGTTTATTCTTTTACCTGAAAGTCGGAAACTAAGAATACTAGCTTAATGAAATAAATTGTGTTTAATAGACAATAAAATCTGTGTCACTTTGTATTATATTCATAAATAAAAAAAAAGCATATTTTTCTACCACTTTAATTCGTTTTTCTTTTAGTTTTAGGTCTTTGTATTACCCCCACTGCAGTTATGCGGCTTAGCATGCTGTACACCAAGTTTCTTATACGATGTCGGGGAATATTCTCCCATTCCTGTACGAGCGCAACTTTGAGCTCTTGAAGCGTAATAGGGGAAGGGTTTCGGTGTCTCACACATCGTCCGAGGTCGTCCCAAGCTTGCTTGATTGGGTTGTGGTCCGGGCTCGTGCTGGCCACTCCATACAGTTAATGTTCACCTCATGAAGGTACTCATTTACAATGTCACCAGTATGAGGCCGGTCTTTTCATGCGTAAAGATAACATCCTCTCCCAAATTGACCATAAATGGACCAACAGCTTGTTTTCAAGTGTTTGTTTTGGTTGGCCGATATTGTTAAACTGAACACTTGTAACAGTTGAGTGAGAGACTGTGATAAGTATGTGGACCAAACATTATGTTCATGTGTTACTAACAGTTATGGACTACGTCTGAAATAAATGTCTTATTATTATATAAATTACCACCCCAAGCCACTAAGCATAAAGCGTTCTCAGAATAGAAGTGTAAACATACCCATTATTTTGTTCGGAACGCGGCACGTGTAAGTGACGTCATGTTATTGTTAAGCTTGTGGGATGAAAAAATGTGTGACGAGGTGTGTTCCTTCTAAATTGTGTGTATTTATGGAAATAAAACAATAACTTTTTGAAATAATAGTACCTATATTTTTTTAATTATAACGACTTTTGTACAGTAAACTGGAACAAAGTCGCTCCAATTAGATTCCATTTTGAATGAATAATACATAACACTGCATTACTGATGATTCATGTTAGCTTGTTTCATAACGATCCCAAAGACATAACTTTTATATACAGCTCCCATACAAAACTTTAGAGATTTAATCACAGGCGCCGATATCGGAAGTACCACCCGGAAGTACCTCCACAGATGTGGCGATTCGCGCAAAATGAAGTGAAGACCACACACACCACACGTGAAGGGTCTTGAAATACGATGCCCACGCTCCAATTTAGGGCCGTTTGCAGGTCTCAATGGTTTTAAATTTGCTTTAGCAAGTCGTCGTCTTACAGTCCAACTTGGAACTATTAAATAAATACTAGCATCGAAATTAAAAAGTGATTCTTTCAAAGAAACGAAATAGTAGTGATGACCCGACTATGGGTTTCGCCTATTTTGAACTAGCTCTAGTGACGTGAAGGTGACTAAACTATCGGCTGTAAGGGTTAAATTAAATTATCTAGTGAAACTTCGCAGACGTGATAGCTGTTGATATCAAATAAAGACAAAAAAAATGGGTCAACGACCTCTATGTTCACGTCTGCGGAGTTTCACTAGCTAATACAATTTGACCCTGTATACACTGTTTTATTTATTTATTTATGTTTGACAGGGAAGTCACAAAGTAATGTCAAGCTGAACTTCATAGCTGAACAGTTTTACGAGTATATTAACTGAATTCCGAAGCTTGAATATTATTTACGATTCAGTGAGTTTCAAAGACAGCGTGCATTCTATTGAAATATTCCACTGAAATTCATGACGAAAGGGGATTGCAAGGGCTTTTATAAATTTTGTACACAATTGTATTAGGACAGTTTTGTAAAAATGTCATATTCAATAGCGATATTTGTGAGGAGCTTGTGCTAAGTAATACCAGCCGTACGGGTCGACCGATCAGGTTAAGTTACGCTTGCCGCGGTTGGTCCATGGATGGGTGACCATCTTTACATATCAAGACCCCTCCATGCCTCGGAAAGCACGCTAAACTGTTGGTCCCGGCTGTCATTCGTGGATCTTTGGCAGTCGTTACGGGTCGTCAGTAGCCGAAAAGCCTGACTGAGTCTGTGTTGTGGAGGGCAGATAGGCAGTCACTTTATGTAGAATACTGGTATTCAGCAGCATCTGGAAGCCGATCCCAACATAGTTAGGACAAGGCTAGGCAGCTTCTTTGACAATTAAGTATGCAATTTTGTGATGGCTCTTCTCAAATAGAAATGCGTTTTCTAATCGTGTTGAATTTCTTTTTGGGGTCCGGAATAAGAAGGTATAAATTTAAGGAAAAGAGAGTAAGGAATCTAGCGGTGTAATTGCGTAATAAACTTACAATAGTAATTCCTTTCATTTTGACAATTCAACAACCCTTCATAGGTTATGAAGGTATTGTTAAGCAGACGATTCTTTCTAACATAATTATGACGCTGGCAAAAGACGGAATTGTGTGGAAAAGGGAGATACACATAACGCAATAATGTCGTTGTAATGGGTAATATCAATTTGAAGGGTCTCCACATCGTAAACTCCACGGTCAGGTTCTGTTGTGTTTTAGTGTTTGTAGTGATTGGTTCCTGAAACAAAAACCAGCTTTTTTCATATTCTGAAACTTGCGCAAGTACAGGTTTGTAGTCAGGATGAATAGTTTTGATTTTACCCGCAACAATGAGTTTGTATTTAATAGTGTTTCTCGGAAAAGCTATGAAAACCAAAGACCGAAAGTATCCTGTCAAAAACTTTTTACTTAAACAGCAAATTCATTTAGAAACATTATAATGTTTTTAATTTTTTGACCCAACAATACGCCACACGCTTATGTGCATTGAATTATTTTATCCTTCTCATGTTTACATTAATATCCAATGGGGATTGCCACCATTAATGAATGGTTTTTGTAGTTTCAATATACCATTGTTTAGCGGTCCAAAGAATAGGTACAACTCTTTCCAATTATCAACAATACGGGGTCAAATAAAATGATGTATTAATTAATAGATATCGATAATCATTACGTCTGCAGAGTCTCTCTAGCTAAGTTCATTTGATCTTGTATAGTGCTCGTTTCCGAATAAAAAGGCTGTGTTATGTTGGCATCCGAACAGACAAACATGACGAAATTATAAGGGTTCCGTTTCAAAGACGTACCTTTTACCCTTCTACTTCCAGAAATATCCTAAAAACATCACGAACACATACGATTAAAGTCTTAAAACCTAACACTATAGAGCTCTTAAATTAATTATTTCTGTTCCAACAGACTCGCGCAGATTGTCCCGAGGAAAGGCGCAGCTAACGTTTTTAGTCAGTTGCTAGCTACGTCACATCCGCTTTTTACTAGAGGCTTTTAGTAGCACTAAACGTTTTCAATAGTGATGGTGGAAAATGAAGATTTTTAAAAGCTGGCTCTTTTATTTCGATGTACGTTTTTATAACACTTCTGGTTGATGAACTTGCACTAACTGAGATGCAGTAGTTAGTAATTAAGGCTAAAAATAATCGGAACTCGATGTTATCTTGATTTTAATTAAGTACGAAGCTCGTGGCTAGATGGTCATAGCCGCCAGGTGCGATCGATCAGGTTAAGCTACACTTGCCGCGGTCGGTTCGTGGATGGGTACATTATATCCTGATCCGTGGCTCGGAAAGCACATTCAACCATTGTTCTCGGCTGTCATTCGTAGACCTTTGACAGTCGTGTAGGAGCATAGTAAGTATCAGTGTTTTGTTCAATTACGATGAAAGTAAACGAAGCTAAAGTAGTATTTAAGGGTCGTAGCAGGTGGCGTTATGTAGTTTCTGCCTACCCCAATAGGAAAAAAGCGTGAGTTTATCTATGTTTCAATTAAACTGAGTCTTCATTATACGTCAAAGAACAAACACAAACATGAATATTATAATATCTCATTCTCATATTTATGAACGAATGTCAAAACAGGTATAACAATAGTAACTATCCGCATACAAGTAGGTACTCGCAAACAAGACCCCATCTATTTTATACCTCGTAAAGTTAGCCAGCAATGTCTGTTAGACGGCTTAAGTAATTGTTTGGTGAAAGTAACGTAACTTAGGAATTAATTGAGTTTATTTATCTTTTCAACGGTTAGATACAGCAGCTGGGGTAGATGGTAGGTATTTATGTAAGCAGATTAATAGAATTAAATAAAAGACAAATGTAAGCGGTTAATTGATTGAAATATACAACATTATTTTTAGTATATTGCAAACCTGAGTATAGTTTGTTCAGAATAAGTAAATGAATCGATTCCAATAATTTTTACACCATGTTATATTTTGTCCCAAAAATATCTAAAAAAGGTTACAAGTTGTACACCGAGCGACACTAAGTACATAATTATCTGCAATCATATGCGCACAACACAGGTCACGGCCGGTCGGCCGGCGGCGCTGGGTGTCACGTGATAAGTGGTAACCATCTTTTTGTACGGACAAGCAGGTAAAAAAACAAGCTTATAACTTTGTGATTTTTCATGATACAGTTTTGAAATTTTGCACATAGATTCTTTACATAAAAATACTAGACACTTGTTTCGGGTTTCGCGTATACTAAAACTAATTTTGTATTTTTTTTTCGTTTGTCTATATTGTGTCCCGCTGCTGGGAAAAGGCCTCCCCTTTTTCTTTCCAAACCTCCCTGTCTTGATCAAACTCTGGTCATGCTGACCCTGCAAACCTCGTTAGATCGTCATACCACCTTCGCCGTGGTCTACCTCGACAGCGATGTCCTCCTTCAGACGTCTAGTGAGTGATGATCTTTGCCCATTTCTCCGGGTGCATTCACGAAACGTGTCCGGCCCACTCCCACTTCAGCCTGGCTGTTTTTTCTCCAAGATCCGCTACTGAGTTATGGAGCGCAGCGTGGTGTTTCTGACTCGGTCTGTGTGCTTGACACCTATAACGCTCCATTGCCCGTTGGCAAATCTTGAGTTTGGACTTCTGTTGTTCAGTAAGTGACCAACTTTGTGCACCGGAGGAAATATAATGATAATAATTTTGTTTCGCTCCCAAAGTCCAACAAAGACTGTGTAGTATGTAGTATATAGTACAATTAATTAATGTGTTTAATGGTTGTACTCGTACAGCACCACATAAAAAATTATCTACCTACTCCCAAACTAAGTCAAGCTTGTATTTTGGGAGTTAGTGGTTCTAAAGATGCAGGAGAGAATGGAGGAATTGGACAGGACTTGGACCGGGTTGATATCGGTCCAAGTCCTGCCCAAGTCCTCCGTTCTAAAAGTCGTAGTTTAAATAAGAAAATAAGAGACCATACTGAATTTTAACTATTTATTTCAACAGGACTTGTACACTTTTACGCGACTACAACGAAACAGTTTTATTATAAAAAACACGCACCGCATTTATAATTTTTAAACTAATTCTTAATTCGTTTGAGTGGTTGAATGCAACCAGAATAATTTTTCTGCCCGCCTGCATGATGTAAGGTTTCCTTTTGCAGACAACCTACTGCCTGGTTTGGCTAGTAGTCGCATATGACGATTAATGATTGAGGGTTCTTGGGTTTTATCCCTGGGCAAAGAGAAATTGGGTTTTTCATTATAAAATTCTCAGAAGAAGTGTGAAGTATGATTTGTGGGAATGGATATTATTAATTGCCAGTAACTATCAAATATCGCGATCTTAAGAGCAAACACTATTTTTCATACAGAAAAGGGCCCTGGGCACCAAAGTATTTTACCCTATGAATCGAAGTAAACTTTTCACGATACTTTGAACAACCACACTAACTTCCACTACGCCAATTAATAAATTTAAACCGTTCATCCTTCGGCAATAATCCCTTTATCATCATTCTATCAGTATTTAATCTCGCCTTCACGCCTCAGAGAACAGGATCAAAGATACAAGTCCAGAAAACTTTCCTCCATCAGAGAACAAAGTTATCTCTTTATTAAAACCATAGAGTATGGACACAGCCGCTGCCAGAGGTGGCACTATAAACACTTTCCGTACAAACTAAGCGTGTCACCGTTTAGACGCACTATGACACAAATGACGTGTAGAAACTGATGGCTTAGAAGGCGGTCCGTGAAAAGTTGTGCAAAATCAGCCTATGATATTCCCACTTCTGGGACACAGGCCCCTGGGACACAGTGGGCTATATCTACCATGTAGGCCCAGTGTGGGTTGGTAGACATGTTTTCGAATATCGGTTCTAGGACATGCCGGTTTCCTCACGATGTTTTACTTCACCGTTTTGAGGGTGATGTCATTATTAACACACATCGGCAGTTGTGTGCTCAGCGCGTTTTCGGCGCCACGCATTTTTTTTTTTGTCATTCGTGGATCTTTGCCAAAGATCCACATGACAGCCGACCCCAACATAGTTGGTAAAAAGCTAGGCAGATTGAATGTCGTCTTTAGACGCTGACGGCGCGGCGGTTCCGTGGTCTGTGATAACGCAAATTTCAACCGCAATATTTAGAAATTGTAGCTTTTGACTAAACTTTTTAGTGTCTAGACGAATATAAAGAGGTTTTATGCTGAAGCATCTGTTTTGGGATGACTCGTGAAATGTAAACAGTTTGTGAGGACACTAGCTTTGTTTAGGGTGTATCTCAACTTCAGTTGAGATTGGGAATTAAATTGCCAAAAATGATACAGTATTTTTTTCTTACGAAACGACGCGTGCTTTACTTATAGTAACCAATTGTGCAAAAACGAGTAGCGGCAGCACATAGCATACGCAGACTTCCGACTTCGCCATTGTCTTAGACGGTATTGAGAGCTCCTGCGCTTACACACAAATACACAGTGAGTATGCACACTTGGTAATCAAAAGTAAAGCGCGCGTCGCTTCCTGAGATCATCTGTAACTTCATCTTTGGTCTAATGTTGTGGTCGCAAACGGTATTGCTGAGAAAAAAAAAAGTAAAAATCTCAACGTCAAATCTAAAGTGAAGTGTGCTTGAAATGAGCTATCTATAGTGTCAATCCGACAGAACACTTCACACAAGCCTTCACGGTGAGGTCGGGCAAGGTATTTAGGTTTTTGACATACAGATTTTATCCATTGCACCATACACAGACCAACTACGGCAAGCGTAGCTTAACGTAATCGATCGACCTGTGCGGCTGTTATTATTTAGCCACGGGCCCCTCTGTTGCTTCATAAGTACGAAAAATTTGTCTGCTCATCAACGTAAATAACGCAATGAATTTATTATAATAGAATACTCTTTATTATGTACACCATATAAATTACAGACATAAATCGACTGCCGCAACAAATACTATCGAAACTGCAAATCACGTACTTCAAAGGAGAGCAATTCAAAGTTGTAATTCGATGCAAAATTGAATTTTATATATATATACAACGTGTAACGTTAAATGCGCAAAACCTCAGACACCCCAACTGATTTTTAATTCAGTTGACCTATTTCAGAGAGAAAATAAGTCCTAAAAAAAATGTAAAGGTTTTATGTGCTGTTTTAGTTTTACTGGCCATTCTGATCGTTTCATGCGTCTGCGACGACGCTTTACCGAGGGAGGAGTCGTCACCGGGCCGCTGCGCTTCGCTGACATTGGCTTGCTTGACCTATTAATAAATAGACACAGCAACGTTTTTAATGAAGATTTTTTGAAAAATGTGACCTATATTAAAAAGTGCTTCAATTAATTCTGCTCGTTATTCTGATCAAACTATTTTCAGGTTTTGCGCATTTAACGTTACACGTTGTATATCAAAAACTTAACTATATCTATAACTTTACGAACATTTTTATATGTCGTGGCCAAGCTTGGATGCATGACAGATTTTTAAATTACTATAAAACTAGTGGCCCACTCCTCGTGCGGGTGATAATGCGATGGCGACATAATATCGATGTTTTGGTGTTATATCTAAGTTAAATATGAATGTAGTAGGTATATATACAGAGTCTATTTAGATTGTCATCGACACGATAAGAAAAATAGAATCTACAAACGCTTATCATAACTTCCCAATGTAATTAGTTAGGTAAGCTAATTTCTGTAAAGACAAGATAGGTAGGTACCTACACAAAAGTTTGTGTATTTCCCTGTAGCGTGATAAAATCAAAGCAGTGTTTAATCAAGATTAAGATAATTTGGCTAAAGACTGCCCATTTAAGGTACTGCTGCAGTGCTATTCTGTAAAAATCTCACCGTGAGAACTTAGGTGAAGTGAGCGGGAAGTGATATGACTGATACAAGCTACAATGAAATGAACAGAATTGTGCTTACCTCAAATAACGTTTTAGACACGTCATCCGCTCCTAGGGAAAACAAGTGAATGACGTCTCTCAGACGTGAAATGCACCCAAGGGGTTAATATCTTGCGTATGAGACTAACAACTATTGGTGATGATTCCCGATTGCATCCTATTCACTCGAGACCTGAGAACTTCTAACTGCCGTGCGATTCTGTAACCATATCACCGTGAAAGCTTGGGTGGAGTGAGCTGTCATTCACTAGGGATTAACACTATTAAGTGCTCACTTCACTTATGATTTCACGGTGAGATTTTTACAGAATCGACCGGCAGGTATTAGGTATTCGTTCGCAAAAATACTCTTGTTGGGGATTTACACTAGTGTAAGTCGATTTTTGCTGTGCGGCTGCCGGATTATCGCTTACCATTCGTCTCACAAGCCGAATCGCCACCCCATTTACACAGGTCGATAAAAATTGCAGGTGACTAGTTAGTACATTTTGCATCAAAATGACGATCGACCTTCATGCGGCGGCCGATAACTGAGCATTTTCACTGTCAATTTCATTTAACCCGCCGCATACACCCTTTTGCCGCACGACAATACCAGAAACCTGCTCTATTGGGACTTGGGATTTTAGTCACCTGCGGCTTAGCCGAATTATCATTTAGGCATTCAATTTTTGTGGTGCGGCGAAAATCGTGTGACTATAGGCACTTGTGTAAAGCACGTATAATTTCCCAAAATCGATTGACTGTTTTTAGTTTTTAATGGAATACTTATAATTAAAATAACTTATAATCTCAACAAGTGTAGGTTCATGGAAGGCTCAGACCTCCAGAGTGTATGCGGTGTCTCTCCACAGACAATGGCTCAGCTCCCATCTTGCACCGCATGCGCTGTCACCTGCGCACGTGAGGACCTAATTGCCGCGTCAGCGAATGGTATCCACGATGCTGAATTTTGGGACAAACAAATTTAAAAAAACTATGTTTATTTTTTTCTACTCTTGCCATCGACACGTTAAGAAGAAGAAGAATGGAAAACTATTTATTACTTCAAACGCATCATTCTTCTGTGACCATTCTTAGATAAGAAGTAAACATGCAGTTTAATTTGATCTTAAGAATTAGCTTTTTGACAATAATAAGCATCTAAAAGCAAGCCTTTTGCCTTTCTACTGTGTTCGTCAGTAGTTTTTTAGGTTTCGTACCCAAAGGTTGCCAATGGGATCCTATTACGGCTCTGCTGTCCGTCTGTAGTAGTGTTAAATATTGTACCTACGGGGGTGCGGAACCCTTCGTGTGCGAGTCCGACTCGCTCTTGGCCGCTTGTTTTTACGTTTAAATGAACATATATGCCATTATTTTGCCATTTATATCCATTATAATCCTGAAAGTCAATTTAGAACTCGCAAAAAACGACAGTCAAAAAACCAACTACCAACCTTTTCTCATCCGTAAAATGACTGTGAAGTATCGACAAAGTTCTCTAAAGCGGCCAAAGTGAGAAATTGCAAGCCGAGTTTTTTTTTTTGTTTTAACCTCAAAGGAATTGGTAAAATTGCTCCAACGAGCTATTTCAAGCCACGTAAGCGTTTTCCAACTTTTAAGTGCGGGCTTAAAAAGTCCGAGTAATTTAATTGTTCCCGGTGAGAAGGGTCTTTTAACGTCCACTGTACGATGAACATAGGATATTGAATTGGAATTGGAAATTAATAAGCGTTTACTTGAATTTGCGTGTCAATGTTGCAGTTTGAGAATATACTATTTTAATGTATGTACCTATGTCGGTAAAAGTGTGTTAAATATTAACGGTAAGTTATACACTACAATTAGGCCTGGCCTCTTAAGTAATATATTCAAAACCACCATACAGTACCAGTATGTATATTTATTCTGAATTAAAATGCAATGATATTTTATGAAAACTTATAAATAATTAAAAAAAAAAATAATAACAATACAATATCCTAACTTAAGTAAAGTCTATTAACAAACTATTACCAGAATCGTAAATCTAAAATTAAAACTAAAAAATATACTTATTTCTACTTAGAAACAGTGAAGGAAACTACATAATTGTTTATCAAATTGCCACACTAGGTACGTCAATTTGCCGTGATTATACCCATTTCATCATACAGTGAAACGCGAAATTCTGATCTTATAACTTGCAACCAAATAACACGAAGTAACTATCACACTATTGTTAACTTAAAACTTAGAGAATCCTCAAGGAAGCTCTCCAAAGTATGTCTTATGAAAAAACAGATTTACTGACTGTGTCAAAGTAAATATAGGTATACAATTTTCACCTATGTATGTTAAATATTTACCAAATATAGATAGTAAGAGTTAAGCTACTCAACATATGTATAATTATTTGCCCATTTTCAACTTTTGTTTATTTATTAATTTTAAAAGACTAGTTTATCTCTTCTCGCCTGAAACACAGGATTACCTAGTTCAGGCACGTAAGTATTAGCAATACAATTTTTATTTAAGCAAAGCTGTACTAATTTTCATGCCTTATAATTTTTTAATAAATATATTATTATTATTATTTATGTGTGTGTCACGTGTATGTGCGTGTGTTTCACATGTGTATGCATGTGAGTCACGTTGGTATAGGTGTGTGTCACGTGTGTTTGCACGTGCGTCACGTGTGTATTAGTATGTGCGTGTGTATCACGTGTGCATGAATGTGCGTCACGTGTGTTTGGGTGTGTGTCACATGTGTATGCATGTGAGTCACGTTGGTATAGGTGTGTGTCACGTGTATTTGCACGTGCGTCACGTGTGTATTAGTATGAGCGTGTGTGTCACGTGCGCATGAATGTAGGTCACGTGTGTTTGGGTGTGGGTCACGTGAATGTCACGTGTGTATGCGTGTGGGTAACGTGTGCGTGCGTATTGGTCACGTGTGTGTCACGTGTGTATGCATGTGCGTCACGTTTGTATGAGTTTGGGTCACGTGTGTACACGTGTGAGTCACGTGTGTATGCATGTGGGTCGCGTGCGTACGCGTGTGGGCCACGTGTGTATGCGTGTAAGTCACGTGTGTATGCGTGTATGTCACGTGAGTATGCGTTTGAGTCACGTGTGTAAATGGGTGCCACGTGTATGTGCGTTTGAGTCACGTGTGTATAAGTGTGGGTCACGTGTGTGTCACGTGTGCAAGAAAGTGAGTCACGTGTGTTTGGGTGTGGGTCACGTGTGCGTCACGTGAGTATGCGTTTCGGTCACGAGAGTATGCGGTTGTGTCACGTGTGTATGTGTGTGTGTCACGTGTATGTGCGTTTGAGTCACGTGTGTATAGTTGTGGGTCACGTGTGTGTCACGTGTACATAAATGTGAGTCACGTGTGACTGGGTGTGGGTCACGTGTGCGTCACGTGAGTATGCGTTTCGGTCACGTGAGTATGCGTTTTTGTGCGTAAGTGGGTGTGTCACGTGTATGTGCGTTTGAGTCACGTGTGTGTAGGTGTGGGTCACGTGTGCGTCACGTGAGTGTGTTTTGGTCACGTTAGTATGCGTTTGTGTCACGTGTGTATGCGTGTGGGTCACGTGTGTACGCATGTGAGTCATGTGTGCCTGAATGTGAGTCACGTATGTTTGAGTATTGATCACGTGTGCGTCATGTGAGTATGCGTTTCGGTCACGTGAGTATGCGTTTGTGTCACGTGTGGATCTATGTGTGTCACGTGTATGTGCGTTTGAGTCACGTGTGTATAGGTGTGGGTCACGTGTGTGTCACGTGAGCTTGAAAATGAGTCACGTGTGTTTCGGTGTGGGTCACGTGTGTGTCACGTGAGTACGCGTTTCGGTCACGTGACTATGCGTTTGTGTCACGTGTGTATGTGTGTGTCACGTGTATGTGCTTTTGAGTCACGTGTGTTTGGATGTGGGTCACGTGTGTGTTACGTGTGAATGAATGTGAGTCACGTGTGATTGGGTGTGAGTCACTTGTGCGTCACGTGAGTATGCGTTTCGGTCACGTGAGTATGCGTTTGTGTTACGTGTGGATGTGTGTGTGTCACGTGAAATTGCGTTTGAGTCACGTGTGTATAGGTGTGGGTCACGTGTGTGTCACGTTTGTTTTTGCACGTGCTTCACGTGTGTATTAGTATGTCCGTGTGTGTCACGTGTGCATGAATGTGAGTCACACACGTGACCCACACCTATTGTGGGTCAGCTGTGTGTCACGTGAGTATAGTTTTACTGGTCATTCTGATCGTTTCTTGCGTCTGCGACAACGCTCTATCGAGGGAGCAGTCTTCATCACCGGGCCGCTGCGCCGCGCATTGTAGAGGGGTGCGGGTGGGGCGAGAGGTGCGAAATCGCTCGCGTTGGTCTGTAGTGGCGCGCTCATAATAATTCTGTCGCAATTAATATTGTACAATGGATTGCACAAAGTCTACGGCCAAATCAACATCGTTCGAACAGTTTTTGTTTAAAGATAAGATTTATGTTGCCGTTATCAGTGAAACGTGGTTTGAACCAGACAGCCACTTTAATTTGAATGACTATAACCTCTTCAGATCGGACCGTTATGACGGCTATTGGGGGGGTAAATGTTACAGGGCGACGTTATTGCGAAAGCCCTTAAAATAATGAAAAAAAAAAAATGGTGGGATATACTGATAGCTGACTCCACGCTCACTTCAACTAAGTTTTCACGGTGAAATGGTTTCAGAGTCACACTGCTGATCTGCAAATTGCAAAAATTGTAAGATTTGAATTTCTCGGATTACCCCGACGCTTTCGCTTGAAGTCCCAAATTCTATTTTAAAATCAACATCAAGATATATTTCATTTGACAATTGAGGTTAATTTTATAACCTCAGTTTTCGTCGATCTTTTTAAAATTACAATTTAATAATGTTATTCAAACAGTAATTGTTGGGCAAAGTGATGAGATGTAATGTTGAAACCTTTTAAATATAGATTAATGTGTTACTAAGTCTCTTTAGTAAATGATTGCGTAAGACTTTAACCTGAACACGATGTTTAAACTTTCATCAGATACGTTTGGTATAGACTATATTATACAACGTGTAACTGAATATATATACACATCAATGTAGTTTTATTCCAGAATCGGTTACTGAATCAATTCCTGTAATTTTTAATGTAGGTAATATATAGTTCCAAAAATAATTAAAACTATGTAAATTACAGCCACTCTAGCTGTAGAATGTAAAGAAAACAAAACGGATAAAATACCTACTCCGTTAGACCTTTATACGTGTGCGGCTGTGTGCTTGCGGAGATTTGTACTGTGACCATAATTTGCACCCACAATCATTATAATTAATTGAATTATTAAATAATGTTTTATACATAACAGTAAAAAATCAGTGTAAGTATTATGATTATAACATAATATTCTAATTGGGGTGTTTAGCGGCGTGCGTTTATCTCGAGACATGTTGTGTACAAAAATTCAAGCCTTTTCTCATGAGAATAAACAGAAATTACAGAACGTCCTACCGTTTCCTTTTACTTAGTTCAAGTCCATTCACCAGCACCCTAATTGCGTAACACACTATTACTCTTCAACTTTAATTTTGAAGCATATTGCTAATCCATTGCTCCATATGTTCAAAAATGTGTTTGCTCAACAACGTAAATAACGTAATGAATGCTGTTGAACTGTCAAAATGAAACCCATTGCTACTGATAGTGCGTTACGCAATTACCCTGCTAGTCATCTTTATTCACAAAATCCACGTTCGCACAAAATCTAAAAAAGAAAATTCTACGAGTATACCAAAACCGTTTTCAAAGCAACCCAAAGATTGTGATTGACATCTTATCACATTTTCATTACTCCATTCAAAGTTGAATCGTGAACAAAAAGGAAAAATTTTGTGAGGCACTCACTGCAGGAGTTTCTTTACTTCCCTTTCCTTATCCATTGTATGAACTGGCTTTGAAAGAGTAATCAGTAATGTTTTTAATTTTGCTGATGTTAGCGGAAAATAATTACAAAAGTGTAGATTGTTTATGGTTAGGAAGATAAACACCCACTTCAACAGTCACATATATAGTTTATTTTTGTAGCAAGATAGGAGGAGAACTCACAGTAGTAGTTAGATAGATTTAAGAACATAGATTTAGGAAAACAATAGTAGAAGGTAAGCTATTAAGAGTTTGCATACAAGTAACGCGGGCTTCGCGGAGGTGTAATAATTCCGACTGAAGGTTCAAGGTATATGTCTTGGCGAGCGCATCGATCGGCGTGCGCGGGCGACGGTACATAGCTATGCGTATGTACGAAACTAGCCGGCCCGCCGCATACTACCGAGTGTCATCCGGCGATGCTTGTGAATTATAGTTTTGTGATGTGGATGAATGTAAGTGCGATTTGTATGAGTGATGTACTCGTATGTCTGTGTGTTATATAATACATAAATAAGTGATATATAAATTTATTAGTTTGCAGTTGTGTAGGGTTTTTAATATGTAAAGATAAATAAATTAATAAATACAATAAGTTGCCTACAAAAGCATTGAGACACATAGGAAGACTGGGTATACAAGGTGGAGACGACAATACTACAATAAATGAAACTGCGTATATACCGGATGAAATATATAATGATCTATACTACACCTGCTTGGAAAGTACCTTGATACTTTATCAAATTTACGGTAGAAAGTACGTCATTGCATATCGAACAAATATGCGGGGAGAAAACGCATCTGAGCGGGAGAGAAAAGTGTATTAAAATCCATTTCTTACGTGGTTTTTCTTTTTTAATTTTGGGTAAGACTATGCGCCGGTAACCTAAATATCAAAAGCCAAAAAGTTTTTACAGTGAGTTTTTATCTCCAAGTTCGCAAAATGACACTGGCCACTAGCTGTGTGTTGGATGGTGTCGGGCTGGCAGTGCAACCCTGCGGCGGCAGGATAAACAATTTGAAAAAAGAACATGTGAAAATTGCAGACGCCATTGGCGCCATTTCCAATTTGTGTATTGTTTGAGGATTCAGTTTTCGTAGAAAGTAAAATAAAGATTTCGTTTTTTATTTTCCTCGTAGGTGTAGTATAAAGCACTATGTATCACTCGAGAGAAAGTGCGATTCCCGATATCGGGTGTTTTAAAGCCCTCGCCTACGGCTCGGGCTTCAAACGACACCCTCGACGGTAATCGGTCACTTTCTCCTCTCGGTGAACAATGTACTATTGTCTCCCTGTCTCATCCTGTCGCATCGCATCGCCCGCCCGCGTTTAACTTCGTTTTCGCATAGCGTTCTTTGCGACTGTTTTCTTTCTGCTCGGCTCCTAAGGATCGTGGGTCATGTTAATAGCCTATAAGCTTCCTAACAAAGTGGGATATAAATTTCAAAAAGTTTTTTGAAATCCAATTCGTAGTTCCAGAGATTAGCGCATTCAAACAAACAAACAAACTCTATAGGTTTATTATTAGTGGCTTACACTCCAAACACTTGGATTTCAACGCATTTTCATTAGGCACAAATTATCTTAGATGTGTCGAGACTTGAGACGTCGTTTGTATACGAGCTGTTAATAGTCTGCGGCGTATTGTCACCAGAGACGCAGCAGTGGTAAGGAAGTAGGCACACTGAGCGTGTTATAAGCGTTATGGGTATTTTAAAGTTTACGCAAGATATCGCATTTTATTACGCGTTCGTGTTTTTTTGCTTGGTTAGTTATGATCTAATAAACGTTGACCATGGTTTGGACGTATATTCAGAAAAAATATTGTTATGCAAATTGAATACCAACTTGTAAATTGTCCGTATATTCAAATTACAACTGTCATTCAAATTACACGGCTAATTGATGTAGGGCGTGAATTTCCTTCACAATTAATTTCACGGACTGTGCAGTACCTTTGTACTCAAATTTTTAAAATGTCATATCCATATGTTTTTTACTGTGTGTACATAAATAATAAAATAAATAAATAAATAAATAAGGAAAAAACTCCTCAAGTGTAAATAAAAATGACCTCATTCTCTTTCTTGTTTTTACTGAGAAATAAAAGTAGCAGCTTAAAGAAGAAGTAGCAAAAATGCCCCAGTTCTGACTGCAAAGATAAGTATCTCAAAAAATCGCTAAAAATTAGTATAAAAAAATGATATACTTCCGATCACCGGAAGTATATCATCCTTACTGCCTAGCACATAAAAAAAATGCTCTAAATATTAATTCAGGTGCAGAATACCTGTAATATACTAACTTTGATTTTAGTTTTACAATAGGATTCAAAAGCAATTAAACACTGTAATAGCTCATTTTGATAATAGAAATTATACTAGGTTAATAATATTAACATATTTAAAAAGTATCCGTGACTTACCTCACATATACGATGATTTTAAAATAGCAGGCGCAATAATAAATTGCTTTCAAGAGCCTTTCGAGGACAGCGCCTATACTGAAGAGTTTTGTCAAATAATAAGACTAAATATGCATAAACCAAACTTGTTAGCAGATTATGTCGAAGAACATAATCTAAACAAGCAAAGAGTTCCCTTTGTGAGGTTGGAAGCAACTAGTGAAGAAGTTAATGATTTTCCGAGATTGACATATGAGGATTTAATTATGATATCAGTTGGATCCTATCATCCGAAAATAGCACGGTCATACTGCTCTGGACATATTAATAGAACGGGTGTGTTTGAGATTGAATTTTACAGACATCCAGAAGAAATAAATACATATTAACAACGCAGAAAATAATGCCCTCATTAGATGTAAGATTCAGTCATGACATGTCCGGAGTAAAATATACCGGACGTATTTATTATATAATTGCAGAGTTGAAGGGCGCGACACAAGAATAAACAACGCGATAAAAGAATATTTTTGTACATGTATACATGGGCGCAGGACACTGGGAGTCTGCGCCCATGTAATGACTATTTTGTATTATCTTGGTTGGGCGAGATATGAAGATGTTTTTAGCCACCCAGCCCATTTTTTAGATCATATTTTGCTAGATGTAGAACAAGAATAAATAAGTTTTATTTATTTTATTTTTTTCTTTACACCTTCCTTGTAACAACATAGCAAATGAATGTAGAATGTCACATAATTATGTTCATTTGTTTAATCTTTATGTCATCTTTATTCCACTTTTTTATGATCGTTAGAGTAGTAGGTATTGTATAATTGAAAGTTAAATTTTATTTATTTATTTTTAAATATTTTTAAGATAAGTAATACTGTGCCTGAGATAATATTTGGAGCAATTTCTAAGTATGATAGCCAGTAAGGATGACAATCGGAGGTATGCCATTTATTAATACTCATTTTTATCTATTTTTTTAGATATTTTTCTCAGCTGTCGGACGTGGGGTAATTTTCTATGGAAGTTGCAACTTCTTCTTTATGCCTAAATTTAGCCTTTCTTCTCATTGTGTCTCAGCCCCAAAACCACAGTTTTCACTCGACAATCTAAACACAGCTGAGGTGTAGGCTATAGTATATCTTCTATTGATTACGTATGCAGCCACTGTTTGTGCTAACAATTTATTACTATTGTTCTCATTTCCAGTAGTTTTGCTGTTTATTCTAAATAATTAATGAGATTCTCACGAGCTTAAAGGATATTTATGTACTTTTGGGGGTTTATGAAGATAGGAGGGACTTACAAATTACGGGATTTAAGTATATTATTGGCTGGGTAGGTACATTATTCCTTGTTGTTTAATGGGTAATATGTAGTATATACTAATATTATAAAAATGTAAAATTTGTTTGTATGTAGGGGGCAGTTTCTGGAGCTTATACCCCCTACAATCATCATCTGCATAGCCTTTTCGTCTGCTTCCAGTCTAACCAGATACAGTTGAATACTAGTATTTTACATGTAGCTACTGCCTATCTGACCTCCACAAACCAGTCAGTTACTGGGTAATATGATAACCTTTGGTAAGATTGGTT
Source organism: Eremobia ochroleuca (assembly GCA_949629135.1). Taxonomy (NCBI): domain Eukaryota; kingdom Metazoa; phylum Arthropoda; class Insecta; order Lepidoptera; family Noctuidae; genus Eremobia; species Eremobia ochroleuca. The sequence continues at coordinate 21,121,080 of OX451391.1, forward strand.
GTCAGACTTTCGGGCTTCCAACGACCCGTAACTACTTTTACAGTCGGGACCAACGCATCCATGGATCAAGCGCGGCAAGCGTGACTTAGCCAGATCGATCGACCCGTGCAGCTGTTATTATACTTAGCCACGAGCCCCGTAGAAAAGATTAAAGATTTTTAATCAAACTCTTTGCATTTGATAGCTCAATTCTTTAGGATGAATGAATGAAAATGATGGAATATGCCTATACAGCGTGTAACGGAAGGGGGGTATCAAACCTGAAGGAGGTGAATGTTTTCATGAAACTCAACAACTTTCCCCAAAGAGCATAGGTCGAAATATGAAAAAAAAAATTTGGCCCTCCCATAGTAAATCAATCAGCTGGTAGTAAGTTTTGTAAGGGAGGGCCAAATTTTTTTTTCATATTTCGACCTATGTTCTTTGGGGAAAGTTATTGAGTTTCATGTGCACATTCACCTCCTTCAGGGTTGATACCCCCCTTCCGTTACACGCTGTATTCAACATCACGCTAGGACCCTAAGCAGTCAAGCAAAAAGAAAAAAGTCAGGGAGACCGCTAAGTGAAAAGGAAGTAATAGCGCGGGTACTCGTAGGTGATGCGACTCGAAAATAATTTCACGCGGACGAATTTGCGGGCAGAATCTAGATGTTTACAATGTTGGTCGTTCGTAAATTTTTGGCAATCGTTATGAGTAAGAAGCCCAAAAATCTGACAACTAGTCTTACCAAGGGGGAGAGGCATGAGTTTTATAAGATACATGTCCGTGCTTATGCTGGGCACACTTATATATCTATTAAAAAAAAAAAAAATGTCCCTTCCAAAATAACTCAATGTAAAACATAATCATACAACTAATAAATGTGATGAAAGAGCCAAACACAATACGTTAATGAAAACTTCCAGCAGTGGGATTCTATTACATCTCACCGTGAAGACTTAGGTGAAGTGAGCTGTCAGTGTCATCCCACCTGATACTAGGATTGACCAAGTATACATTTACAATAATAATCGAGATTTGAATCATATTTTTTATTCTAATTCTATCGATCATTTTGTATAATTTCAAAGCTAGTATTTTAGTTGTCAAAACATTACTATTTTTTGGTTTTTTAAAATAAAATAGCAAAACAGAAACTTTGTCAGAATCTCAATGCTGTTTTTTTTTGTTTTTTGCCCTAGACTAGTCCTTATATAGCCTAAGGCGCGAGCGCTTCACGCACGAACAATAAATAAAATAAAACCTTCACGTTTCAAAGATTCTGATGACCATCCATTACATATCGAGCAATGCCAAGCACGTTATGGACTTAGTCCCGGCTGCAGTCGTTTGTAGCTTTTTGACAGTCGTTGCAAATAGTAAGCAGAACGAAAGTCTGACACAACCAGTCTTACCAAGGGGTCGCAATACGGAGTTGTGGAGGTCAGATAAGCAGTCACTTCATGTGTAATACTAGTACTCGTATACAGCTGCAACTGGTTAGACTAGAACATGGTTGGGAAAAGGCTAGGCAGACGAGGATTCCTCTTAGCATAAATAAAACGAAGTAAACGAATAAATCATAAAGAAGCTAGGAAGAGGCCTTTAATAACTTAACGCCCACTACAAGCTAAAAGCTGTTGCATAATAAATGTGAATAAAAGCAGCTTACTTATTTTAAATACACTTTTTTTTTCTTTATTAACTCTTGGGCTTAAACTAAAATTTCTAAGCGTCTTCTTTTCCAATTTTTAAGTTTTTCTAGTATTTTCAAGGTTTTAGGGTTACAATGTAAAATTAAATAATAAATTGTGGTTAATTATTAGTCCCTGCTTCACATGGTTTTCATGCAACAGCAACTACAACTGCAACTGTCATGCAGTTTGGGAAGTTTATGAAATGTGTATAAGTGTTTGATCCAAAGTATATTTTTTCTTCTGTAAAAAGTTATCTGAATTCCGAATCGAAATGGAAATTAGTTGAAGCAAGGTTTGTTGAGTATGGTGGGTGATGAAGGATCCGTTGTGCGGTGCTTTGACGCAATTTCGTTGTTGTTGTTCAGTGAGTTCCAAGCTTTTTTATCTTTCCAATTTGAAGTAAATGAATCAGTATCGATTTATCACTTACGTTGAAAGCTGCTGCAAGTTCCAACGTGATTTGAGATAAATCTCCTTCCACTAAGGCTTTCAATTCATCGTTATCGACTGACGTCTCCGGTAGGCCCCGGGAGTCAATGTTGAGTTCAAAATTCCCAGAACGGAAGCGATCAAACTAAAAACCATGCGTTCAGATGTGGTACCGTGTCCATACACGTCGTTAATATTGCGTGCTGTCTATGCAGCGTTAGTGCCACGACAGAACTCGTATTCGAAAATAGCGTGCAATTTCGAGATTTGCATGGTTACAGAAACAGCAATATTAAAAAAAATCGAACAGCGGCAGAACAAATGAACAACTGATTTTGAAAAACAAAATGTCACGCTATATTATAAAATTAATTTGAATTTGGAATTCTCAATAGAATGAAAGATATCGATCTTAACAACAACCAGTATCAAAAATCGGCAATTTCATAGGTAAGGACCACCTGCGCGCTCGAATATAATATGCAACATTTTTTTAATTACCGCCGAAACATTTCAACGCAATCACATATTGAATTCATGGTAAAAGGTTTCGTGTTTATGTCGATGCCACCCTGTATGTACAGACGCCAGCACATCAAGCTACCCGAAACTGTCAGATTTTCCCAATCAACTTTGAACCTTATGTTTTGGCGATAAAGTTGAAAATCTATTAAAGAAATCTGACAGATTGTAGTAGCTTGATGTGCTGGCGTCTGTACATACTAATTCTCTGACAGAGTGACAGATAGATGCACAGGCAGTGTAATGCTTTCTTCACCAATGCAGTTCAAAACACTACAAATACCTACAAAATAAAACAAAAACTGGCTAACCCATATCACTTACACACATAGCAGCACGCCTGGTTTCTGGAACGATTAAGCAGACGTGTTCTTGAATTTGTTCTTGATTGCACCGGTGGAATGGTTAAAACTCTCAAAATCAACACTGCACTATAAGTTCTCAATGAAGCACAGATGCAGGTCCGTTTATTATACGAGTATCATCAAGGTTTCACCAAAAAAGGAATTTTTAAACGGCAGATGTGATTATTTAGATAAAGCCATCGTAAATTATCTGCCATCTGATCATAGTGGACAAACGGTGACTTTTAAGTTTAAAACACCTTTGCAAAAAGTGCAAATTCAATTTAGACCAATAACGACTGGTAAACTAAATAGATTCAATAGTACCCTAAATAATAAGTTAAATGATGTGGACCATAATATAGATGATGCAAATAAATTGTACGAGAATTTCTTTTCAGTAGTGCACACTCAATTCAATAACACCTTTGAAAAGAAAACAAGAAATATTTGCCCTAATTTTATATTTAGTGACTGGGCAACTAGGGGTATTAGGATAAGCAGAGAAAGACTGTTCGAGCTGTACGGCCTTAAGCCTTACATCAATACTGAAACTTTCAACAAGCATGTTGCTACTTATTCAAAAATTTTTAGAAATACCTGCAAGATAGCCAAAGCACTGTACATCAGCAACAAAATTAAATCAGCAGAAAACAAAATAAAAACAGTTTGGAAAATTATAAATAACGAAACTAGTAGGAATAAAAAACGAAACACTGATTACACATTGGAGACTTCACGTGGTGCCATAAGCTCTAACTCAGAAGTAGCTCAAGAGTTTGTAAATTTCTTTACAAATATACCTTTAAAAACGACGGAAGCCTTAAACTCATCAGCCGACGTATCAATTGAATTATTAAGAGCGAACGTTCCAGGCTGCCCGGTTGAATTTCAATTTAAAAATATAAACCCTATGATAGTTATGAAAGCCTTTCGACAAATCAAAATCAAATTGACCGAAGATCTATGGGGTATGTCTATCAAAGTTTGTAAATCCATAATCGAGACTATAGCACCATACTTAGCTTTAGTATTTAATTTGTGTGTAGATCAGGGAGTCTTCCCAGATTTAATGAAATACAGTAAGGTTATTCCACTTTTTAAATCTGGGGACAGCAAAGACACCAATAATTATAGACCAGTATCCGTGTTGCCAGTATTCAGCAAGGTATTCGAAAAGGTAATGCTCAATCAAATGCTTAATCATTTTAACAACAACAAAATCTTACACGACCAGCAATATGGCTTCACCAAAGGCTGTTGTACAACCGACGCCGGTGTCACTTTATTAAAACACATATTTACAGCATGGGAGGAGGCCCAAGATGCCATAGGAATCTTTTGTGACCTCTCCAAGGCATTTGACTGCGTTAATCATGAAACCTTGCTCTTGAAACTTGAGCATTACGGATTAGGTAAACTTGCGCTCAGTTTAGTAAAATCTTATTTAAATGATAGACAACAAAAAGTTCAAATAAACGGGGTCAATTCACTTGGTTTAAAAGTAAAAATGGGTGTTCCACAAGGCTCGATATTAGGTCCTTTCCTCTTTTTAGTATATATTAATGATCTACCCCATTTATTAAAAAGCCAACCAAAAATGGTGTTATTTGCTGACGATACTTCCTTAATTTTTAAGATAAATAGACGTGCATCAAATCTTGACGACGTAAATAACGCCTTACTGGAGGTGCAAAATTGGTTCACTGCTAATAATTTAGTGTTAAATGGAAAAAAAACTAAATGCATAAGATTTGCTTTACCAAATGTTAAAAGTAGTGATTGTGACATAGTATTGAATAAAGAGAAACTAGAATTCGTCGATAAAACTGTTTTCCTGGGGATCACGCTCGACTCAAAGCTGCAATGGGGTCCTCATATAACATCTCTTGCAGGACGGCTAAGTTCAGCAGCATATGCTGTAAGAAAAATCCGTCAATTTACTAATGTAGATACCGCGAGACTAGTCTATTTCAGTTACTTTCATAGTATCATGTCTTACGGTATTTTACTATGGGGACGGGCTGCAGATATCGAGTCTATTTTTATTCTGCAGAAAAGAGCCATCAGAGCAATATATGGCCTCCGCAGGCGCGATTCTCTAAGGGAACTGTTTAAGGATATTAATATCATGACGGTACCTTGTCAATACATCTATGAAAACATCATGTACGTAAGGAAAAATCTAAATCATTTCACTAAAAGAGGTGACAGACACACCTATAGGACCAGAAATAGGGACCAATTAGTTCAACCAGGCTTCAGACTGGCTAAAGTAGACTCATCCTTCATGGGGTACTGTTTAAAATGCTACAATAAAATACCTCCCCACATACTCCAACTCAACGAAACTAAATTCAAATCTTATATAAAACGCACACTATGCAGCCAAGCATATTATAAGTTGGGGGATTACATCGCTGACAAAAATGCTTGGTTCACCGCTGGTCCTGCTCCACAAGGGCGCATAAACTAATTAATTAGCATTCGAAAATATAGTTGTGAGCTGCTGAAGATTGAAAAAACTATCTTTGTATTGTATAAATTCAATCTCTTAATATTGTATAATTGCATAACACACGTGTGAGCACTATGCAACTAAACTATCAAGCTACCATTTACTGGGTACGTCTTTCATTGACTGAATGTGCCCTGGCGGCTGAGGGTATGTCATGCTCACTCAAATGTCTCGCTGGTGGTGGCGTGTGTGTTGGATCATTGAGTTCCCTTCAAAATGGTTGAGCTAAATGGTGCTGATCCATACGTCATGTTCGTGAACGGGCGCCGCCAGTAGGGACTGGTCATCTCTTAGCTGCCAAGGCTTATTTTAATTTTAATCTAAGTATTTTCATTTCTGAATTGTTATTTTTTTGTTTTTGTTTTTATCTTTTTTAGTACGGACGCTTTTAACGTGCACGTCTTTCTACATCGTTCTCACATGTATTATTTCAACTTAAATGATGTAACCAAAATTTTGTAACGATTTTTATGATTTAAAAGAGTGTCCGTGGAGTTTCTTGCCCGTTCTTCTCCACAGGTACCTACTACGCTTTGGAATGGGCAACTAGCTTCATCTTTCTGACTGACTGACCCCTTGACAATTCAAAAGTGCCTGTAATTGGTTTACTTGAAATAAATGCTTTGAGTTTTTTTTTTGAGCAGAGTGCATCAACACCCGCCATGTCTCCGTCAAAGGCGGGTAGCACTGGCTCGCTAATGCCATCTATCGGACAAAGCGAGAAAACTCAAGCACGTTTAGATACATGAGCGCTGCGGCAACAAATATTGATGCGTGGATTCATCAATTGAGAAGTTAAAATATTTAATTTGAATTACTAACATATTTTAGTATAGGAAAAATCCTAAAATATTATTATTTAATTTTTTACATGGAAAAGGGCATTGACGCTTCAGCAGCAGGTAAGATAGAAATAGGCCACAAATTGCCAGTAATTTTTATTACCTAATTTAAATAATGGTATGACTTTCAACAAATTCGAGACGCCGGGCAGCTACTGAAAAATAATTTAATAATCATAATTTAGATAGCCTTAAATAACCAGAAGATGTGTATTCGTAGTTTCCTTAAGGAAGGCTTCTATAAAACAGCCTTCAATTACGTTCGTAGATAATGTGTGCACACCGATCTTTTATTCATAGGTTCGGAGTCTTGGAGTTTCTTAACTGTCTTACTAACACACAGAGTAAAGAACCTCTTTTGAAATAACGATATTACTTAAAGCTTGGTTTACTTTGTGGATTAAAAACAAAACGAAATCGATGTCGTGATGTGGCTTCCAAAAACGTACTGGATGTGTGATTATACACATACATTCATTAGACTTTTTGATTTAACCTATGGTTTTTTGGGTGTGTTACGTTTGAAATAATAACAAAAGTTCTAATGATCATATCGACGGGTTCCGGGCTAATTGTATTAAGCGACACTCTGAGCGATATAGACTTTTATACATATTTGGAATCAGCGAATTTTTCTGCGTCATTTGAGCTGGGTTTGGTGACGATCGGAGCACTTTTTTGTCGCTTAATACAACCGCATTTTTGGGCCCATTTTGGACTGCGATGTATGAAGCGACACAAAATATTGACAAATTTAGGAACTGTGTACTTAAGCTCACTACCAAATACCAGGCAGTCGTTTAAACTTTTTTTCCTGGAGCAACAATTTACAGGCAACGTACGTTAAAGCATTTAGCCTGCCTTTATAAATATATAGAAATGTCGCTTCATACAATTAGCCTCTTTGTTAAATTCTTATCCAGTGTCGCTTAATACAATTAGCTTTACCTTGTAAATATACAAGAATGTCGTTTAATACATTTAGCCTCTTTGTCAAATTCATACCCAGTGTCGATCCATACATTTAGCTTTGTACATGAAATGTTAAATGTTATCACTTCAACCATTTAGCTTGCAGTAGATAATGATATGTCGGTCGCATGAACTATTTAGGATTTCAACAGTGAACATTTAAAGATTATGGTTAAACCTATTTTTTTTATTCAATATTTGATTTGCAGTGTCGTTTCAGTTATAACAAAAGTAAAGTTCTAGTACTTCAAACATTTTATCTTAAACGGAATAAGAATAGTATATACATTAATACAATCAAAATTTTATATGGATTGACTATTATGACGTTGGTTAAAACAATGATTTTGGCGCCATCGCGATAAACCGCGCAAGCTTAAACTTTTTTTAACGAGAGATGTTTTTGATTTTGATTACTGAGAAAGTTAGAAAAAAATATAGAAGAAAATAAGTAAAGAAATGAAAACCAAAGAAATGCTCGTAAATATTTTAATTTTTTATGTGATCATTTTTAAAAGAAATTATTTTATAGATTAACCCTTTTTTGTAATTGAATAGATTTTTATATACTTAAATGGTAACGTTTAGAAATGAAGAAGAATGAGAATAATTATTTCAGGTGATAAGACTGTAGGCGGCTACATAATAAAAAGACTGTTTAACTTCTGATTCCTATACAATTGTGATAAAAACTTTAGTTGTTATCTTGGTAAGCTAAGAAGTTACTGCTGTTCCTAGGTGATTGTCATTTTAAATAAACAACTTATCTTTAAACAATTTATAATGTGTGTTTTATTTCTCATTTCATAATTATTAACAAGATAGGTAGGTATAGGGTGTCCTAACCTTTTAATTTATCAATGTTTTAACCGCCAATTTCTGCAAACTTCATTATTCAAGTATGATTACAAACAATTTATTTTAAAAAAATCAGTCGCATAAACTAATTAGCCATACATTAATAAGTTTAAGATGTGGTATTTAAGTCAATTAGCTTAGGTTTGAAATATGACCAACTCTTTGATTAAAGCACTTAGCTTGGAGCCATTATTTCCATGCCTAGGCGGTTAAGTCATTTAGCTTGGAACAAGAAATAATAAACCTAGGCGGTTTAGTCATTTAGCCTGGAATAAGAAACAATAATCATAGGCGGTTAAGTCATTTAGCCTGGAACAAAAAAAAGTAAAATATGGGTCATTTTGTATTAAGCAACATTTATCTTCGTTAAAAATAGGAATATTAGAAAAAAAAAAATAATCTGATTATGGGGAATATGTTATAAAAACAGTAATATCTTTCTTTTTAAAAAAATAATGCGATTTGCTAAAGTTATTATTTTTTTTCTAAAAATCGAAACTTTAAACTGCTCTGGTGTAAAGTTTAAAAAATGTCGGTTAATACAAATAGCCCGGAACCCGTCGATATGACCTAGTTTCATTTAATGTACAGACGCCACATCAAGCTACTACAATCTGTCAGATTTCTTTAACGGATTTTCAAAATTATCACTAAAATACAAGGCTCAAGGTTGATTGGGAAAATTTTACGGTTTCGGGTAGCTTGATGTGCTGGCGTCTGTAATTTTTTTAAATATAACGGTGAAATGATGTAATGAATTATAAATTATTGATATAATTTCATGTTACCTAATTCTGAAGCAAGCATAAACAGCTGAAAATTAGTACCTAAATATGAAAATTAGGTCAACTGAACGTTATATGTATAAAAAGGTATACATATAACGTTCAGTTGACAGTTGACAGTAACGTTCAGTTGACAGTTGATTATACAAGTTGAACAAAATTTGAGTTATACAAAATTTTATTAGAGCAAAAGAAGGTTATATGATTTTATAGTTATTTTATTTTATTTTTTATAGTTATATTACATTAGCTCACATGAAATTAGGGTATTTGTTTTTAAAGTATATGAAAATTATATCATGTGAACGTTATTTTAAGTGATATTATACTATCTGTTATCATGCCATATTACACACCCGGTCTTATTACAGCTATGGATTTTTTCTTGGAATTTCCCTTGAGAAAAAATAAAATATTGGTTCATCATCATCATCATCCAAAGCCTGACTTCACCCACTGTTCAGCATAGGCCTCTCTTTTCTTGTGCCAATCTGCAGGCTCCTGTACCAGCCTCATCCAGGTTCTACCCGCGATGGTAACAATATCGTCCACCCATCTCAACGCCAACAACCGACACTTCGTCTTCCAGTTCTTGCACAATATATAAAAATATTTGTAAGCAAGTATTGGTTACTGGTTGTCATCCCTAGTCTTTCTTACTACAGAAATTCTTTTATTTATCAGTTGTAATAGCATCACAAGCGCAGGGTGTATTTGATTTCATAAGAAATAATGCTTAGCAAAAACATTTTCATACATTTTGGTACAAGCTTGAAAAATATCATTATAGCCATTTCTAATACAAGCCGCAAACTTGACTCCCTGCCAAGAATCCACCTTAAAGATTCGATGGCTCCATTTGGCAACTATTTTCTATTTCATCCATCTTCAGGTCTAACCCAGATTTAGAGACTATTCATTCCAATATGCAGTCCCGGCACGAGTGTGTGTGTGTGGTTTTCAATTTGCTGACACGTTTCCTAACACAATGTGGGGAAGGCCAAGGAAAATCTACGAGGTTATAGTTTTGTAAGCATGGATTTGTGTTTCATTAGATTTTTACGTGGGATAAAATGTTTAGCTGAAAGGAATACCTAGTTAGTTCTGTAATATAATTGAATCTTCAAAGTCAAGTCGGCTTGTGTTTACACGAAGGCATAAAACATGTATTTTCTACACGTTCTATCTTCTAGTTTCGTTAATGAAGTTGTAAAAACATTATCAAAAATAAGAAAAGTGAACAAAATTCATTTATTTCTAAAACAACGTCAATACACGATACAATATGTTTTTGTATCAACAAGACTTGTTGAAAAAAAGTATCATATCTAATACAAAACGCGGGGTTTAAGAAAACGAAGTTTTAAGTTTGTTAAACCAAGAAAAAAGTTACTCAAAGCTGAGGAGCCTAACTTCAACCATCCGGGGTGCTTCACCTCAGGTACTCCAGACCACTGGCCTAGCACTTTGCTTCTCTGCGGGTGAATATGCGTGCCCAGTGCGGCATCGTTGCGCCCAAGCCAAGGAAGTGGATTTTGCTCTAAACGAAACATCGAACAATCACTGGCTGCTTCGAACCGACCTCTTCAGTGTACTATATCCCACAGCTGGTATAGCACTTCCTCAAGTCCGTAGAGAAGTTGCAAGCGCAATGGACATACAAAAACAGGACACTAGACACCCGTCTGTTTGGCGCTTAACTACCAATGCAACGCTTGAAAAGCTGGCACAGTTTCTTGAAATAGACAGCTTCTCTACCAGATCACCCGGTCGAGGCCCGTTGCAAACTATGGCAGGGTATCTTTCTCCCACCTACTTACCATCTACAATCAAACGAGCATCTTCCTGCAGGATGTAACCTTCCGTGGATCACTTGGAAATCCCTGAACTGTCTCCGAGCACAAGTCGAACCTCGTAAAGTGGCGCTACCTCGACGGACCGGCAGCAGGGTATGGATGTGGAGCTGACAAACTATAATCGTCCTACTATCGCAATCGCGAAAAAAAAAACTCAGCTGTTCCCTACATTTTGACGAGTTATGCGAACATGAATGTAGGGAACAGCTGATTTTTTTTCGCGATTTCGGGTTTGGTCCCATAATAAAAGTTGTACATAATGATGAGTACAATGACCTCTTAATAGGTTGTGTGTCATTTAAGTTACACCTTGTATATAGATAATACAGTCTGCCTGGTTGTACAAGTGAACTAAATATATTAAAGATATTTGATTATGCTTCATCCATCACTATCACCATGTCTTGCAACTTTTCTGCTGTCCATGCAAGTAAAACTTGATCATCTGCGTAGAGAAGTAATTTGACAGGCAGCTCATTCATCGTCAATCCGCACTCACCCTCTTACAAATCTATTAGACAACTATCTACGTACCAGTTGAACAGCCACGGTGACGCAACCATATCTAACCGTATATGCCCCATTTATCCTAACAACTTTACACTGGGATCCTTGTATAAAGATTTCAGTGCCCGTATCATGTGCCAGTTCTCACCGTACTTGACTGGTGTCGACCACAGCTCTTCCCTCCATACACTGTCCTATTCCTAAATAATATTGCAAACAAGCTGCTTACCATTTATCCACTACCAAAATTGAATGAAGGTCTCAAATGGCTCCTAACACTTACCTATGACGATACGGAGAAACTGATATACAATCACAGAGAAGTATAACACACAGTCACAGACACCCACAGCATCACAAGCACAACTCGTTTCATCACACCCACAAAACCACTAAGCACACAATATACACCCAACAACAAGTCCACAAACTTACCAAAACACCACTTCAAAATCTTATAGTCATACTAACAGCGCCCCGCGGTTTCACTTGCATAATTGTCGATCCCGTGGGAATATCGGCATAAAAAGTATCCTATGTGTTATTCAGCTATATTACTGTCAAGATTCATCAAAATCCGTTCAGTAGTTTTTGCATGAAAGAGTAACAAACGTCCATCCATCCATCCTCACCAAATTTCGCATTTATTATAATATTTGTAGAAATTAGGATTGGTGTTATGTCCTTAGCAGAGCTGGCTTTGGTCCGTAAATGTTGCAACAACCAACCAAAGAGCTGAGAAGAGGAAACACTCTAAAAAAAAAAAAGTTTATTATACAAAGGAAAACATATAAGATTAGACATAAACTAAACAAAAATCCTGTTTGCACATCCCATATCAAACATTACTTATTTATTATCATTACTTTTATCTCATCTGTCACTCAAAATAATAACGAACATTACTTATTACTTATAAATGGCGATTTTACCGGGAACGAGGCAACTTTTTTCGCCCATAAATCTTTTGTAATAGCAAAAATGGTATAAATCGTGTCCGAGTTAAATATCATCTTAATAACATACACCTGAGGCTTTAACATACTCTCGAATTTTCTGGAAGGAAGAATGTTTTAAAAGTAATATTTTACCTTGATGAATTTGGACTGCCTCGTTGGTTTAGTGGTTACGAACGCTACTCTTGAACATCCTGGTCCTGGTGGTTATTGAGTATTCCATATGGAATGTCTCAGTAGCAGTCGGGAGTCTGGATTTGTGCCAAGTTGATGGCAATAAGCTCGCCTCCTATGACAGGGGCTTATAACTGGCGAAATGTAGGAGTACTACAGGTACACCCCTATCTAACCCTTCAGGGAAACAAGACATGGTGTTATGTTAGTTCTCATACACACGAGCGACAGGCATCAACGACAGAGGCAACTGCAGCCGTCGACGAGGTCCCCCTCGTGTATTTAAGCACCCTACTCAAACAGCACGTTGTCGACGACAGCCGCCGACACGTCGACCGCTGCAGTTGTCTTTGCAGTTGACGCGTGTCGCTCATGTATATGCACTATAGTGGGAAAATAAGACCATGGCTCACTCAAGGATCATTCACAGGCACTTTTTTTGCTTTTGAATGTATTCAAGCTAGGCTTATGTACTCAAAAGTCCCGCTGATGTTGGCACGTGTACTAAATCCTTCAGTTTGGAAATACATGTGATACACGCTCAACTCTATGCTGCCTTCGCATAATCAGCCTATAATTTTCCCACTACTGGGACCTATGTTCCTATGTCCTGTGTGTGTTGCTGGATTATGGTCCACTCCCTCTCAAAGAGACGAGGTCTGCACTTCCTTTCTCTCAGGGAGTGTACCATAATTCAGCATGTGAGCCCAGTGTAGGTTACTGAATCGAATTTCGTGTTGAATGTTCGAATTTTTGGTTCTAGGATTGTTGTTGTTCTAGGAATGATTTCCTTTACAGTATTACGAGCAGTGGTAATAAAATTCAATATACAAAGTATAGTGCCTGTCTGGGTTCGAACTCACTACCTAAGTCGGGGCCGTTACCACTGGTCCACCACTGCTCTCTATGCTGCGTTGGTCAGTTTTAACTTATTAGATACCAGATTTTTTAGCATCGTGACTTCCTTTTTTTTCATGTGAGTTGTTTACAAAAATCATCATCTGTAAATTGACAAACAAGACAAAAATATAGTCTATCATCTCTTGTAGGCTCCTTGTACTACTTACTTTAATTTATTTATTTATTTCGGTCTACAAACAAATTGTTTACACTAATTTACAAACAAAGATAAAACATGCGTTTAAACTCTATACAGTGCAACAATTACTTAAAGGTAAACACCACATGGACAAAAAAGAAAACAATAAAAAGTAATTTCGTAAGCTACATAATGCACAAGTAAACTAAGTTAATAGGTCGTCCGGAGCAAAGTTGCGCGTATTTAAATTGAAATAAAAATGAATGTGTTCATTGTTTTATTTACTTTGTTTAATGCATATACTACAAATATTCGCCATCTACTTTTATAACACGCTGCCACCGTTCTGGTAGTTTCCTAACTGCCAGATACTTATTATTTTCTTTACCCATTTTGATTTCATCATCGATTGTAGTTTTTAAGGAATTAATGTCAGGATATGACACCCCACTTAATGCCTTCTTTAGATGATGAAAAAAACCAAAATCATAGGGGCTCAGATCCGGTGAATAGGGGGGTTGCAACCAACGACTCACTCGATGCTCCTCAAACCAACTGTTTACAGTTGCACTACGGTGATACTTGGCACGTCGTCCAGAAGCCATACCTGGTGTTTCCTGTTTTTGTGCCAATTGAACCACATTTTTTTTAGAATTGGAGATATCTTAGTCGAGTCCAGTTTTTCATTGTTCTCTAAAACTTCATAATAGCAAATCCCATTAAAGTCCAACGCCAGTACCAATAAATAATTTGGCCTGTGTTTATCTACTCGAGTCACACTAGCCGGTCTTTCTCCAGGTCCAACCCATTGTTTCACTTGATCCTTTTCAGGTGGCCGGTAAAGACTTATCCATGTTTCATCAATAGCAACGGTGTGCTGCAACCGACTTTTTTGTTGACCATAATATTCTAAATTATTAGTACAATATACTCGGCGTGTTTCTTTTTAGCGGTGGTCTAGTTCGTGAGGTACCCACTTGGCGTTTATTTTTTCATGTTTAGTTTTTTTGTAATAATTTCATGCAGAGTTGACTTCGGAATTTCCAAATTAGCCGACAGAGCGGTGAGAGACCAAGAACGCGTCTGGCTGAATGCAGAACGAATTGCATCAATCCGATCCAGCAAAATCTCTTGTGAAGTTCGGTCACCACCTCGATGCTCTTCAACATCGTCATTGCCTTCGTTGAAGTGTTTGAACCAGAACTGCACCGTCCACTTGCTAAGTTCATTACGCCCCATAATATTCTCTAACTGACGATGCTTGACGAGCGATGACGAGCTTCGGCAGCACTGAGATTTTGTAGAAATAAAAATGTCAAAAACACGCGTTGTTCACGATCACTTATGGATTTTTTTATATCTATTTTTGAACCTGAAGCCATAGTGAACAGTTTATTATCGTGAAGAATAAAACATTGAATGAGCTATTTAAAACTAGTCGAGCTAAGTCTGACTCGCCCACATTCATTTTACGACATGTTCAAACAGACGCGCAACTTTGCTCCGGATGACCTAATAGATATAATATATCTATGTATAAATAACATAACTAAATGCAAAATATTAAAAGCATAGTTTCTTTAAAAAAAGTTACGTACATAGTCCAAAAACTTTTACTTTTTTAACAAATCAGATAAACAGTTCAGAAATTTAGATTTATGTATAGTGAGAGAATCAAAGTGAAAATCAACCACATCACTACAACCATTCAAAAGCCACATACACAGAACCTAGCACATGGAGAGTTAGATCCTAACACCGTTCTTCTCATTGGAGGATAAAGGGGAGTAATAGGTTTGCGCGGAATCCTCGACGGAGCACGAAAGTTAGATTGCGAGCAGCGGCGGTGAGTCGACATTTCCTTTTAGGATTTTACAAGCGAACATTGCGTCATTCAGACATCTTCGTTCTTCCAAGGTGTGCATGTTGAAGTATTTCAATCTCTTTTGGTAAGAACGCACTTTTTTGGTTATTCCCACAGAAAAGGCCAGATGCCAAACGAAGCGTTTTTGAACCTAGACGCAAATTATTTGTAGCGTAATGTGGCCGCCACACCACACTACAATATTTAGACACATTCACAATTAGTAGATAAAATAACAGTCATGGTCTACGACCTAAACCTAATATGCAGAAGACGCGTCTTCACAAGCCTCAGTTCCTCCGCAATATCACATTACTCATATTTCCCATTGTTATTTCATAGTCCCTGGATTACACTATAACATTACATTTATTCTACAGGGTAGAGCTAAACAAATGGACTCAATAAATTAAGCTAACAAAAGCTGCAGCAAGATTACGAAGTCCCAGATAAATGGAGACAAAAATGGACGGATTAGACGTCTCGACGACCGTGCTGGGATTCCGCAAGTGAGAAACGAAGTTCAAAATGAAAACCTAAAAGAAAATGGCGAAAATGTTAATATTTTCGCAGCCGCCATCTTGGATTTTTATTTTGGCTTCCGCACCCTCGAAAACCGTGAAAACTATATCTCACTCTCTCTGACTCTCTATTATGTTATAAAATGTCACATGGAGGGGGACCTAACGTTTTTGCGTTACGTCAAGATTTGTCCAAGTTTACTCCTACCGCAAGCTCCGTAAAAGAACTCTACTGTCTAGTACGAGTAGTTGCAAGCGCTGAGCAGAACTAAGCAGACAACGTGACACTATGAATAAAACTGCAAGAAAAAACGCGAAGTTGGTGTGGTTTGAACTGTCAAAATTCCATGCATGACAACCGTACGTGGTTTACACGTGCTAAGATAATGCGGGGAATAATAATTACCATTTAGAATTGGGGCCCAGGAGGTTCTGGGTTCGATTGCCGGGTCGGGTAAAGTCTTATTGTGTTTTTCCATCTGGAATTTCTCAGAAACAGCCTGGAATCAAGATTTGTGCCCGGTTGATGGCAATATGATGGCTCGCCCCCTATTACATGGGACTTAAAAACTGGCGGAATGTGGGTGTACTGGAACACGTCTGCCTAATTCTTCGGAGATTACAGGGCTGGTGGCGTTCATGTTGACATTCGTTACAGGGCGTCAGAAGCTGAAAGTCTGATAACCAGTCTTACCAAGGGGTTATCGTACAGAACATGAAGCAGTTATAGACTGTAGCGTTGTGAGGGTCTCAACGGGAAATAGCCGAGTGATGCTTAATATTTCACAATTAGAAAGTTGCAAGTCACATCACTAGAATCATGCCACAACACTAATTTCCTAAGAACATTCGGCATTTTAACATCCGCTTGGAGTGATTCCCTGACCCTCAAGATTCTGTGCACCCTAAATGTAGGGTTAGTTCCTTATTAATTTGGTAATTATACCAGACCCTCTGCACTGGATAACCGTTGTTATTATCTATCTACCTATTGCAGCATGACCTCTGCTGCTGGTAAAACCATACCTCTTAGGTTAAAACATTTTTTCCAAATAATGACTGTTTTCTTTTAATGTTTTATTGAAACGAAGTTCGTTTTTTTGACATAGCAAGAAGTCATATTTGACGGATAAGAAAATGTTTATTTCTGACTTAGCTGCTTGATATTGGCTGACCTTGTTCCACCTGATATATTTTGAAGATTCCTGAATTTACTCTCAAATTCCCGCTATAATACACCTACGCACTGATACCAGCCAGCGTGCAATGTTTTAAGTCTTGGTGTCGGGTTCCGCAACATATTTTTTTTTGTCTCCTTTGCTCTTTCACACGCTGTCTACATCTCTCTATCTATTGTCCTATCGCAGGTATGCTGGAAGAGATTTCTTATGAAATAAGCATCACCTTTGTACCTATTTTTCTGTTCCATTTTTTCTTGTCTGTTTATATATGTGTGTAAATAAATTTAAAATAAATAAATAAGCCTTACACCTACCTAGCTGCAGAGTAATCCTGCATTTACCTAACCTATTTGTTAACGGCCTGCGGAGCGTACCTGCAAAGCCCTGGCTGTTACAAGACCATACGTACGGTGCATGTACTAGCGTTTTACCCGTCTTTATTGACAGATTTGACGATTTTAATTGTCTAAGATTTGGATAAAAAAAGTGACCCCAAAGATTTAAATCGCTACACTGCGTCTT
The DNA here is from genome assembly GCA_949629135.1 of Eremobia ochroleuca. Classification (NCBI taxonomy): domain Eukaryota; kingdom Metazoa; phylum Arthropoda; class Insecta; order Lepidoptera; family Noctuidae; genus Eremobia; species Eremobia ochroleuca. The sequence goes on from OX451391.1 coordinate 21,138,647, forward strand.
CTCAGTATTGACACTCCGTATGACGGTAAAGGCAAACGGGGCTTACATAAGATTTATTTTTAATCTTTGACTGTCTTTCGATGATTTTATCGATTCTTTTTGGCTTTTTTACGAGTCGTCAAAGATTCGTGTCTGCACCGCTAATACGATTTTGGCTACTACTGAAAATCAGTTACCTATCCTTATTTCCTTTAAAACAAAGACTTTTTAGCCTTCAAAATAAAAATACCCTACGAGTACCAGTCAGTTTCTCTGAAATGCAGTCATAACCGCATTGAACGAGGAACTCCTGAAAATGAGTAGGAATTTCATCATGGCTGTGGTTTCACTAACGAGTGGTTTTAATCAAGTGAACTCAGCTTAGCATAATATTTGGCTTGGCTGAAATTTGTAGAGCTATGCTGCAGTTAGGGACGTTAGCTTCCTAGGTATTCTAAAAGGTATTAAACAGGGTTTTGGATATTCAAATTAAAAAATTAAGCCCTCAATTCAGATGCACATTTAATATGTTAGACCCTTAAATGCATAATGTTGCCATTTGGCAACAAAGTACGTCATTTAATTTTTTTAAGATTGTGATAGCTGTGAGTTTCTGAACGCACCTCTTTTTGTCAAAACAATATATATACTCTATGAATATTAATATTATTGTATAATTATTAAATATTTATTATGTAAATTCTATAGACAAATACCTATAAAATAGCATTTTTCGCAATAGGATAAAATAAATCATGCATTTAAGGGTTAATGGAGTATTTTATGACAAACTCATCGACTTAGGTGACTACTAAACCGCAAAATATTTCATCCGCGGATGAAACGTTACCCTTTTAAAATTGTAAGGCGACGAATTATCCGCAACTTCGGATGAGTCGTCGCATAGTTAATATTGATGTGGTCATATCGGCCAAATAGACAAACAAACATTTCTGTGTAGGAACATTGGCACCTATTCTGTTGTTCATCAACTAAACCAAATTTAAGTTCAGAGCATCTTTTTCTTTCTATGTCATTAAGAAAATGACAGAAGATAAATATTAGTTTAGTCCTGTCAAATTAAGTTACTCCATAGACAAGCTTAGACGTGATTAAAAAAATGGCTACTAAAAATACGTCAATTTACGTCAGGCGCTGACTAATTTGACAGGACTAAACTAACATTTATCTTCTGTGCTATTCTTAATGAAATAGAAAGAAAAAGATGCACTGAAACACACACATTTAGTTTAGTTTGTGAATAAGAGAAACGGCGCCACTCTCTGTTCTTTGGTTTCGCCGGTTTCGCTAGCGGCTATGTGTAATAATATCGTGGTTAAATCGAACAAAAATACTAAGATAAGAATCACTACATAGTATAAAACAAAGTCGCTTCCCGCTGTCTGTCCCTATATATGCTTAGATCTTTAAAACTACGCAACGGATTTTGATGCGGTTTTTTTTAATAGATAGAGTAATTCAAGAGGAAGATTTATATGCATAATATAGTAGAGACACACTGATCATTTTAGAGGTTTCTAATGTGATGTCGTAAATAAACACATTTTTTTGCGCTTACAATGCAAACGCTGGCTGAACCCGTCGAGATAGATCAAAATAATGTACTACAGTATTGTACCTACACCTTAAAAAGGTCTACAAAAAAGTCCGCAATGGCATATGTCTATCTCTTAGGGATAACCCACAATAACCATTTTTTATCCTATACTTTTTAAGAGAAATAATGGCTCTAAAATTATCAGTGTTTCTCTACTATATTATGCATGTATTATATACATATAAACCTTCCTTCCTTGAATCATTCTATCTATTAAAAAAAACCTCATCAAAATCCGTTGCGTAGTTTTAAAGTTCTAAGCATACATAGAGACAGACATACAGCGGGAAGCGACTTTGTTTTATACTATGTAGTGATAGTGATCAGCATTGCACCCGTGCGAAGCCGGGGCGGGTCGCTAGTAATAAATAAGAATAATGTATAAAAATAATCTATACTTCTACAAAATATATAAAATACCATACAAATAAATAAAATTGAAGTGTCAGTTTATAATGTCAAAATACAGACAAACATTTAAAAAATTGAAATTTTTGTACGTTATAAACTCTTATATCGACGGCGAAGTGCCAATACCTCCTAACTGACATTTTTTTTTTTGAGAAATTCACTTTTTTTTTATTTTGAATTTAAAGTCGTTATTCGCATGCTTTAGTGAAATTGCCTAAGTGAATTTTTATTTGCAACAGCATTAAATTAAAATGTGTAAATATGTACCTCCCAACTAAACAAACGTGTCTATTTTGAACGTTTTGTTTCAGTTTGTGTAAATTTTTGACTTTGTCAGTTAGGAGGTATTGGCACTTCGCCGTCGATATGCATTTAGAAAAAAACTGTAACCTTTAAAAAAAAAATTATATTGTAGGCCCCTAATTCAAAAACGGCCATAATCCGTTCGGAGGAATACGTGGACAAACATACATACATACAAACATAAATACATACAGCTATAAAATATTGTATATTTTTTTGAAAGCCATCATAAGTCAACATCGCATCATAAGTGAATATATAGCAGTTCCAATAATATTACATAAATACTCGTACGTGTCGAATTTATAATCTCCTTCTTTTTTGAAGTCTGTAAAAAAGGGACCAAATGCAAGTCAGACTCGCAGACGAAGGGTTCCGTACTACCATACAATTATTTCATTTTTATCATTTGCTGTACACTACCTACTGCATTAGCTTGCTGTGATGTCTACCTATTACGTTTCGAAAGCATACAGCCTTGTGACAGACAGACGGACGGTCGGACAGCGGAGCCTTAGTAACAGGGTCCCGTTTGGGCATAGAACCCTAAAAAGCTATGAAGCTATATCATTCATATTAAAATCTAAAGAAGAACCAGGAATGCTGTAAGTACATACTTAATCACACCAGTGGAGACGTTAACGAGCGATTTATTCAAGTAAAGCTGGTAACTCACACGTTAATGTTTCTGACTCGTCTTAACGAAGGATTATTGTGGGAATGCATGCTTGTAGAACTGGCTTTAGAGACGATAGAAATAAGATACGTTCGCAGCTTCGCCTTGTTCTGGTTTGAAGGAGGTGATGGTGTCAGTGAAGGCCATAAGACATTTTTGGACTGAATTCATTTAACGCAGCGTTATTTTACGTTGATTGACAATAGGTATTAAAAAAACAGTACAGTAGGTTTTAAATAAATACTCGTATTAAGAAGAAAAATTAGAATAGTTTAACAATTTCTGGATATTATTATATGTTATTACAGCATAGAAGAGTTTCTCAAAGATAATAGTATTTCAAACTAATATGAGGCACTAATATACTGGGTGTACTAATATATTTTAATGACGTTATTTCATATATTCAACATTCTATCATAACTCTTATTGACATACATTTCTTTTAATTGAATTTATATTAATTTTTGAGTTAAGTAATGTTAAGGTAAATTATAAGTATAATTAATATTAAGACTAATAATGTTGTGACCAATGTGGAATGTAATATATATTTTTTTTTGTTTCTTTTCTGACTTTATGATGATTATTTAATTTTGTGTTACATTTATTGTCAAAACCACTGTTCGACACAAATGTAAATTTGTTGAAGAATAAATAAATAAACCTAAGATATTTTTTTAGAACCAAATTATACAAAGAATACCGCGAATCTTTTACCTGGTTGCAATCGGGTTTTTATTCTTTCGGAGCTAACATTCTGATGCAGCACACTACTGCATCAAGATAAATAGTATAATACCCGACATATGTAACAGGGTGGCAGGGAGATCGATGCGCAACCATGGATTCAGTACATGATTGTGAACCCCTCTGCGTTGTAATTATTCGTCGTTCGTTCGTTACGGCACGATCATTGTTCTTTGTCTGGGTATAATTTATCTATAATATTTATGTATGTATGTATTTAGAAATATATAATGTATGTTTATCATTTGTCTAGTACTCATAGCACAAGCTGTGCTTAGTTTGGGACTAGATGGCGTTGTGTGAAAGTTGTGGAATATTATTATTATTATTATCTGCCTAGCCTTTTCCCAACCATGTTGGGGTCGGCTTCCATTCTAACCGGATGCAGCTGAATATCATTATTTTACATGGAACGAGTGCCTATCTGATCTCCACAACCCAGTATGTAGGTAATACGATACCCCTTGGTAAGACTGGTTGTCAGACTTTCGATCTTCTGACGACCCGTAACGACTGTCAAAGATCCACGAGTGACAGCCGGGATCAACAGCTTAACGTGGTTTCCAAGACACGGAGGGGTCTTGGTACCTACGTGAAGATGGTCACCCATCCACGGACCAACCGCGGCAAGCATAGCTTAACCTAATCGATCGACCTGTGCGGCTGTTAATATTTAGCCGTTTTAATTATTCGTAGGTTATTAAAAAGAAAAGTAGTTGTTCCATACATTTTCACCACAAATTCTATGAAACAGCATTTTTTTTTTGTATAACCGACGAAAAATTTCTTCGTTGGGGGTTTAGAATCATGTGTTGAATTCATGGTTACAGTTGGCGTACCCATGTCCTTGCTACCCTGTACAAAGGTCGACGAAAACGAAATAAAATAGGTAATGAAACATTCCGAAAGTGTAGTCTCATACGTTGATTTGAGTGCTACACGAGACTGTGGACTAACTACATAATGAAACCAACCTCGTTACTCCAGAAGCACTATGCATGAAATATCGGAACGAATAGTGCAAAAAAATATTAATATTCTTGAAGTCTGCATATGAAAATACTGTGGATGGCAGTGATAACACTTTTAATCAGAAATATACATTTAAGAGTCTATTCGTAAAGAACTAGCTGCGCCCCGCGGTCTGACCTGCATAAGTCTCGATCGAGTGGGAATATCGTGATAAAAAGTATTATATGAACTAATCCAGGCCATGTTTTAGCATTGTGCTAAATTGTATACAAATCCGTTCATTCATGTTAGCGTAAAAGCGTAACAAACGAACTTACAAATAATCTAATATTTTCTCTTTATTATATTAAAATAAATTGCTTTAGTCCGTGATTTCGCCCGTATTTATCCCACGTCGACGTACCACCGGGATAACAAGCTAACCTAGGTCTTGGTCTATCTGTGTGCCATATTTCATCGAAATCTGTTCAGCCTTTAAGGCATGAAATGATAAATGATTTATTTTCTGTAAGTAGGTTTGTACAAACACTTTTACATGTCAATCATATTTTTTAAACTAGATGAGGTCGGCGTTTCCTATCTGACTACTCTGAGAAGAAAGGCCGAAACAAACTCAGAGGTCACAGTCTCTTTTAAAGTCCAGACATAATCTTGGTCAGATCATGTGAAGACCATGTAGATTGGTATCTGAAATGGTCTTTTGAGTAAAGAACCACACAGATTGAGCGGACCTGTCCAGTCAGTGCACGCATTTGTCAAAAATCGTGAAAGGTTACAGACAGACAGATAGATAGATAGAGTTATGTTTGTATGTATAATATTTAATTACTATTTATGGTATGTACGAAGCGAGACTAACGTTTCGCCGATGACAGTGTTCTCTTTTCTTTTCTTGGCCACTGTTGGTGATACTTAGAGGTGGTAAAATAAAATAGTGGACTGTAAATATAGGTAGGTATATTATGACTATAAGAACGCGCGCCTCTGGTCCGTGTCGTATATTGAATGGTGCGTGTTAGCAGCGGCAGCGGCGGCGGCGGCTCTCGGCTCTCGTCCCCCGCTCCCTGCAAGCCGCTGTCGCCCTCCGGTCGTCGCAGTAGCTAACGGTGCTACGTTTTGTCGCCAACAGCCACTGAACATGAACGGATGCTCCAAGAACAAGTCTTGCGGTTGCACTCAAGATAAATATGTCGAAGACCAAAGTTGTGTGCAATGAAACATTTGGACGCATAAAATTAGACCGGAAGACAATACAACAAGTCCAGGAATAACTTTACTTGGGCCACTGAACTATTGGGTCAAAGGAATAAACGTGAAGAAATGTATACTCAAAAGCACTAACCAATCTCAATAAAACATGTTGTACAGAATAGTATTACATTGATGGGTTCTTACTTACATACGATTAATAAAATGCCTGAAAAAGGATCAGTTGGTCTATTCTGTAATGCGTATATTTTTAAAAGCCGCTGTGGTACAGCACATACGATGACACCGATAAAAGGTAAAATTGTAAAGAGAAAAACTTTGGTTACAAAACCTATCACAGCAAAAATTCCCAATTACGAACTTCCCGGAAACACTTTGTATTTTCCGTTTTACAATTAAAACGAAGGTAGTCAGCAAACTAGATTAATGGAGCCGGTTCATTACTTACCATTTGTACGCAAAAAGTACGTTTTAATGGTTATTAGAACATTTGTATGTACAACATGCATTAATTAGATGAAATTGGGCCTAATCGATGTGTTGCTTTTATTTTATATAATTGCAACGCTAGTATTTTAGATGTCCAAGCATTGCCTACTATTTTAGGGGGTTTTAAAATAAAATAGCAAAACAGAAACTCAGTCAGAATCTTAATGTTGTTTCATTTTCTTTTTTTTTCACGACATTTCGTGAATCGGGTGAAGTGATCATGACACACAAACTACGTAGGATTAAATGTGGGTTTTGACAACTAAAATACTAGCTTGGAAATTATATAAAATGATCAGTACAATTAGCATAACATATATGATAAAAATCTCGATTAAGATTGCAAATGTTTGCTTGGTCAATCCCTAGCATCAGTGGGATGATACTGACAGCTTACTCCACGCAAGTTTTCACGGTGAGATTTTTACAGGATCGATCGGCTGAGCTAGTCAAGGCACAGGTGCAAACACACGGCGCAATACACTTTCCAAGAAAAACCTTTTAAATTAAGGAAAAAGAAGCGGCTATTTTTGTACTGGGAGAATTTTGTGGGGGAAGAATTATACTTTGGGTCTGTGTTGCGTGATTTTTATAATATAATAATAATAATAATTTCATTTATTTGAAGTCTGCGACCCATATAAAACAAAAATAGATAAAAATACAAATACAAAACACATAAATTATTGCTCGGCTAGCCAAATCCAAATGGTCAGAATTACTTCATAAACATTAATTAATTAATTAAATTCAATTAAATTAAGTAGGTAGTCAAAAGTCGATAAGGAATAGATATCAAATTAAAATGATCATTTTATAAAAATAAAAAATAAATAAAAATCCAGTTATAAAATTAGCAATTACAAAGTGATTAAATGTCAAGGATAAATGTCAAAATAGGATAATAGCTATTAGACCTTAGCAACATGCCGGTTACAACAGTGCCTCATACAGGGACAATCAAGTCTACCTGCAATCATTGCCAGGACAGCGTTGGAGCTGGCCCGCACCCTGCGCACCAAGGACGCTCACCGCTTGTCTAGTGGTCAGTGGCCCTGACTGCTATGCCCAAGGCTGTGGGTTCGATTCCCACCTAGGACAAATGTTTGTGTGATGAGCACGATCGTTTGTTCTTTGTCTGGGTGTAATTTATTTATAATATGTATGTATTTAGAAATATATATGTATGTTTATCAGTTGTCTAGTACTCATAGCACAAGCTCTGCTTAGTTTGGGACTAGATGGCGTTGTGTGAAAGTTGTGGAATATTATATTATTATTATTATTATGGTGGCGTGAAAACAGTCGGTGCGCGCTTCCGCAAACATGCCCGAGGCACTGCAGAGACGGGGCAGCCCCGACACTGCCCTGAACGCATTGTTGTACTGGACGCGGAGGGCACGGTAGCTAGCTTGTGTGTAGCGAGCCCACAGGCTGCACGTGTATAAAGAGGTGCAGTACGCCTTGAAAAGGGTGATTTTAACTGGATAGGATCATAGTATATACTGCCGTGCTTAAACATGACATTTAAAATAGTCAATCGTTAACTTTACTTGGCCAGCATTATTGGAACAAAAAAAATGGCAGGTTGATTACGTTTCTTTTTTGTTGACATGTGCAAAATATTGCTACTTGTCGCCTGAATGACATTGACATGACGGCGTTGTTGCTAAACATTTGTGAAATTTTATCACAGGTTGTGTATTGACAAAACAAGATGGTGACTTTAGTTCCGATGATCACCACGCGCCACAATAGCCTTAAAGTATCGTAATTATGCCTTTGTAGCTTTACTTTTCTTAGTTAGTTTATCATAAGGGACCTAAATATAAATCTGAGTATAAGGCACACCCCTGCCTAACCCTTTGACTAAATAAATGAAAATCTAAACGTAATTCGTCATGCGATAGTATTTCGTCAGTTGCCTGAAATGTACAGGGACGATAACACTAGCTCACCTCTAGCTCTTATTGAATTTAGTGCATAGTCATGTCTCATTGTATTCAAATCTTAATTAATATACCTAAGCGCTAATTTAGTGTTTCAGTTCCAGCAACTAATTCATAGTTGCTGAAATTTAAACTCATGTAAGCTACAATGCCTAACCACAATTTGCATAGAACCCACGTTTATTTTACGATAGAGGTATATCTACATAATACAAATGAAATATAGTTGATACTCTTCGGTTTTACAAGTTATTTTACCATACCTATTCTATAACGATATTATTTTAACAATGTACTTGTGCAGACGCCAGCACATCAAGCTACTACAATCTGTCAGATTTCTTTAATAGATTTTCAACTTTAGCGCTAAAGCATAAGGTTCAAAGTTGATTGGGAAAATCTGACAGTTTCGGGTAGCTTGATGTGCTGGCGTCTGTACATTGTTAAAATAATATCGTTCTAATACAAGTTATTTTACCATACCTATTCTGATTACATCATAGCATATTTAAACTAAACAGAGTGTTTTTTTTAACTGGGATAGTAGGGAAAAATCCGAATCCATACGGGATTCAGGAAAGCCTTTTAGTTTTTGCTTTCTATGATATTAGTGTTAATTTATTCACCAAACCAATTTTTAAATTAAATATGCATCTACAGAGTGTGTACTAACTGTGTAGGTATTAAATTGCCCTTAGTGTTTATACACACGAGCAACACGCCGCAGCCCGTACTCAAATACACGAGCGACACGTTGTCGACGGCTGTCGCCGACACGCTTCGACGGTTGCAGTTGCCTTTTTGGTCGACGCGTGTCGCTCGTGTTTATGCACTCTTACATTATGGTGGTTCCCACGGACCCACGGTGCATTCAATTACATAGATTTATGTGAAATGCCGCGTCGACCCGTTCGTGCGAGTGAGCAAAAGTCACGATCTGTCTCACACCTTGCGCACTTGACTTCAGCATAGCCATTCATAACAGTTCCATACACTTTCGTGCCGAATCGAACAATAATCAATGTTATCAAAAGAGTTCAGGCCTTGTCGTAAAGTCTGTTCACAAATCCAATTCCCGCAAATGTTGTCAATTTAAATGAAATAGGCGACGGCCATTCTTCCGACAGCTATTTGCGGTCGGGGGCAAGGCACATTAGTAAAATTGGAAATGTGTAATTTTCGATTCGACACTTTGTCGAATGGCTATGAATAGCTATAATGCTGCCATCGCATCGTCTCGAGCTCGTGATTTCACGCACCGCGGGAAGCCATCCTTATAAATTCAAGCACTCCGCACAGATGGAGTCGGCAATCGATTTTACACGAAGGAATCCGTTTCGCGCAGTTAATGGTATGCGGGAGCAGGTGATTCGAATAATTGATCGATACCTTTCGTATTGGAATAGTTTTCACTCCGCTCACAGGTAGTGTTTTATTCAAAACTGTTTTGTTTTTCAAACTGTATAAAATACTAGCTTCTGTTCGAGACTTCGTCCACGTGAAATTTCTTGTTCCGCCGATCCACAGCATCATCGCTTGTCGCATCGCATCGCTTGTCGCATCGCATCGCTTGCCCGCGCGTACTTCGTTTTCGCTTAGAGTTCTTTCTGATTTTTTTTTTCTTTTTGCTCGAATCCTAAGGGTCCTAGCGTGATGTTAAATATATAGACATATAGCCTTTCTCAAGAATTAGGCTATGAAATGCATTGTAAAAACAAATTTTTTTTCCAGAGATTAGCATCTAAACAAAACCTCCTCAGCTCTTCAAAAACTCTTCAGTTTTGTTTAATATAAATAGAAGATACACTGGGATTCTAGTTTGTACGGTCCTGTATCTAAGTAGGTACTTTGTTTTATTTAGGTAAACAACCTTAAAAAATCAGAGCTAAAACAAAAATATAATTTGTAATTCTCAGAAAAATATTTAATATTATTGCAACACATTTCATTTTAGTAATAAATAATTTTTTGACACATGTCATGTACAGTTTATGTTTTCATTCATTCCGTTTTTCACTCAACCGTTCGTTCACTTGTCCAACTGTATCGAAATTAAAGACCCAATTAGTTTATTGAAAATAATAAATTATCCCTTACTTTTTTGGTCAACAACGTCACACTAATAATCCCTGAAAGAGTTAGTACCCACATTTGCCATTGCCTATTCAGCCTACAATGTTCCCACTGCTGAGACACAGGTCTCCTCTTTTCGAGAGGAAGTGGGCCGTAATCCACCACGCGGGCCCATTGCGGGTTGGTAGATGTCACATGTCTTTGAATTTTTGGTTCTAGGAGATGCCGGTTTCCTCACGATGTTTTCCATCACCGTTTTGAGAGCAGCGGTGATGAAATTATTTACACAAAGTAAATCACCCGTTTGGGTTCCAACCCACCCCCCACTCGTAAGTCGGGGCCGTTACCACTGGGCCACCACTGCTCACAGCTTTGCTAGTAACAAGACACAAATCCAGACTTCCTCGTTAATTTAGCTGGTGGGGCAAGAGATTTAAATGTATTTTTAGTTGTTTAAAGCTGCATCCGGTTAGACTGGATGCCGACCCCAACATAGTTGGGAAAAAGCTTGGCAGATGATGATGATCTTGGGGTAGCGAAAAAAACTTAAAAAAAAAACAACCGACTTCCAAATAAAATACAACAAAGTGAAAAATAACTTTAATTTCGGAATTCGGTTGTTTGGTTCCGCATTTTAGTTTTTGACACCGACTTCCAAAATAAAAGCTATTTTTTTTTTCAAAAGACAACCAACCTCCAAAAAAAAACACATAAAAAGTGTTTTTGTTTTTTGGAAGTTGGTTGTTTTTTTGTTTGTAAAAAATAAAGGTTTTATTTTTCACTTTTTAGTTGTACCTACCTACCCCACACAAATTCAATTAACACTACTTATTAAAACATCATCAATGTAAACTAAGTGGAAAAAAATCGTATTATTGAAGCTAACTCAAAAACTACCCAAGCAAAGATAATCAAATTTATATGGGACCACCCCTTTTTTTGGGTAGGAAATTATCAAATAACTTCTCCTGCTCTGAGTGGAGGGCGTGTCAAAACTATTACTGGCTAAAACTCACCCCTGTTCACTCAACTCAACTCAGTTGCCTGTGCCACGGTAACATCCGTTTCGAACAATCCGCGACCCTGGCAGGCATCGGCCCTAGCGGACCCCGTCAGTTACTGCTGACATCTCTTTGAGGCGCGCGTGGAACACAACGCGCCGTCGACCCGGGCCTGGTCCTTACCGGACGGCGAACTGATATGGGACCACCCCTGGGGCATACCTTATCCATCAAAAACAATAGATAATATATACAACTGCAGCCAAGCGGTGCCAAGTTAAGGTGCATTGAAGATACCTACCGACTAAAAGAATCGTCAAAATTCGCATTGAAATGCCGGAGATGTCGTACATTTATGCATGTAACTTCGGACAAAACAATAATTACACTATTTATTCTTTTTTTATTTTTTTATTTATTTGTATTATATACTAAAACCTTCCTGAAAGTATGTAGATCACGATAGTGAAAGAAAAATTGGAAGTGGAGAAGAATTGTTTAGGAATTCAAAACTAAGATTGGAATGGTTTATCATGTCCAGCTTCCAGCATGAGTACAGTACAGTTCGCAGCAGCCAGTCTGTTTGCCAGCATACATCCAGCAGTTCCCCCTTCGACTTCTAGGAAGTCGAATAATTTATCACCTTCTGATGAGTGACAAAAATAATTCAATCAGCTGTTTATGTTCGCATAACTAGTCAAAATGTAGGGAACAACACATTTTTTTTCGCGACCGATTTCGTTCATTTTTTGTATATCGTCAGAAAAGGCGACAACAAGTATGTATGTGATATAATTTATTGCATGTATGTGGTTTCCATACTGTTTAGATTATATGTCTTTGCGCCGTTTCGCATAAAATAATACTGCTACGCAAAATGCGTGTATATTGCGTATCCACGTTTAGGAGCATGACAACGTAGGTAATAAAAATTTGTTCACATAAATCAAACGGTTTTGCGTTACAAGTCGACATTACAAGTTATGACAATCTCATATTGCAGTTGTGATGTAATATTTTGGTATCTATTGAAGTTATAGGCATGAGCAAACGTGTATGTCACATATGGGAATTTTATTTAACGGTATCTTAGTATCGTACCCGGTAACTAGATTATGCAGGTAAGATGTGAAATCAAATGTTTATTTATGTAAGATCGTGACACTTTTACACGTCAATATTTTGTTGGTCAATATTTTAAAAACTAGAGGGCACCGAACATTTCATAGCTGACTAATCCCTGAGAAGAAATGCCGAAACAAACTCAGAGGTCACGGTCTCCTTTAAATCGGTTTTTAGTTTCGGGAGGTTTAAGTAATTCATATAAGGTAACAGAACATCATGCTGGTATTGCCCGAAAGGTTAGGCAGAGGTGTATCTATAGTACACCCACATCTCGGCAGTTATGTTTAAGTCCCATGTAATAGGGGGCGAGCTTGTTGTCATCAACCGGGCACAGATACAGACTCCGGGCTACTGCTGAGAAATTCCAGATGGATAACCCAAATAACATTCTTTCACAGTGGTACCGGCTCCGATTTACGAGCTATACAACGTGTAACGTTAAATGCGCAAAACCTCAGACACCCCAACTGATTTTTAATTCAATTGACCTATTTCACAGAGAAAATAAGTGATTAAAAATATTGTAAAGGTTTTATGTGCTGTTTTAGTTTTACTGGCCATTCTGATCGTTTCTTGCGTCTGCGACGACGCTTTACCGAGGGAGGAGTCGTCACCGGGCCGCTGCGCCGCGCTGCCATTGGCTTGCTTGACCTATTAATAAATAGACAAGGCAACATTTTTAATGAAGATTTTTTGAAAAATGTGAACTATATTAAAAAGTGGTTCAATTAATTCTGCTCGTTATTCTGATCAAACTATTTTCAGGTTTTGCGCATTTAACGTTACACGTTGTATAGTCGTGGGTTCAAACCCAGCAATGCGCATTACTTTGTGCACCTAAATAATTGTATCACCACTGCTCTTAAAATGGTGAAGGGAAACATCGTGAGGAAACCGGTATGTCCTAGAACCAAAAATTCGAAGACATGTAACATCTACCAACCTGCACTGAGCCCGCGTGGTAGATCACAGCCCACTCCCACTCGAGGAGAGGCGGCCTGTGTCTCAGCAGTGGGAACATTATAGACTGAATATGATGACGATGACAAGCGTGCTTTTACGTATGTTTAGATGATAATGATTATATGATGCAGATCTTTGAGTATAATAGATACACTACACTATTCATTCATGCAGTCAACAAGGTGATTAATTGATTGATTTATTCTTGAACAATTACAATGGTATACGAATATCACTAAAAACTATGATCACACACGCACTTAAAACAAAACTAGGACATTAATGACTAATAATAATTAAATGTCAAAAAAAAAATGTCAATAAATAATTTAGTAGGTAATAATAATGCCAATGATTAATTTAGTAATAGTAATGTCAATGAATAATGTAATAATAACAATGTCAATAAATAATAATTATAGTAATATAAATTAAATTTACAATTGGTCTAGGGAGTAGAGGCATTTCTCCAACAGGAATGCTTTGAGCCTTGCTTTGAACGAGCTTGTATATAATATGCTTTTTAATTCAAGAGGCAACTTATTAAATTCAGCCAAGCCTACTGCTTGCATAAAGCAGTACAAAAATATCAGGCTATGAATATACTGTTAAGGGTTTACACCCTTAACCCGATTTATGAATAACAGCTTCAAGCCCCTAGTAGTTTCTATCGAACAAATTGGCTTTGACCGTTATATACAATGTACTTGCCTTCCAGATGTTTTTGGGCCCGACCCTCGATATCATGAGCAGTTTTGGAGTGTAGATGATCTCGGCACACATACTTTGTCCTACCTTTTTGCTTTTAGGGTGACACTGTCATAGTTTATTACACTTTCGTGAATTGTGTGACACAGATTTTTGCAAAGGATTTTTTGTAATTTTTTTAGTGTTTGAAGGTCCTCAAATTTAGGGACTTCTGCGAGCCAAAAAAGCGCACTGTTTTTTTTTTTGTGTTTGGGATCATAAGGCAAGGGTGTTGCTAGTCACATCGCAGACCTTTTCATTTTGTACCACGAAAATAAGACCTGAATTATGGCCGTATTTGCATTATGACGGTTATAATTCAGGTCCTTTAGATGTTACTGTTTTAATAAAATCGAGTAACAAAATCAATTCTGTTGCTACGGTCGGTCCTTAGAAAATTCAAACAAAGCTCACATTTCCTAAAAATAAAAACAATATTTCCAAGATGCTAATTCGTTGTTAGTAACCAGGGACTGTGAATCTAAGACAGTTTACTTATAATAATATTAACAGGGCTCCGAACAAGAACAGGACGAAATACATGAAAGTAATAAATAAAATCAAGGATTCAACTCGGTCGTGTCCTTCGTTTCTTTTTCTAATTACTGTCAAAATGTCACTCGAACGGAACGAAGGTAATTCGATCATCATTGTCTTGGTTAGCTTTCCCCTAAAAAATATTTTCTGCCACCGATATGCGAATTTCCTCCGAATAACAATAACTCCGAATTTCCCTATTTTATAGGGACAAAGAATAACACTCTCACGCGATAGATTCTTGGAATAAAATTCGGTTATAACATATTTGCAACTTTTTCAAAATGGCTCCATTTTTTTTTTTTCATTTTTGGAACAAAGTTCCTTTGCGCACTCTACACGCTTGCCGAATGAGAGCTAGACCGAAAAAAATATAACATTTGACCGTCGCGACACTTTTGCTACAGTCTGTGTTTAGTAATTTTTTTTTCTCCCTTTTTAACCTTATTGCAATAAGTTTTCAATAGTATTTTCTCATGGGAGCGTGCACTGGCAAGAGTCATTGGTCTGACACCACCGGCTAACCACCTAGCACAAGTTTCAGAAACTTCTCTCAATGTATATCCACTTTCTTATGTAATAAAAGATTATTATTATTATTTATCAATAAAATTTAAACGAAAAAGTTCGCAAGCCCTTTGTCCAGCAGTGGGACACATTGTTGGGCAAAGGCTTCCCCTTTTTCCTTCCAAACCTTCCTGTCTTGAGCAATCTCTGGCCATGTTGGCCCTGCACACCTCGTTAGATCGTCACACCACATTCGCCGTGGTCTATCTCGACAGCGATGTCCTCCTTCAGGCGTCCAGTGAGTGACGTTTTCATATTTTTATAATCTGGGGGCATTTATTATATTCGTTTAGATATTTGTTGTAAATATCATCATCTGTCTTGCCTTTTCCCAACTATGTTGGAGTCGGCTTCCAGTCTAACCGGATGCAGCTGTATAGGTACCAGTATTTTACATGGAGCGACTGCCTATCTGACCTCCACAACCCAGTTACCGGGTAATACGATACCCCTTGGTAAGACTGGTTGTCGGACTTTCGGGCTACTGACAACTCGTAACGACTGTCAAAGATCCACTAATGACAGCCGGGACCAACGGCTTAACGTGCTTTCCGAGGCACGGAGGGGTTTTGGTATGTGAAGATGGTCGCTCATCCGCGGATCAACCGCGGCAAGTGTAGTTTAACCTGATCGATCGACCCGTGCGGCTGTTATTACTTAGCCACAAGGCTCCCTCATTTGTTGTCAATATCAAGAATGGGAAATACTTGTGAAATACGTTTTTCATCTGAATATAAATGTATGTAGTTCTTACCAATCAATCTATCAGCCTAGACTTTTCCCAACTCCAGTCGGCTTCCAGTCTAACCAGATGCAGCTGTATAGGTACCAGTATTTTACATGGAGCGACTTCCTATCTGACCTCCACTACCCAGTTCTTGGGTAACACGGGCTTTCGGGTTTCTTACTACCCGTAACGACTGTTAGACATAGAGGGATCTCGGTATGTAATGGATGGTCACCCACCCACGGACCGACCTCGACAAGCGTTGCTTAACCTTGAACATCGACTCTTGCGCCTGTTATTATTAAGCCACAAGCCCACCTATGTGGGTCTTACGAGGCTGTTTATGATTGACGACGTCATCCATGCAGACTCAGGCCGCATTCTAACCAAAAGCGATCGTCGTGTTCACATGTCACTTCCTGTTCGGTTTAGAGGGCGCCTTTTGTTTTTCCAAACAAAAAGTGACTGGACGCAACAATCACGACGATTTCCTTTCAACTTTTCTGTCACTGCAAGCTAATTGCGTAACACACTATCAGTAGCAATGGGTTTCATTTTGACAGTTCAACAACATTATTTAAGTTGTTGAGACGACCCATTTTTCGAACATTATGGAGCAACGGATTAGAAAATATGCTTCAAAATTATTCAAATTCAGAGTAATAGTGTGTTACGCAATTAGGGTGCTGGTGCCAGTTTCAAACTTCCCCTAACATAATCTAGCATGTCTGGCCATATTTTAGTAATCAGATATGAAAATGTACCTACCACCTGTGCCCAAGACTCTGATCGCATTAAAAGTTTTTAAATGTATTACGAGGATACTATACAATACAATATTACGAGATATATAAGACGAACGGGATGAATATAAATGTGAATAAGACGAAGGACAAAGACGAAACTCACGTAGGTACTTCTTTCCATGGCGGTAGGCAGAAACTACAGAACGCCACCTGCTACGATCCTTGTATACTCATTTTGTTTTGTTTACGCTCATACAAGTGGTCATACACGCACGCAGGTTGTGACTACTAAGCAAATGAACTTTTTAAAGAACATGTCTAATAAGGTCACTATATGTCCTGCTAGGGCGTCCTTACGTCTTCCTTACCAAAAGAAGTTTGACAAAATTATCGAATGTGTCCTTTCTATTTGGTACATTGTTTTTACTCAGTGGCGGACTAACCGGGGGGCGGAAGGGGCGGCCCGCCCCGGGCCTCCGGTCTTGGGGGGCCCCCACATGCCTCCACGTTCCCCTGATCAAATCCTAAACAAGACTTTAAAAATGTGCTTAGTACCTACATCATTTCATCAAGATATACTTCTTGACCATTTGCATCTCGGTTGCATCATGCGAGAGGAGTCTTTCGAAACTTAAACTAATTAAAAATATCTTCGATGTAAAATGGGTCAAGAGCGACCTGTTAACCTAGCCGTGCTTTCAATAAAAAGAGAAATTTCCAAAGATATCGATTTGACAGAAGTTATTGAGGAGTTCAGTAAATTAATGGCACGAAAATACATATAATATAACACGCCACAAAAAATAAAAAAAACTATCTTTGATTTATTTTATCAAATTTTTTTTGTCGATCGATTCGTATTTTATTTTCGTCACCCATATCCATTCCATATTGTAGGTATGTATGTTTATTTAGCCTAAATAATTTAATTCGAATTTAAATTTCAGCTGCCAGATTTTAACGAAATAAACATAAACACTTATTTATACATACAAATGTGAACTGAATAAAAAGCTTTTAAAACTATTTTTTTTTAATCTGGGGGGCCTCATTCAGCTTGGCCGCCCCGGGCCTCTGACGGGCTTAGTCCGCCACTGTTTTTACTCCTAACAGAATTTTAAAAAATCTGACAAAGAAGGCAGTGCAGGCTCGGAATAGAGTAAAGAAAAAATGAGCTATTTGCAGACAGTTTGTTTAAATCTGTTACATAAACTAAACTACATATACCGACGGTCGACGAGACACCTTGATATAATGTTCGTCCTCTGACAATCAAAGTTATTCAGAATATGTTGATACGAAGCGTTTCAATCAATCTGCCGAGCCCTTTCCCAACTATGTTAAGGTCGGCTTCCAGTCTGACCGGATGCAGCTGAATACGAGTATTTTACTTCGAGCTAACTACTGCCTAACACGATACCTCTTGGTTAGGCTGTTTGTCAGACTTTTGGGTGTCTGACTACCTGTAACGACTGTTTAAGATTTACGAATGACGGCCGGGCCAGGGAGCCTATTTTTTAAGTCCGTCAAAGAAGATACGGGTCTGTCAGAAAATACTTCAGTACTTTAAAATTAAGTCTACTCTTGATAAATTAACTGTTTCTTATCGGTAGTAAGCACAAATGTCTAATTGCGTAGTCATTCATTCTTAATTCGGGCTTCAAACTAATATTATATCCATAGTTGATACGGAGAAGGTAGCTCCCGTAACTTCCGGCCGGAACTACGGATTTAGTGATTTGCGAGTGGACTCCCAGATAGATTGAGTACGGCCCTTGATTAGGCTTTTAAAATCCAGTCGTAAAGCTTCGTATTGTTGGGTCTGCCCTGTAGACATTAAGCTATTGACTGGATGGGTTCTAATAACCCTCCAATGTCCGTGAAATATTTGGAAGTAAATTAAACCCATCGTATATGTCGGATACAAAGGATTTCGTTGGATAATGGCTTTCAATTCACCAGAGTCGTATTGAAGCCATTTTTTGAAATATTTTATTTACAGGACTATTCAATTTGTGAGTTTTAGCTGCCTAATATTTTTCTAATTGAACAGACAGCTGTGCTGCTGGGGAGTTTGTTGCGCCACTTCTTCTTCCCAGCGAAAGCACTAGGAAGTGGTGAAGGGCGGGCGTTTTGGGGAACTGTCTTGTGTAATTTTGACGTTCGAAAAGTGCTGATTCTCAGCCTAAGTTGAATAAATGACTTTTGATTTTGATACTTGAATCAAAATATTCCAGTAGTGAATGACTAAGGCCCCTTATAAACCCACGTTTTTCTTGCCGTGAAAAACTATCGTTTATTCACCGTGTGTATGCACGGTCGTCATTATTGTAAAGATCACAATGGAAGCTTGTTGATAGACACGTTTTTTCGCCGCACCGTAATGAAATCGTGGCGTGTACAAAGGGCCTTATCCTTCCTTTTTTATCTAGCATAAATAGCTTCTGCCCGCGACTTCGTCAGAGTGAAATTTTTTGTACCCCCGACCCAGGTAAGACTTCGATTTTTCTAAGCCAATTTTTTATTTTTGCTCGACTCCTAAGGGCTTCTAGCAAGGAAACCTCGCGAGGTGTCCCTCACCGATTTAGTTGCGGCTTTACTATAATAATGTACATGAAAAATGATGAGATACGTATTTTTTCTTTTTTGCTAACAAACGTTTTAAAGGGGTGAAAATCACCCTCAAAGTTCGTACCCCAAAATGATGGTTTGCAGTTTTCACACATATTTCTAATAATATTTTTCCAAAATGACTTTAACCATTAAAAAGACCATAAAAAAATATGAAAAATACCTTTATTCACATATTTATAAGAATTGTGGATATACATTTTTTTAAATTAAAAATAACAAAAAATTCATAACCTATAAACTATTTATTATTTTTTAATGGGACCAATTTTAAGTCTTATAAATATGTGAATAAAGGTATTTTTCATATATTTGTATGCTCTTTTTAATGGTTAAAGTCATTTTGGAAAAAAATTATTAGAAATATGTGAAAACTGCAAACCGTCATTTTGAGGTACGAACTTTGAGGGTGATTTTCACCCCTTTAAAACGTTTGTTAGCAAAAAATAAAAAAATACGTATCTCATCATTTTTCATGTAGATTATTATAGTAAAGCCGCAACTAAATCGGTGAGGGACACCTCGCGGGGTTTCCTTGTAAGTTAAATTTCAAAAATATTTTTTCAAATCCGACTGATAGTTTCAGAGATTAGCGTGTTCAAATAAATAAACAAACAAACTTTTCAGCTTTATTATTAGAAATAGATAGAGCTCTATATAACTCTATATAGAATAATATAGATAATATAATATAGCCCACAATGCTGGGCAGCCAATCATGCGGGCTGCTCAAAAGTTTCATTTATTTTGTTACGCCGTCAACTTCCAAAAACTCATTAATTTCTGTATATTTCTCTTGACTGAAGAGCTGTTTTATAAGCCTTTGGATGAACAAGTTCTTTGATCGCTCGTGTGGACGTGTCCCGTGGGTGTTGGATGTAATGGAGTTATTATAATATTATAAATACTTACGCAGCATTACTAATGCGTAATAAGTAGAATACGTTTTAGTGTCTTTGTTTTTATACCTAGTAGGGACAGCTTTAACGCCGTGTCCTAACAAAAGCAACCATCGTGCGAACACGCGACTGCCGAGCTCACTAAGGCTGTGGTTTATCTGACCACACGCCGACCGCGACTGACAACGTGTAGCCGACAACACGTAACACGTGTGTAACGTGTGTCCGTCACCGACGACGGCTAAATGCTGGTAAACACACGGGCGGCGTCTCGCCCGCACGCCACCCGCCACCTTCAGGTGCGACGGCGGCAACGAACGTCTTAGCAACCGGCTGCGTGCCGGTCGTCCGTCGTGCTCTCATTGCACGCTATCGGTAGCGTGTGACGTTTTAAAGAGACTGGAGACTTTAGGGTGTCTTCCAGTTTTTCGAACCAATGAATGTTATAAACTCGTCGTCGTAACGATCGTGTATTCGCCCGACGATCGCTTTCTATTCCGACAGCTAACCTTAAGGATATCCACATCGTTGAATGCATTTATTCATTGATGACAGCGAATGATTTAATAATGAAGTAAACCAAACAACAAATTACAAAATAGCCCAGAATGTAGCGAGTCAATAAAGGTCTAATCCACATAAACTCTGTACTAATAAAAAAACCTATACAAACAAGAGAACATGATTGTAATCAATCCGTCTTATTATGTGCTCGTCTAGAATTCTCTCATCTAAACGGTTCAGCCTGAATTTGTGTCTAATATTTCCCGTCTCGAAGTTTCAAAAGCTGAGTCACATTTTCTATACAAATAAATAAAATTGAAGTTTTTAATGTCAAAATTTTACTACTATGAAAGCATATCTTTAAGCAAAAAATTTTTTTTAAAAAGTTTGTCTGGTTTTTGTTCCGGCTAATCTCCGAAACGGCGGGGCCGATTTTGACAGGATTTTTACTGGCAGATAGCAAATATTATAAGGAGTGACTAGGATTATTCATTTTAGAAAAAGAATTAGGGTCCCGCGCAAAAAAATTAAAACCTCAGAAATTCAATTTTATTTTTGACATGCACGCTAACGAAGTCGCAGGAACATTACTTTTAGTCTATGTTTGTTGGTAAAAAGACTCACAAGTTAGTCTGTCTTAATAAACAGTATCACATTGTAGCCCTTTAATCCCCAGAAGTTATTGCTATTAAGTCCTAGGAGCAGCAGGACAATCTATTGTGGGCTTTGTCGTTTTTCAAAACAAGTTATGGAAGACCAGTGGTAATAAAATAGATGGGATGAAATCGCTTGGAGAGGCCTTTGTTCTGGAGCAGTACCTAGGTACTTGAAACTTCTGTTGGTTTTGGTATGTTAGTATATAACTTCTGTTGGTATGTATAAGGAATTTTTATTTTTATTTTTACTCGAGATCGATGAGGAGTAGCTGAAGTTGTATTATGCCTAGGCAATGTGGAGACAACATTACGACAGTAAATATGGAAACACTGGCAATAACAATTTTCTTTATAAACATGTGGAAAAGGTCGTGGGTTACACATTTACTCACTCTGCAGCTCATATTTTATGCAATATTGTAATGTGTAAACGTTTTTCTTTATAAATAAATAAAATAAAATAATGCGTAAGAGTATTATCGAACTATCTAATACATACTAGCAACGAAATTAAATAAGTGATTTTTCAAATAAACTAAATCGTAGAATGGGCCGACTATTCCTTTTGTCAATCTTTGGCTAACTCTAGTGACTAAATATTGGATATATTTGATTGAATTTTAGAATGCAGACTGGGAATGGCATTAGATATACGCAGATTAATTTATTGTCGTGTTCACATTGTATAACATGTACGATCATCGATTCCGAAAATTTTGTTCACATTGTTGGAATTTGTCAAATTAGGCTCGTTACTTGTGCTTGAGTCACGCAACTGATTGCGCCAGTTTGAACACCTCTATACAAGTTAGTTGACACTATCGGCGCGAGCCACCCCTGACGACGCCACTACCCTCCTCCAGGAGAGACGTAAGGTTACCAGTAATCTTAGGAAGTACAAAACCCGACTGCCGTCCTTTCGTCCCCGCTCCCGATGCCCGCCACGACGCCTAAGTCCATGTCCGCTCCGACCCTTGCTCGAGTCAGCCCTGAAGCTTTAAATTCGTTCCTAAATAATTCGATCCAGCCTGTCCCTTGCTCCCTCAGCGACGCCCTAAGCCGAGGTCCGTACCCCACAGGGGGTGCTCTTAGCGTGTAGTCGCTTAGTTTTTAGTTTTTTAAGCCCTGGCTACCTGTTGGTCTTAATTTATTGAGGCACCTACAGGCAAGACCGGTTAAGCAGACGACAATCTCCAAAGACGACCTGCGAGATGCCACCACTCTTCACCACCCTTGGTTGACTGGTAGAGAATGTCTAAGGCATTAAGTCCGCCTTTGTACCTTTTTGTGTTCGAAAAGTTTAAATAAATAAATAAAAGAATGGCGCGAGCGAAATTCGTCTCGAATGCCGCGCGGGATTTCTCACAGTTTGGCCAGAGCTTTATAACGTTCACCGGTCATGTTATTACGTTGCTATTAAAAAAAAAAAGTCAACTGACAGTTGGACTCGCGTACCGAGGGTTCCGTACTTTCATGATTATAGGTCAACGGAAAGTAGGTACCCTATAGGTTTTGATTTCGGAACATAAAAGCCCGTATCTTTTGACTGCGTTGACTTTGAAGTTTGATTTTTACACTGCTTCAGGGGGCTGCTCTAAGTATTTGATATTAATTTCAACTTGACAACTCCACGCGTTCCTGAGAAAAAGGATCTAGACCGACGGACACACAGACGGACAACGAAGTGATCTTATGAGGGTTCCGTTTTTCCTTTTAAGGTACGGAACCGCAAAAAACATAACGTATAAATAGTTATTACTTACTTGTTCTTTTGTCCATATAATTTATTATTTTGAGATCTGACTCGATGAAGTCTAGTTGACGATTATTGCAGTGCAGGCTGGAGCAGCATTTAAACTTAGCTTTACCGGATACCGATAAACTGGAGCAAGTGCTAGCGCATTCCTCGGCTGCAGATGCGAATGAAGCCGGGCGCTTACTCACGTAAGCTTGAGCAATCTGTGGTAGTTACTTGGATACCTACGGATAATAGCTAGGTTCAAATGCTCACGCATTCCAAGCGACTCTATAAAGGAGGAAATTGAATAGGTGCGCCAAATTGAAATGTCTAATTCAACATGATATTATAACGTACATTTAGAGCATGTCATTACCGAAAGGGATGCACGTAGGTACGTGCGCGTAGGCAAGCAATTTGGCAACGTCGTCTCGGTCCCTTTTTTCGTAGGAGCGGTTTTAGGTTTTTTTTTGCACAGACCCCTAATTATTTTCTAGAATAAAAGTCCTTTTAAGTTGATTCTTATAACATCATCTATCTGGCAGTGTAAGTCCTGTCAAAATCGGTTCAGCGGTTTTGAAGATTAGCCGGAACAAACAAACAGACTGAGAACAATTTTAACAATTGTTTTTTTGTTAAGAGTACCGTATATATTTTCATTTAGAAAGATGTTATTTATCATTACGAACAGACACTTAAATTTTATTTATTTGTATATATGTATGTATAGATAAATCCAGGTTGCCTCGCGATGTTTTCCTTCACCGATGTCAGTGAGCTCTTATTTTCTTTATTTCGACAAGTGAGGTGTCGTCGTTTACAACACCTAAAGCCTACATTACATTATGAGACCCATTTATTTATAGAGCTGGGTACAGTACTGTAAAGGTTGCCTACAAAACTAGACCTTATGTAGAGCAGGCGGGCAGTAAAATAACTCTGGTTGCATTCCAAGGGTCAAGCTTTAAAACGAGCTTTCTAATTTTCGTATTAGGTTTTTTTTTTGAAGAATCAGTGATAGTATTGCCGCGTTGACGTAAAGACGTTCGTGTGAAATAAACGGAGTAAATATAAAATTGTATGATTTTAACACAATATGTAATACACAACACATATACTACAGCCGATATATTCTGTAAAAATATCACCGTGAAAAGTTAACTGAAGTGAGTTTGAAGTGTGTTGTCAATATTTCTAGTATTAGTCGGAATGCTAGCTCACTTCACACTCACTGCACCTAAACTTACACGGTGCGATTATCACAGAATACCACTGCTGTAGCTACATACTTTCTTTAACTTAAAATTAAAACGATTTATACTAACTTTTTTATCGTCCTTCTAAAAAAGCAATAAAACACGATGTTAACTTATGAAATAATTATACAAACTTATTTTCTTTACGACAAGATTGATTTTGCAATAACAAATGAACATCTAGGCTTATAAATCAAATAGCTTCTTTTATTTGGCTTCTTTTGTGTAGCACTAAACAATTTTGTGGGACATTAAACTTTTTCACTACATAAAAGTTTGTATTAGGAACTATATTAAACTGTACTTTATTGCAATAACATAAAGTTCGAAATTGATCGTGTACGAGTAGATGGTGTTAATTTGGAAGGGAGCTATGCCTAAAGTAAAAGATACAGCGAATTTCTTAGACAATGTAACTTCAATTGAATAAATTGTTCAGTTCATTTTGTATGTAAATAAGATACAAATTTATTTATACTAAGTGTACAATTTCTTTGTTCTTATCTCGAGAAGTCTGAAGTATGTTCTCCTGGCTTCAAATTAAACCCCTGAAATTAGGTTCATTCATCCCATCTGCGACGACAAGTAGATGTCTAAACTACAAATAAATGTTTTGAAGCACGAATTATTTATTTAGTGTTGTTTCTTCAGCCTTTAATAAAGTTTTTCTAGCTTTAAAGTCGTTAAATGATCATTTAACATAACAGGCAGATGTGTGTTGGGAAGTTTATGGCGCCACTTACTATCCGCAACGCGACAGCGCGACGCGACTAGTAGAACAATTTTGTATAAAAAGTTGATGGACACTTCTCTTTATCCTACCAGAATTTCGTCGGACAGTTGTGTTGCGCCTGTCTGCTGGAGCCTAAAACACTACTGCTGAAGAGCGGGTATTTTGAGGGTTTGTCATATGTAATTTTGATGTTCAAAGTGTTAATTCTCAGCCAAATTTTTGATTTTGATTAAGTTATAGTGGAGTCGTGTTTTAGGTAGATACCTACCTACCTATTAAAGAAAACAAACGAGTGATTTCATATTTTGTGCGCTGCCTATTTACTGCATAAATTTTAAATCTAACAATTATTTAATAATTTTGACAAGCGTCAAATTATCCCGCTTGTTTTCTAAATGTCCCCGCGATCTACCCAGATCACAAACTGGACTATGAATACAACATCAATCACTGAAGGCTCAAATCACCTTGATTATAATAATAATATTCCACACTTCCACACTTTCACACAACGCCATCTAGTCCCAAATTAAGCAGAGCTTATGCTATGAGTACTAGACAACTGATAAACATACATATATATTTCTAAATACATACATATTATAGATAAATTACACCCAGACAAAGAACAAATGATCGTGCTCATCACACAAACATCCTGGGTGGGAGTCGAACCCACGACCTTGCGCGTAGCAGTCAGGGCCACTGACCACTAGACTAACAGGCCTGTCATCTGAAGTCTAGCCAAGAGGCTGGACTCACACACTAATACTAATACATTATGTCTAATATTTTAGGCATATACCCTCCATTGAAGAAAATGCAGGGTATATGCCTGAAGTATTAGAGCTCCCTTAGTTATGCGAGTGAAAAGTAGGAATCACGTGATTTGATCGCTCTGTGAAGGTAAGCCACTGTAGTCAGAATGGATGGCTGTTCTTCAACACAAATCAACAAGTCACCGTGGTTCATATAAAACAACCGATGCTTTTTGTCGACAAAAAAATCTCTAATAATCCAAGGTTAACTAAACCAGGCTTCCAGTCTATTTGGGAATTGGATGCAGCTGGATACCAGTACTTTACATGAAGCAACTGCCTATCTTACGTTCTGAAGATGTGGCAGTACGTACGTAAAGTTTGTGTGTGTGTGTGTGCGTGTGTGCGTGTGTGTGTGCGTGTGTGTGTGTGTGTGTGTGTGTGTGTGTGTGTGTGTGTGTGTGTGCATGTGTGTGTGTGTGGGCGTGTGTGTGTGTGTGTGTGCGCTGTGAGTGTGTGTGTGTTTGATACTTCTTCACGCTTAAACGGCTGGACCAATTTTGATGAAATTTGGCAGACGGATAGTTTATAACCAGGATTAATACATAGAGCTCTTTTTAACCCAAAATTCCTGAGGGATCGAAACTTGTGCGGGTGAAACCGCGGGGCACAGCTAGTCTACATATACATATACAGCGTGTAACGGAAGGGGGGTATCAACCCTGAAGGAGGTGAATGTGCTCATGAAACTCAACAACTTTCCCCAAAGAACATAGGTCGAAATATGAAAAAAAAATTTGGCCCTCCCTTACAAAACTGACTACCAGCTGATTGATTTACTATGGGAGGGCCAAATTTTTTTTTCATATTTCGACCTATGTTCTTTGTGGAAAGTTGTTGAGTTTCATGAGCACATTCACCTCCGTCAGGGTTGATACCCCCTTTCCGTTACACGCTGTATATACCAGATAAATATCAAAGCTTTCTTAATTTGCATGGACCAATAAATTAGCATTTACCTACTTTAAAAATCACCGATATTGAAACATGCGAACAAGATCAAAACGGTACCTACTTAATACTAGTCTACCCTAGAAAAAAAATTAAAAAAATGATGATTGGAAAAAAATGTTGATGATTGGAAAATAAATGATGACTTACTAACGTAAAGATAAGAAACAAAAAGCATTCTAAGCTATCCTTATAGATGTGCAAGTGAGTTTGTTTGTTGGTCAATCACACCAAAACAGTTAAACGGATTTCAATGAAACTCTGCACACAGACCCATGAGCTGGAAAAGAATATAGGCTACTTTTCATCCTCGATTGCAAAAAAAGTCGCAGGCAACAGCTAGTAGTTTATATTAGCACTTTAGTTCTTAACACTAACGTTATATTAGGTCTTTACCTATGAAACTGCCGTTCTGCAGTACTGGCCATTTCAAATCAAAATAATTTTTGTTTGGCTAAGAATTCTAATTAATTTTATTTTAAAAACATGGAATTTTGTTTCCAAAAGTAGTCATTTGTTTATTGGTTAGTGTTACATTTTCATCGCATTTCAATCTTTTTCGTCATCATGGATACGTTAAAAATTCGAGTAATTATGGAATATGAGTACCGTCGTGGCAGCAACGCGGCACAAGCGGCACGCAACATCAACGACGTTTACGGAGCTAACACTACAAACCAACGCACGACCTGTTATTGGTTTGCTCGCTTCCGTTCTGGAAATTTCGACCTGAAAAATGAACCTCGCGGTCGTCCGAAGACTTTGGTCGACAGTGACGAATTAAAGGCGATTGTGGAAGCTGATGATACACAATCTACGGCTGAATTAGCAGCAGCTTTCGGCGTTAGCGTCAAAACAATATTGGCCCATTTGCGTCAAATTAGCAAGGTAAAAAAGCTTGACAAATGGGTGCCCCACGAACTCAATGATCGCCAGCGCGAAGTACGCGTCGAGACGTGCCTTGCACTGCTCAACAGACACACAAATGATGGAATTTTGAACCACATTGTTTCCTGCGATGAAAAATGGATTCTGTTTGATAACCGCAAGCGCTCAGCAAGTTGGTTGGATCCTGGTTCAGCACCTAAACAATGCCCTAAACGAAAACTTACCCCTAGAAAAGTGATGGTCACTGTTTGGTGGTCTAGCGCCGGTGTGATTCATCTCAGCTTCTTATCAAACGGGGTGAGCATTACTGCAGATGTGTACTGTGAAGAACTGAACACAATGATGGAGAAGCTGGCACATCTCCAACCAGCATTGGTCTATCGCTCGTCTCCGCTGCTCCTGCACGACAACGCGCGACCTCATACTGCACAGCAGACGGTCTCCAAGTTGCAAGAACTGGGGTTGGAAGCTCTCCGTCATCCGCCCTACTCACCAGACCTTGCGCCTACAGACTACTACTTTTTCCAGAATTTGGATAACTTCTTGGCGGGAAAAAAATTCAATACCCGAGAGGCAGTACAAAATGCCTTAGAAGAATTTGTTGCCTCCCGTCCAGCTGATTTCTTTAAGAAGGGCATCAATAAACTGCCACTGCGTTGGCAAAGATGCATTGATTGCATGGGTGATTACTTCGATTAATACAAATAAAAAATACATGAAAAAAAAATTCGTTTAACTTTTTTCATACAAAACGGCAGTTTCATAGGTAAAGACCTATTATAACAACATAACACAACACACAAAACACAACACACACACTCAACACAACACTAACTATCTCAAGCCGCATCAAAAGTCACCTCTTCCCTTCAATTGACCCAATCAGTTGTGTTCCTTAACATACAGCCTCATTGCCGACATGATCAAGTTAGCAGAACTTCGTAGCTTCAAACTCGGCTCATAGTTTGGCTTTAGCTCAGTCATTCTGTAACTTTGAACCAGTGTCAATAATTGTAATTCGAGAAGTGAAGTGTATTCCGATGCTGAACGCGTTTTCGGATGTTTGTTTGGGGATTCGGATACGAAGCTTTTGTCGTAGCTGGAGGTTACTGATTCGGAATATAAATAAAAATTAATGTTCTTTATCGATTCACAAAGCTATTTCATAATAACAAGTGAGTCTTCTAGGTTAATTTGAATTTGAGATAATTTTCATGTCACGGAATAACAAACTGTATGTCATACTTGACAATGTTCAAATTCCATTGCACCGTAACTTGGGGTGATTTTGCGCCTGCCAGGAATACTTTGCTCCAAATCCGAAAAACTTTCAAAGCATAATAAAAAATAAAAAAATGCGTTTATGGCTTTATTTATTTCTGAACGCAATCAAAAGAAGTAACTGGCCTGTCAAAAAAATTGACAGGCCGCCATTGCCAGTATCACAAGAGCACGTTTTTATAATGTAAAAGAGCTTAATGATACGCAGTGAAGGTTTGCGCCATAAACTATGTGGGGTATAATTGCCCCAGTATTCATTGTATAAGAGTTAAGGCTGATTTTATAAAATGGCGCAAAATGTCCCCTCCAAAGGGAATACTTTGCGCCAAATTTCATTTAAAAAAATTAATGTACCTGAATATGTGCCACTGTTGATTAGTTAATAAAAGCAGTGTAAAATATCTAATCTTTCAATTAAGAAGAGTCCTTTAATCTATATAGATGTACAAAACTTTTTATTTAACATTTACCAGTTACATGATTAAATTAGGTGCAAAGTCACCCCAACTTACGGCAACCAAAAACTTATTACAACCTTTTTGTTACAAAGGGTCACTCAAAAATCAACTTAGAAAACATTTCACTAAAGTGAGTGAGTGAGTGATCAAGTGGGGCTTGTGGCTAAGTGAGGGGCTTGTAGCTAAGTAATAACAGCCGCACGGGTCGATTGATCAGGTTAAGCTACGCTTACCGCGGTTGGTCCATGGATGGATGACCATCTTCACCTACCAAGACCCCTCCGTGCCTCGGAAAGCACGTTAAGCCGTCGGTCCCGGCTGTCATTCGTGCATCTTTGACAGTCGTTACGGGTTGTCAGTAGGCCGAAATTCTGACCACCAGTCTTACCAAGGGGTATCGTATTACCCAGTAAGTAACTGAGTTGTGGAGGTCAGATAGGCAGTCGCTCCATGTAAAATACTTGTATTTAACTGCATCCGGTTAGACTGGAAGCCGACCCCAACATAGTTGGGAAAAGGCCAGGCAGATGAGATATCTGATCAAGTGGTGATGGAATGCCAATTTTCTGAGAATATGAACACCGCTGTAGGTTCCTTTTCTCCAAATGGAGCCAAGTAAAAAATAGGGGAAAGTGGTCAAAGGGGTCACCTTTGACCACTTTCCCCTATTTTTCTAATGATTTCAAAAATCACACTTTACATAATATTGTAGAACCTGAAATGGTCAAAAATTTCCTGAACAAATAACAGCCATCATTTAGTAAGAATATATGTATAATAATAATAAAATATAAGTAAAATAAAACAATATTCACGACTAACGCAAACACTGCTTAAAACTTATCTCACACCTCAAAATCAAAAATAGCATGAAGATAAAATAATGGTGTATCAGCGACTAATGATCCCAAGTTAGTCAACTGAAGGACCTTCAAGAGTTCTAAGTTTCCTAACAAAGTTTCATCTAAACCGAACCGGAACGTGATCGGATAACTTACAAGGTGTATACGAAGGTAAGTCTGCTTTAGATGGTGAAATCACTCCATGAATAATAATATACATAACAGTTTTAGTTTGTAAATGGCAGAAAACAGCGTTACTTTGTATTGTAGTGTAGTACATACCAATTCCATGCATAGAAACTTTTTAAAAGAATTAGGCTCGTGTTTAGATTATCTACACTGATCGCCAAGTTCTTATTTTGAAATAAAAAACAAAAATGTAGAGTCGGAGGACTCTCGGCAGGAAAGAAGTCGTTACGTGACGATTTCTCCCATTTTACTCTTACCGCAAGGTCCGTAAAAGAACTTCGTTCCAAAAATAACGAGAATAAATCAATTCTTATGGTATCATACATCATCATAGAAAAAAATAAAACACTGAAACTAACTTCCACTATCAAAATAATGCTCTAAAATAACTTTTTCACTTCTCCTGCCCTAAAGGTTCGTCTTTATACGAGTATTGTGGGTAGTCGACATAAAGTCGCTTTTTATGCTCTAGTGCATAAAGTATTTTTTTTAAGACTAAGATAATCAGGCCCAACAGCCACACGCAAAAAAAGAAGTCGCAGATTAAAGTCGTTATTTTATTTTATTTGCATTAATTTATATCACCTCCGTGTTTTCTATCGGTAATTTAATAAAACCAGATAAAACAGTTTTTACGACTTGGCAGAATGAAGTACCCAAGTCGAATGAAACATGTCGTAAAAAGAAAAAGAAAAACTTCTTAAAATCTTCATGGCGGGAATTAGCTATTCTTTTCTTCAATTTTGCAACACATTTGAAAAGTGAAAATACTGTTATATAATTATTATACTAAATGTCTGTTTCATTTTCTCGCAATCGAAGTGGAAGTGGTGGAGGACGTTTTGGGGGACTGTCTTTTGTAATTTTGACGTTCAAAAAGTGCTGATTCTCAGCCTAGTTGGAATAAATGACCTTTGATTTGATTTGAATACTTTTTTTTATTTTAACATTAAACTTTTTTTTTTTTTTTTTTTGCAAACAAACATAATTAACCCACATTAGCACTATCACATATTGCAAAGCGACAATGCGGTTGAAGAAGACGCTTGCCAAGACGAAAGATATTCGATCATTACTTAATTACAGACTCGTGGATGCCAAGTGTTGCTTGGCAAATACTCCCTCCTTAATCAAATTGAATTTATGTTGCAGTAGCATTTCTGTTTCCTATCTATATATGTATTTCTATCAGCAGTATTTAAGTTAAGTGTCTTTTTGCTTTCTTGCCAATGTAATTTTTAATCCTCAAACTCAAAGGAAATAAATACTTTCTCTTTTTTGTTCTGTTATTTGAAATAAATTTTCAAATAACAAAAAAAAAAAAAGAAAAAGTATTTATTTCCAATCCGCGAGTTGACATTTTTTTTTTATTATTTAAATTGAAGCTTTTTACCTCACTAATAGCTTGGTATAAACAGTTTTTTAATATTTTTAAAAATTGAAAAGATATGAGCGTTCAAAACTCTCAATTAGACAGAGAGGGAAATACTGAATTGTGACGTCATAGTTCAGTATCGCCATATAAATTACATGCAAAACTTCGTTTTGCGAGAAAGAGATAGACAAAAAGTTTCTATAAGTTATAAGTTTATTATTTTTCGACCGATTTCAAATTTGATTTCGAATTCTGTTATTGTATTACATGTGTGGATATATTATCTACTAGAATATATAGTATTCAATATCATGCAACTACCCAATTACAGGCACTTTTGAATTGTCAAGGGGTCGATCAGTCAGAACGCTAGAGCTAGTTGCCCATTCAAAAGTCTACTAGGTACATATCGACAAGAACTCAAACTCAAAGCATTGATTGAAATGAAACCATTTACAGGCACTTTTGAATAGTCAAGAAGTCGGTCAGTCAGAAAAACACTAGTAAAGTCAACAGGAACGGTCGAGAAACTCCACGGAGACTCTTTTAAATCAAAACAATATGGGTATAAAATATTGGTTACATCATTCATGTTGAAATTATGCTTAGGAGAACGATGCAGAACGTTAAAAGCGTCCGTAATGAAAAAGATTACAAAAAAAAAATTGTATTAATAATTTTTTTTTTTTACTTAGTTTTTCTTTGACCCTAGCGATTATTATTTTCATTGTATATGTCTTATCGTTAATCTGTGAACAGCGTTGTGGGCTGCAATATTGTCTACATGTTTTGTGTATTTCTTATTTCTATGTTTTATATTGTGGCTGTTTGTTGTTCCTCTTGAATACAAAATAAAAAGAAAAAAAAGAATTAAATTAAATTACAATATAAACCGTGACAACTAAGAGTTGACCAGTCCCTAATGACGATGCGGCGCCTGTGCACAAACCTGAGGCATGGACCGTTCAGAGCTATTTTACCAATGTTTTGCATCACACTGTCCAAATCACAGTGATCTTTATTCTCATCCTAATAAGGTTGCTGTTGGGTTGCTGCAACTGTCAACTCGGTTAAAATCACTGTTATCTTTATTGTTGTTGCGATAAGGTTGCAGGTGTCAGAAATAGAATAACTGTGAAAGGACTGTGCCGTCCATCCGTCTGACGGAAACTTTCACAAAGTGTGTACTTACCTACTGTAGCCGCTGTAACAACAAATAATAAAAATATATACATAGTGTTAAATATTGTATTGTGGTACAAAACCCGTCGTGTGCGAGCCTGACTCGCAGTTGGCCGCTTTTTTAGGCTTTCCGTAGTCAACAAGAAACCACAATTTCGCCTTTTCTGTCCATCTGTCTGTTAGCTCAGAGACTCTTAGTACTAGAAAGCTACAAATTGTCACTCAAGTGCAAATTGCATCTCTACACCGCGGTCATCCGTCCCATCATGACCAATGCTTGCGTAGTCTTCGCACATGCTAAGCCTCACCACCTGCATAGAAGGAAGACCCTCCATAACCGTTTCCTCAGAAAGGTCACGAGAGGCCACTTCTATGTCCGCAATGAGAATCTAAACTTTAGATCTCAGAATTCCCACCGTCCAGCAGTTCATGAAACGCCTTTCCAAGCGCTTCTTTGATATTTTTATAAAGCACCCCAATCTTCTGATTGTGGCGGCCGCCCGACACAGTCCCGAATAATTAGGATTCGCCGACCGAGGCATAATATTACCATCCCTTACGACGCCACGACCATCTTATAGGAGAGTAGTAAGGGCACCAGTACTCTAAGAAAGTAGAAGCCCCGACAGCCGTCCTTCCGTCCTCGCCGTCGAGGCCCATCGCGCGACGCCCCGTACCATGTCCGCCCGACAAAAACTTTACCTCTTAAATTCGTCTCTCAATAATTCCGATCCAGCCTGTCTCTTGCTGCCCTCTCCCAGCGACGCCCTAAGCCGAGGTCCTTACCCCACAGGGCCCTTAGCGTGTAGTCGCTTTTTTTTTAAGTTTTTGAAGATCTGGCTGGAGGCCTTAATTTATTGAGGGCTCCACAGGCAAGCCCACTTAAGCAGACGACCACCTCATGGGTTGAACTACGAGATGCCATTCACAAAAAAAAAAGAAAAGTATCACAGCTATAAGTATATAGCTAAAAGTATCAATAGGCTTTACAAGTGAACAAGTAAGTGTGCATACACACGAGCGACACGCGTCAACAGCAGAGGCCACTGCAGCCGTCGACACTCGCCGACGCCCGCCTCCGAAGCGCTTTGACGATAACCATCGACACTCGTCAGTGGCTGCAGCTGCATCTGCGTTTGACGTGAGTCGCTCGTGTGTATGAGGACTGATAGTCGACCAACTTACATTTGCAGTTGGAATGTTTGGGAGAACACGTTTTTCAACTAAAATGTTAAGTTTGTCCTTGTGATAAATGATTCATCCCGGATTCCTCTATTGTGCGTGGTCCGACACGCACTTGGCCGGTTTATTTTCATTGGTCTTCTCACGCACATTCATTCTTCAACACAAAACGTCAACAAAAACCTCTCTGTTACAAAATAAATTCCTTTCCTTTGTTCGCAAAAGCTCATAGGTCCCCAACGGTTTGTATTTCTGTAACGTGATTCATGTAAACATGATTACTGAAACGCTAATCGTTTTACTGTCTCTACGTGGCCGTACTTACTGCCTAACTCATTTTCAGTGACATTAGAAGTTCAACCTTAATTTTGAATAACGAAGGTTGAAATTCGATTGAAGTAAGAAGTAAGTTATGATATTTAGAGTGTGCGGGGCTACAATTTGAAGGCTTTTTATAATGGTGTTAATTGCCGTGTATTTTTATACCAATCCTGAATTTATTTATTTTATTATTCATGTACACACAGTAAAATGGATACAGATACGACTTACAAGGAAGGTATCCCGACGTGTCACCTCCGATTTTTTTGTGGCTTATGTTATTCTCCATCAAATTTTAAGAGACACATATTTTTTTTTTTGCCAACGCGCCTTTTTTGTGGGTGAAATAGCCCCCTAAACATTACCACCTTTCGGGGCAGTTAGAGGGTTTTACATACTTCTAGTATGTAAAACCCTGGTGACACGTCGGGATACCTTCCTTGTTAGTAGAATTGAGTACAAAGTTACCTACATTTTTCTTTTTCTTCTACTTTTTTCTTTTTAATGAATTTTCCAGGCATAAGTCTACAATATTTCCAGTTGTGTGGATTTCGCGCAACATTTAGAAGTCTAATGGTTTCAGGGCGAAATTTTTGGCCTTTAAAGTTGTGTTAAATTATAAAGCCATTTATAACGCAAACTTCTAAATGAAAATGATAAATTTCACTATAAAAGCCACGCTTTCCAATTTGGTCCAGAATGCCTGAAATATTCATAAACAGCTTATTCACGTTACGTTCCGTTTTAAGCTTCTTAACTGTTCTATGAAACATATTCCATGCAGCGGCGGTACTGCACCAAACCGTCCAACTGTCCTTTCTGTATAACATCTTTCTCGCACTGAACTATCCCCTTCAAAGACATTGTAAATCCCTCACTCACAAACTCCTAAAATGTCTAAAAAAGTTCTAAAAGTAACAATTTCATATTTTATTACAAACAACCGAATTGAATAGAACCTCAATCTAGCTCGCTATTAAATAAATGAGATCGTATTACGACTGGAGACGAAGATCTTGGAAGAAAGGGTGATATGGCAAGGGATTTTTTAACTTGCCTTGTTAGTTAGTTAGCATGTATGGGTTACGTTTAGCCGTTGGTGCTGCACCTAATCTATCTCCGGTTGTGTCGGATTGCCGTCCCATCAGACTATGAGAGTGCAGGAAGAGTGAGTGCACCTGCATCTGCGCACACACTTGTGCGCTATAATATCTCCCGCGCAAATAGCTATTCTCCGCTGAGATTGCTTGCCTTGGCCGAAAAACGATCTAGAGGACTATTACGAAGGTGGATTGAAAAGTACTCGGCCTAACCAAAAAAACGAACACATACATAATTAATTACATTTTTATTTTTCTACATAATCACCGTCAAGTTCAATGCACTATTGCTATGTCCCCTGCAAAGCTTTTATACTGTTGAAAAAAAATTATTCTTCCAATGAGTCAAAATAGGTGTCCACCGCTGCTTCGACTTCATCATTTTTAGAAAATTTCTGATCACCTAGGCGTATTTTTTTAAATTTGGGAACAGGTGGAAGTCCGATGGTGCCAAATCTTCATGGATCGCCTTCGGTGATAAACCCTTCTTATGGAGGTATTTAATGACAGCACGCTGCTCGATTTGCTCCATTTGCGGAAATCGCGTCGGATTGCTTCACAAATATTTTTTTAAAATCACAACTAACTATCGCACTCGTTCCAAACTTTGCACAGTTAACAACGATTAATTGAACTAACAAATGTGATAGTTTTGTTTTTTTAGTGTTGACTGTATTTATGTCAGGCCGACTATTTTTCAATCTACCCTCGTATTATTGTTTCGTATGGGTCAAATCCTGCAAACTGAATTAAAACTGATTCCTCTTGTTATCCTACGGAGCTTTTTTTTATTTTTTTTCTTTCGTAAAATGGGCTTGCTAAATTCTTGACCAGGCTTACGGGTTATATGTCGAAGGAAACACAGCATACGCATACGCATAATAAGTCTATAATGTTCTCTCTTTACAGATACTACATCTACTCGTGGTACCGGTACCAATAATATGGGAGCTACTCAGGTACCCTTATCATAAGACCAATGGTACTGGCTCCTAAATATGCCGATATTTCAAGCCCTGTTTACCATGATTAACCACTACTTGTGATTTCAGTATTTTTGCAATCATGAGGTTATTATTCTTGTTATTTTTAATCTAACTACCTAGTCATCATCTATATAGGCTGCCTGCTAAAAAAGACATAAGAACGTGCTTCTTGCCCTGAATAGCTTCCTTATAAGCCATGTCTTCAGCAATCCTGCTGATTCCACTATGCTTACCTTCTTTGTGGCTAAAGCCAGGTTTACATTGTTTCACAACTAAGCTTCGCTCCTCCGCACATCACCGTTGAAAAGCCAGCTTAAATTATATACCCGTACCTTGTTTCTCTCATCTAAGGCCGGACCCTGCTCACCGCTGTCAGCTACTTTGAATAGATTCCGTCTTTCGTCTTTCGACGTACCTACAAGGAGGCACTATTTGAACCTTTTGAAATGCAAATTAAATGCGAGGTTTGTGTTCCTTTTCGTGGTTGGAATTTCATTACTTACTTGAAGATTTTGTACTTGAGGTAATTTAGATGTAGAATGTTAGGAATTATTTTGGTACCTTCTAAACGGTTGAAGCAT
The DNA here is from genome assembly GCA_949629135.1 of Eremobia ochroleuca. Lineage (NCBI taxonomy): Eukaryota > Metazoa > Arthropoda > Insecta > Lepidoptera > Noctuidae > Eremobia > Eremobia ochroleuca. The sequence goes on from OX451391.1 coordinate 21,176,060, forward strand.
AGTAGTGCTAAAATGTGGCCACTATCACTGTCACAGGTGCGCATAGCTCATACTATGCATTATCAACTAGACTAGCACCCTACGTAATTGTATTCCTCACCATCAATGAAAATCTGAATCATTTTTAAGGATATTTCTAATCCATTACTTCATATGTTTGAAAAATTTGTCTACTCAACAACGTAAATAACGCAATGAATGTAGGTAAACTGTCAATATGAAAACCTTTACTACTGGTAGTGTGTTATGCCACTACCCCGAAGAAACAAATGCTGAGTGGAAGTCTTCTTGTCGCAGTCACGGCGTGCAGCTGCTGACTGTTTTGTTTTTGTTTTTTATTCGAGTGATATCATCTTTTTGTATGCAGGAGTTTCTGTGAAAAATAAATCTATTTTTCTTTCTTTTTGATATAAAAACTTAAGGAACGCTTTTTCTATCCTATCAGCTATCAACTATCTACTATATTAGATGCTGTCTCATGCAGCGGCTGTCGGAAGTTATTTCGCACTGATATCCACTCAACAGACACTAAGGTGTGGTGGTATTGGCGGCGGAAGCATATTGCTTTAAGTTGAGTTATAAAAAATAAAGAAAAAAATGATTTCGGACAGCTAAAAGATCCATAAATTCATAGTAACAGGTTTGGACTTCATATACTATTGTTAGTAACTAACCTATAATAACCCAACCACTAGACAACGAGAAATAGAAACGAGAGTATTTGTCTTCACACTAATTGCCTTATTATGGCAGAGGAAGTATGTGCCGCCACAACCTTCAGGATGCTATTGTGACTGCCTCTTATTCTGCTCAGGAGTGAGGCTGTTTTTTTGCGGATGATGGCATGAAACCCATCGGTATGAGTTACCGCGAATATTTCTGAGGCACTTCACAAACAGAGAGACCAGAGCAGCAGAGGCAGCAGAGGGGCCTGTGGCTACATAATAACTGCCGCACAGGTCGAACGATCAGGTTAAGCTACGCTTGCCACGGTTGGCCTGTGGATGGGTGACCATCTTTACATACCGATACCCCTCCGTGCCTCGGAAAGCACGTTAAGCCGTTGGTCCCGGCTGTTATTCGTGGATCTTTGACAGTCGTTACGAGTAGTCAGTAGCCCGAAAGTCTGACAGCCAGTCTTACCAAGGGGTATCGTATTACCCAGTGACTGGGTTGTGGAGGTCAGATAGGCAGTCGCTCCATGTAAAATACTGGTATTCAGCTACATCCGGTTAGACTGGAAGCCGACCCCAACATTGACATTTGACGGCACGGTTGGCGCAGTGGTTAAGCGATTGACTGCTGCGCTGCGTGTCGCGGGTTCGATTCCCGCACGGAACAAATATTTGTATGACCTACATGTATTTGTTCCGAGTCTGGGTGTTTTTCTATCTATAATATGTATGTATTTACAAAAAAAAAAAAATTGTATATAAGTAGTTTATCAGCCATCTTGTTACCATAACACAAGCATTAGGTTGCTTAGCTTGGGACAAATGGTGCTGTGTGAAATGTCCAGGGATTTATTATTATTATTATTATTATTAACATAGTTGGGAAACGGCTAGGCAGATGATGACTTCAAAAACGAGGCAGTCGCAACAGTAACCTAAAAACATGATTATATTGGACGCGTCGACCACCCAGCGACCTTTTCATAGTAATTAGCTTGTATACTCGTAGTAATATGCAAGGGGGTCTAGAGAACAAGTAGGTTAATTCGTCAAAGGCGAGAAGGAAGAAAGAAAAACTATTGGTGTTGATTGCACTTTTTGTTAAAATTATTGAATTGTTTTGCTGTGAGAATTGAGCAGTGGTGGCCCAGTAGTAACGGCCGCGACTTTCGAGTTGTAGGTCATGGATTCGAGGCCCAAGCAAGCTCTATTAGAGATGGGCATATACCCGGTAAAATCCCAGACTTTGGGTAAATACCCATTTATACACATTTTTACCTTCCCAATTTTAATTTATATCGGGTAAAAATAAAATCAGTTTAATTTAAACTAATTATTGTATTTTTAGGGTTCTGTACCTCAAAAAGAAAAAAACGGAACCCTTATAGGATCACTTGGTTGTCTGTCTGTCTGTCAGTCTGTCAAGACCCTTTTTCTCAGTAACACGTGGAGGTATCAAGCTGAGGGTTCCGTTTTTTCTTTTTGAGGTACGGAACCCTACAAAAACCAATAATTAGTTTAAATTAAACTGATTTTATTTTTACCCGATATAAATTAAAATTGAGAAGGTATAAATGGGTATAAATGGGTATTTACCCAAAGTCTGGGATTTTATCGGGTATATGCCCATCTCTAAGCACTATACTTTGTGTACAGACGCCAGCACATCAAGCTACCCGAAACTGTCAGATTTTCCCAATCAACTTTGAACCTTATGCTTTAGAGCGATAAAGTTGAAAATATATTAAAGAAATCTGACAGATTGTAGTAGCTTGATGTGCTGGCGTCTGTACATTATTTCACCACCACTGCTCTCAAAATGGTGAAGAAAAACATCGTGGGGAAGCCGGCATGTCCTAGAACCAAAAGTTCGAAGACATGTGACATACGCTAACCCGCGCTGGGCCTGCATGTTGGATCATGGCCCACTCCCTCTCACAGAGAGGAGGCCTGTGTCCCAGCAGTGACAACATTATAGACTGATTATGTATTATTATATAATGTAGGTATGTTGAATTAACCTCTAGAGCCCCAGCGGCACAAAAACGTGCCAGTAAACACCGACCGATTTAAAACTGTATTTGTAGTAAAGATAAGGCTTAAAATCGTCCGCTATATACAAGCTATAACATAAATAACGCACAACCTCATAAGAGGTCATTGTACTCATCATTATGAACAACTTTTACTATGGGACCAAACCTGAAATCGCGAAAAAAAAAATCAGCTGTTCCCTACATTTTATGTTCGCAAACTCGTCAAAATGTAGGGAACAGCAGATTTTTTTTTCACGATTTTAGGTTTGATCCCATAGTAAAAGTTGTTCATACTGATGAGTACAATGACCCCTTATGAGGTTGTGCGTTATTTAAGTTACACCTTGTATATCTAAAAGAGCCCGCTCGCGGTGCTTGACCGGTTAAGACTGTGTCAATTTATTATTGTGAGCGCTTGATCCATTTTTGGTCAGAATTCGACTGACGCAACAAACACTATCGAAACTGCAAATCACGTACTTCAAAGGAGAGCAATTCAAAGTTGTAATTCGATGCAAAATATTTTGTAAACTTCAGTAAAATTATATAATATATAATTTTACTGAAGTATATTATATTCTATTTCTATCTATTTTTATCTGATATTTTGCATCGAATTACAACTTTGAATTGCTCTCCTTTGAAGTACGTGATTTGCAGTTTCGATAGTGTTTGTTGCGTCAGTCGAATTATATATGATGGAAACTATCCAGCTATCGTATGAGGCAACCAGAAATATTAGCCCAGTGTTACATGAGAAATGAAGCTAATGACGGCAACTCGTAGATAATAATACTGCAAGCACAGTAACTTTTTTGGCACAATGGTCCTACATTTTCCTTTAAAATATGATTCTTCATTACTCGTAGCTCCCTCTATACGCTGAAGATAAAAGCTTCGTTGCGCACGACCCCGATGTTATGATAAAATGACAAAAGTAATTTGTTACAATAACCGTCTTCGTAAAAGTTCAACCACGTTCTGCTAGAGGTGTGGTGCTAGGAACAGAGGGGAGTTCTACAGGGTTATTTTAAATTGGCTAGCTACAATCCCGCAGACGCGATAAAATTAAAAGATTTATTGTCTTTTTTTGTGGTTCTAAACACGATAAAATAAATAGATTTAATGTCTTTTTTTTTGGGGAAGTCAACGAACGCTGCTAGTGTTGTTACTTGAAGTGTGAGTTGAGACAAACAGTTTTCTTACGTTTTATCTTGTTTAGATATCGACGTCTATGAAGTTTACGCAAAAAACAGATTTTTCACGTTCTTAAAATCACGAGAATTGCCCCCTACTTATGTCATAAGTACTCCTTTTGCTTCGTTTACGTTCATACACCAGAGCGGCAATTCTAGTAATTTTAAGAACGTCCACAGTCTGATCTCAGTCTCAATCTGTCAAAAATACCTCGAATTTTCATTTTTGACGAGTTTTTGACATTGATTAGCGCTGCGATCAGATTGCAACTGGACTTTTACGGGAATTGGCCTTCTGGTCAAACACGACGGTTGCGAGCCCTACGCACCTAACTTTTCAGAATAAAGATCCAATAAGGTCAGTTATGCCCTGCTGTAAGGATCGTAGCATGTAACTTTCTGTAGTTTCTGCCTACCCCAATGCGAAGAATGCGTGAGTTTATGTAAGTTCCTATGTATGTGAAACTGTCTTATAAGATCGAGTTTGTAACTTCTTTTACTTTCTTTTGGCAGTTTCTTGTGTCCATTTTCACAGCAGTTACAAAGTTGACCACTTTACCTAAGGCTACGTATGCACGGACAGGTGGCTTGCTTAGCGCCTAGAGCCTAGCGAGTCACCTTGCGAGTCGCGAAGTTTAACGAACGGTCTAGAATTTTTTTTTTTATTTCTTTTTTTTTTTTTTATTAAATACTTTTGACATGACTGTGTACACTTTGACATATTATATTATTAATACCTTTTTATTTTTAACTATGATTTATATATTTTTTTTTTTTACTTTTGACATTCATTACTCAGTTGCTAATTGTGCAGTCATAGATTAGATTGAATTATGTTTTAGTAATGTTATTTTTTTTTTGCCTTCTCTTGGATTGAAAGATAATATATTAAAAATCACAATTGTTATTCAAAACATTTGCACGCCATAGTATGTGGCAAACATGTCTGAACCAATTTTCTTTATGTTATCTTGCATGCACTTATTATTATTGTATGTATACACATGTTTGGGCAAATAAAGCTTATCTTATCTTATCTTATCTTCACAACCGACCGCATTACGCGCTTAGCGCTAGTCGCCTAGCGTGTATAGAAGGATCTTAAGTCACTGGACTTGAGGCGCTAAGCAAACCACCTGTTAGTGCGTACGTAGCCTAAGTAATGGAATCAGGCGTTACTTTAAGGAAATCCATGATTTAAGAAGATACAATACCCGCCGTTACTGACACCCCACTAAAAACTAGGACAAACTTTGCCTTATCCAAGGCACTCTATCCCAGCAAAGCCTTCGCATGATGTATGCTCTTCTTAGCTCATCTCGCTGCTTATGTTGCAGTGTTGTGACTTATATTTATGGTTTTAAAAGAAAATCTACTTTTTTTTTTTCCTCTTTGACTTTACAATCTAGCCTATTAACTAACAAGTAATTTAAGGGCTAATTTTTCCATCGACAGATAATTTTTATTCGTGGAATAAAATTGACGTCTGACAGTTCTTGTATGGAAGAACTGTAAAAAAATCAAAATTATTCCTCCAATAAAGTTATCTGGCGTTGGAAAAATCAGACGTTAATATAACTTAAAAGTAACTATAAATGAAGTATGGCTCAAATCGAATAGGGGTGTGGGCAAGAGCATAATCCAAATTTTTTAACCCTGAGAATGTCGGTGAATTTTTTTACAGTTCAAAGTTACTATCAATTTTTATTTTTTTTCAATCACTTCGCATAGTGCTCAAAGAAAAAAAAAAACATAAAAAAAACTATCAGGGCTATTATCAATCCAATTTTTTTTCAGGACGTTGTAGAAAAGTGGACCTTTCCTGTGGTAATATTTTTACGCAGCTAGAAAACATGTGTTCAATAAGAAAAAAAACATTTACTGCAAGGCTACGTGCTGGCAAAAATGTTATTCAATTTTTGAGCAAAAATTTTATTCAATTGCACCGACTTTCTCACGGTGAAAATGTTTGTAAATGACCTTGCCCACGCCCCTATTCGTTTTTATCCATACTTCCAGGGACACCCTGTATAGATGAGCCCTATTGCTAATGATGATGCCTAGTGACCAAAGGAGGGTGGGTATTTATATCTGTCAACATCCTACTCGTTAGCATGGGGGAGCAATGAAAGAGTGGACCAATACTACTTATTAATATGCGTACGTTAATTGAAATTTGTACTATCAATAACATTGTTCTTTAGAAACTTTGGAAAAATTATTATCGGTATTGTCACAACAAAGTTTAATTTACACTGCTCCCAGTTTTATTTATCGGAAGAAATTAGTTGACACATTTCAAAATCAAAATCAAAAGTCATTTATTCAAACTAGGCTAAGAATCAGCACTTTCCGAACGTCAAAATTACAAATGACAGTCCCCCAAAACGCCCGCTCTTCACCACTTCCTAGTGCTTTCGCTGGGAAGAAGAAGTGGCGCAACAAACTCCCCAGCAGCACAGCTGTCTGTTCAGTTAAAAATACTTGACTGAATACAATACAAGGTATGCAAAGTAATTAACATTACAAGACACAGAACACTAAATTAAATTATTTGCCATACGTCAGCTAGCAACGCCAATATACCAAGAAATACAATAAAAAACTATACGTACTCAAGCAAAAATTAATAAATGAAAATTAAATAAAAGCCTCCAGGTATAAAGGGCGTGACCGCTAACATATTTATGCAATGCTGGGTTCTGTTTACATAGCTGTCGCTTGAAGTCACAAATGATAAACTAGGACCATCGAAGGAAACTAAATATACAAGTTATTACTAATGACAAAAATAATAAAACCATGGTCAGCAAGACGACCAGTCACCACAAGCAGCACCCGTTCACGAGCATAACGCAAAGATCAGCCATCAGCCCCCTCGCCATATTTGAGGGAAGGAGACAACCCGACCTCCGACGCCTCCGATTTTAAAACCAAACCGACGAAAAATAAAGGCTACTTAGGAAATAACCGAAATTTAACGTCAGTCAATTCTACAGACAAGCGGACAATCCTTGGTACAATCTGACGGGTAAAATGCCTTAAAATAACATTTTGTCATGACAAACTTTTTAATTGGCTCGTGAATTTGACGTGTGGATTGAAAGTCCAACATGGGCTTCCAAATAAACTTCTGTTGGCTTTCCCGGTATCTATTTTTTAATTCTTTTACTGTTTCTCATTCCTATTCCACGCAGGAATATACATGAAATTTTTATTTTCAGAGTTATGGTTTGCTAGCAAACGGGACTTATTTTCGCATGATGATTTGAGATGATTTTAGAACAGCATAGCACAGGTACTGCTGCAGTGTCCTAGATTAACTATCATACATAGTGAATAGCATCAACAATACTTTTTTTTTTGGCAAACCCGAATGTGTCCCTTCCTGGTTTTCCAAACAAATGGGTGACTAATAACAAAAACAAAAAACACTCCATGCCACCCCCCACCCCCCCACACACACTCACACACACAACCACTGCACACGCTTCTCTAACTACACAAACTACACATACACGCAGTACACACTCAACCTCACTCCCACCCGGATACTGAAAAAAAAAAATGTTAACGTGTCATAACTGCAAACCGTTTGTACGAGTACATAACATAATTAGTTAAATTTAAATGAAGGAGTCCTGGTGACTTGAAATACAGGCCCTGAGCCTAGTTTAGGCACCAGTCTCCCACAATATAATGCCCCTCCTATATGTCACCGTAGAAATAAGGTAACAATTAAGAGTATTATTGTGGAGAAAATAAACTATTTTATTATTATTATAATGATCGTGACGATCGCGTATATGCGTGACGTTTATATTACACGGACGCGGGGATAGAGATCAAATGTTATTGAACGAAAAACAACCTTGAATGTTAAAAATGTGTATTCAAAACCGCTCATCATTTCGTTATTACCAAAAATTCATAAGAAATCCTTTGGAGTAAATAATAAAGATGGTACCGGCTCATCAATCACCTAAGCCTGTCAATATCAACGTAAAAGGAGACATTAGAAACTCAGCTAATAATATCCATACTAATATTATAAGTAACTCTGTCTGTATGTTACCTACCAGCTAGCATCTGCCCGCGTCTTCAACCACGTGAACTCTTTTGTTTCCCGACATACCTCGTCGTATCGCATCGCCTGATTTTTTTCTTCTTGCTCGGCTTCGTCCTAGCGTGATGTTAAAAAACTTATAGCCTTTCTCAAGATTTGGGAAAGTTTTTTTTTTTAATCCATCCGGTAGTTTCAGAGATTACCCCAACATACAAACGAATAAATTTTACATCTTTATAATATTAGTAGAGAAGATTCACTTCTATGCCACTGAACGGATTTCGATAACATTTGGCGAGGAGATAGATGGCATCCTGGGGAAGGACGTAGAAAGAAAGAATGAAAGAAAGAAAATGCGTTTATTGGCATTACATCAAAATAAATACACATTAAAACTATAAAACAGTAAACAAAGACTACAATGCCAAAAGGGCCTCAGCTCAGCATAATGTCAGATGGTAACACAGTGGGTACGTAGGTTACTTATTGGCCCAGTAGCACGTTCCCGTGGGAGCATGTCCAACATCCACGATAGTGAAGCCGCGGGAAGAAGCTAGTTTATACTAATACGAGATAAAGAGGTAAATTTGTTTGTAAGTTTGTATGTAGGGGGTAATCTATGGAACTACCAGTCAGATTTGAAAAATCATTCTGCATTTGATAGCCCGATTCTTGAGGAAGGCTACGAGTATAGACTATTTAACATTACGCTAGGACTCTTAGGAGCTGAGCAAAAATAAAATACGTCAGAATGAACGCTAAGCGAAAACGTGATAGCGCGGGCAGATGGTGAGGGGGGTGGCTCAGGGGAACAAGAAATTTCACGCAGACGAAGTCGCTGGCTGAAGCTAGTTTTATATAAAATAGAACTCGTAATAGATCATTGTGACAGCTAAAGTAGGTACAACTAAGTGTTCTACAGACAGAGGAGCTGTCTCCTGGATAAACCAGTTGGGTAAATACAGACTAATTCCGAACCGTGCATCTTTTGCAAATATTGACGGATCGGGAAGGTAATAAAACAATGGTCTTATTGCTGTAACCCAGCTATGCCCCCTCTCTGTGAGAGGGATTGGTCCGTAATACACCATATGTGTCGTGTCACATGACTTGAAATTTATGGTTCTAGGTACTGCTTGTTTCAAGACTGGCACTGTTTTCTTTCAATGTTTTGAAGAATATGCTAAGTATGCTTAGACGCTCGGGATTATTATTAGTGTAGCATGTATGCATGTGTGTGTATTAGTGGGCAGTATTGACCCAGTGGTATCGGCCTCGACTTATGAGTTGTAGGCCGTGAGTTAGAGCCCAAGCAGGCATTTTGTGTACCGTTCTGTTCTGGACCGTTCGTAACGTCACACCCACCATTCTTGCAGTACGATGCATACTGATGCCTAGTTCCAGAAAAGCAATGATCCTAGCACATTCTTTTGGGGAAAAAGGCATGATAAATAAAATGTATGTGCTGTTGTCTAACTTAGCTTTTGTAACAAGACTCATCGATCAAGAAATAATTTGAAAACAAAAAAATGAATGGTGAAATTGTAATTCGAAAGAGATTTTTTTTTAAAGCTCTTTTCAGCTATTTCTTAAAAGAAGGTTCTCGAATATGAAGTTTTTATATACAAAAATAAACTCTTTTTCGAGTCCTTTTTATTTCGAAAGTATATGTAACGTAAATGCTCCTATTACCGCCAGTTTTAGCTGTCTGAGGATTCACTTTAAAAAAATAGATATAAGCTGTTATGTTAGGAAAGATGTTATAATTTATAATTAATCTCAACGAAGTATTCTTTGCAATTCAGTACTTAAATTCAATATTCAATAACACAATAGTTACTAAATAATTATTTAATCCAAAAGAGTAGTTGATTCTATTACCGACCCATAGAATGCGGCAAGATTCTATTAGCGATTTTTCCACTTCTTTTACCGACCGCTACGAAGTTGTCACTTCTTCTATACTATTAAATAAAATAAAAAATCGTTTTTAAGGTATTTATTATATAATAACAATAGTTATGAGGTCAGCATTATTACAATATGAACATAGTTATTTCTTTAAATCATTTATTATCTTTAAAAGGATTACAGCGATTTAAGTTTTCCACCAATTTTGCTACTGTTTCCAACAATTGGTCCTTAGTTACAGAAAAACCTGACTTCCCGAGATAGAAAATCCAGTGTACCAGTCTTTATTCTTCCTCCTTCGTTAAAACAGTTTCTTTTCCACAATGTTCATTTATATATTTATTATTTCTCTTGTCACGCAGAGTTGTCCTCGGTATGCCATAGGTTTTTGAAGCTTCGTATATGCTGGTCCCTTCATTTATAGCTAGAAGCGCAGCTTCTAATTGAGCAGAGGCGTACTGCTTGCACTTCTGCGGCTCCATGATTCTGTAAAAGAACACAATCTTTAAAGAGATATAGAATTTAATTCTTCGAACGAAGCTTTAAAAAGTTATATGGCCCCCATTCCGTCCAGCCATTTTTATTTGATTTGAAAACATATGAAATATAGCCAATGCCATGAAGCCATGAATGAAACTGGATAGCAAATATTATTTTACATTAATAATATGTCCTGTGACAAAATTTCTCAAAATGTATGCAAGAAATAAGCCAATTTGTTCAAAAATATACATTTTGTTTTTGTGTACTGTAATATTACCAAAAATATCGTCACAGCTGTGAGTCGGTAATAGAATCAAGTATGAAGGTTACAATATTCCATTAGCGACCAATAAAATTAATAATAAACAGATAAAATATCCGCTTTATGGAATACTGTTAAATTCGATCTCATTGCTATATTATTTCTTTTAATGTCAGTTAGTCTTTAGTTCAGATAATAAAGTTTATTTACCATATAATATCATTATAATATTAGGGATATTGTCTAACGTTGAATCGAGTTTTACACAAAAACTTTATGAAATAGCTTTGTCGTTAATAGATCTAATGAAGTAAAATAATTTTAAGAATTGAACATAAAAAAAATAAAATCAAATGAGGTAGTTTATAATAGATATTATTTTAAAATACTAAATGTTCTCAAAATTTAACAGCGCCATAGGTCGTTATTAGAATCAAGTTTTGAAATTTGGATTCTATTACCGCCTTAAATTAAAACATGATTTTATGACACAAAAACCAATAAAAAGTATTTTATTAATAGTTAGTTTAGAAAACGAATATATACGTTACAGTTGTAATGTGATAGCAAGAAGACAAATCCATTTTTAGTGTGTCATTTTCCTTAAGTAATATTTAGGTGTACTTACGTGGCTGGAGACGCGACACTATGAAACGTGCGTCCGCTTCGGGCGCGTCCCACTCACTTTCAAATTATTTCTTTCACTGGCTATTTAAACACACAAACCTTAATCTTTTTGCTGTCCAACAAAAATACGTAACTAATTTTTAAGGTATGACTTTTCTGGAACCCTATATTATGTCTAATATGAGTGATTTAAAAATTAGATCGTTAATAGAGTACACATTTTAGGGGGTCGTTAATAGGAGCTTTTACGTTAGTGTACTTAAAAAGTTATTTCAATTTTAAAAGTGTGATACTTAGTTTTGCAGGCCAGTGTATGAACTAACAGTGGTTTTCATAATACATGTCACCCAAAGGTTAATTACACGCTGAAGATGCCTCACTGCGATACCTCGCGGTCGCGGTGTAGCTCGCTACCTCGGTGTCACCTCGTGAAAGCAGAAGATGGTGGATATTTAATGACGTAGATATGAAGGAGCTTACCTGAACTCTTTTCCATGCATGAGTTAAGGTAGTGAATACGCACAGATTTTATAGTAATATCTTTATTGGTTGTTTTTTTTTTGGTCTTTCGAAAACAAAAGTCTTGTAAAACGTTCATTGTTAAATTGTCTATAAGTACATGTCAGTCGCAAAATGAAAACAATGCTTACTTCACGAAGAGATGTTATCAATAATTATTTCTCATTTCTGTGTTACGTTGTAAGGAGATTGATTAAACAATTACTCCAAAAAGCTGCACAAAAAAGGCTAGGACGGTGTTTTGCTCGGAGACGTGCCTTAAGAGAAATATCGGTTTTTATGTTATTCTTTAATACCTACAAGTTGTGTTTCCAAGCAAATTAGTGTGGCAAATAAGGAAAATAAACCAACCTTGTGAAAATAACCATCTTAAAAAGAAATCAGAAAATACGATTGTTATTTTGTCCTAACACGACCCTAGATAAACTGAACAATTGCTTTTGGCAATGCCAATAATTTTCGTCTCAGCCAACTTTTTACGTCATCGCGACTTATCTACGTCATTAGTCAAACGAATACAGGCGTAATAGTACATTATGATATAAGTGCGGTAAGTTGAAAATTACAGCTGAGGCGATATTGCTAGCCCGAGCCGTAGGTGAGGGCTATAAGAAAGCAGAGGCTGTAATTATCAAACCGCACGTATGTCATACGACGTTTTATAACACATTTGTGAGGAAATAAATACTTAATTTTTACTTTTTCACAAATTAGCGATGCGCGCGCATCAGCGTCTTTTGTTTATGGCAAGGGCACAAAAAACAGCCAGTATTACTAATAAAGTAAATTAATACTTTTGTGTTTTTGTTACAGATAAATGGTTGTAATTAATTGTCAAAATTAATTAAATTAAAGAATTAAATGTTTATTTATTATATTTTATCTCCCAAAGTTCATTTTATTCATAAAATGTTGACCACTTTTCTGACATAAAAACTCTTTGCTAAGATTTAAAAAAGTACCGTTCGTTTTAGACGGAACATCTTGATAAACCGTGCGCTTTACATTACAATTACGCACAAGTACGTAATGAGATACATTACGATATTTAAATTGGTGCAGTAAGAGACCTTTTACGAGCAAATGTGTTATAAAGTTATGTTACGTTATCATCATAATCATTTATTTGTCAGAATTATAAACATTATCATGGTCTTAGATCAGATAATTATGTCAAGGTGCTCCCTCACTTGGAGCATTAGCCTGTAATGTGACGTTACAGAGTCGAGCGATATTAGTGAGGGAAGAGAACCGAGCATTACAGTGCGCAACTTGATGATACAATGTTTAATGTTTTGATACTGATTCAACTAAATGCTCAAAATCGAATCTAATCCATATGCCCTGAGATACAGGTTTCCGCTTAGTTCAGGGGGTCGGGTCAATACTCTGTGCACTTGTAACCACCACAGAAAAATTGTAATTATTTTCATTTACCTACCTACTAACTTGTAATTTTTTTTTGGTGAAAATTAAACAATTTTTATTTTAATTTTTTTATTAATGTTACATTACAGGCGAATGCTCGTCAGCCAGGGAGGCAGTATTGTTAAGTATCAAAATCAAATCTAATATGTGACATTACAGGCGAACGCTCCAGGTGAGGGGGCACCTTTATAATGTACTGCCAGCCTATTATTGTTCTACTGCGGGACAAAGTCCCCTCTCATACAGAAAAGGTACGAGCATTGATGACACTTGCTCGAGACGGGTTGGCGATTTCAGACTTATATTATTATTTATAAATCCTGCCGGTCAATTCTGGAAAAATTTCACCTTGATAATTAAGGTGAAGTGAGCTTAGAGTGAGCTGTGAGTCATGCTGATGCTAGGGATTGACACTATTGACAACTCAAACCACGCTCACTTCACCCAAGTTTTCACGGTGAGATGGTTACAGAATCGCACGACCTACCGTGCGATTCTGTAACCAGTTGATGTTTACCTTTACCGATGTTAAAATAAACTCAGAAAGTACTCCTTTTTTATAAAGATACATATAGTCCACTAAATAACAGCGAAATAAAATGAAACAAACAACTGCTTTTAAACTGAATTTCAAGTACCAAGACTAGCGGAATCGCAACTAAGTATATCGTGAGTTGGCACTGAGTAATCTAATTAAAAGTTCCTACCCCTGCATATTTCAGCCGTTTCAATCTGTATTGCCTCTAGCAAACATGACATCTTTGGCACACAATCTGGAATTTTCATTTAATTAGCATACGAAATTGTGAAACCAACAACCGCAGGATGCAAGCAAAAGTTGCACCCACACTGCGGTCGATTGACGTAGTGTGGGTGTTGAATAAATAAATAAGTAAAAGCGATCAACATCAACAGTCGATGTTGATCGCTTCAAAACATATTCGCTATTCCCATTCCATATGGATAGCGATGCTCGATCGATGAACGACGATATCTGCCTACTTTTCCCAACTATTATTTTTTGTCATCTGCCGGTGTCGCGGGCGCATCTTGATTAATGTATGTATTGTCAAATGTCAATGTCGATTAATGTGTGTTGTCTTTGGTCCCCGGCCATGACATCAAACGCTTGAGTACGAGGCTTTTGACTACGTTGTATATTTTATGTCTTTTTTTTCTTTTTTATTATTATTTTGTTTTTTATTTGTAACTTGTGTTTTGTTTGTGTTGAATAAACGTTTTTTCTTTCTTCTTTCTACGTTGGGGTCAGCTTTCAGTATATTTTTCATGGAGCGACTGCCTATCTGACCTCCACAACCCAGTTACTGGGTGATACGATACCGGGATACACCTTGGTGACTGGTTATCAGACTTTCGGGCTTCTGATGATCCGTAACGACTGTCAGAGATCCATGAAAGACAGGCGGGACTAACAGATTAATGTGCTTTCCGAGGCACGGAAGGGTCTTGGTATGTAAGGATGGCCACCCATCCACGGACAAACCGCGGCAAGCGTAGCTTAACCTGATCGATCGACCCATGCAGCTGTTAGTACTTAGCCTCAAGCCCCTGATTTATGAACGATCATTACTAGCCAATCTCCATCGATTGACGTCGATTAAAAACAGTCGATGTCTTAGAAAATCAGTCGACGATCTGGCTGGCATGCACCCATGAAATTATTAAGATCTATACTGACCTAACTCAATTTGCCTGTCCATAGTATGGATACACCATCAAGCAAGTAGTTCGGCGACAGAAACGCTGTTCCGTTTCCGAAATCAAAGTTTGTAAAGGAACAGTTGGTTGGAAACTAAAATTAAATGAGCTGAATTATTTAATTCATGGTGACACATAGCCTAGGAAAATGGCGATTAATTTTCTAGTCCACCCTTCGTCTGTTAAATCATACATTACCGGTTAAGTCATCGTTATATGTAACTTGTCTATTAATAAACAATTTAATGATATATGTGATAAAACCACCACCAGCACCTGCCATCTAATCTCTTCACCACCCTTGGTTGACTGGTAGAGAATGCCTAAGTCATTAACTCCGCCTTTGTACCTTTCGTACGAAAGGCCATTTTTTGTGTGTAGGTAATTGATTAAACCCAAAAATGTACCTAAGTAAATATACCTAAGTAAATACAATAAAAGAAAAAAAAAATCATCGAAAGTAATGATCCTAACTAATAATTATTAGAAATGTTCGCATTTATAATAATTATTATAACAGAACCGCGGGTGGAAGCTAGTAATATTATACAACGTGTAACGTTAATTGCACAAAACCTCATACACCCCAACTGATTTTTTATTCAATTGACCTATTTCAGAGAGAAAATAAGTCATTTAAAAAATTGTAAAGGTTTTATGTGCTGTTTTAGTTTTACTGGCCATTCTGATCGTTTCTTGCGTCTGCGACGACGCTTTATCGAGGGAGGAGTCGTCACTGGGCCGCTGCGCCGCGCTGACCTTGGCTTGCTTGATCTATTAAGACATAGACACGGCAACGTTTTTAATGAAGATTTTTTGAAAAATGTGACCTATATTAAAAAGTGGTTCAATTATTTCTGCTCGTTATTCTGATCAAACTATTTTCAGGTTTTGCGCATTTAACGTTACACGTTGTATAATACAGAGAAAAAATTGGATATTTTGTATGCGGCTGAATGGATATGGATGGAATATGTTACATGACCAGGATTAGGACATAGGATACCATTAATCCCGATATTCCCGATCCCGTGATCGAGACTTATGCGAGTGAAGCCGTGCAGCTTGTATTTTATTATAAAATGCAGCAAAGATTTTTTTTTTTTTTTTTGTTAGCCTATATTGTGTCCCAGGCGTCAGGCGTCCAGTGAGTGATGATCTTTTCCCATTGCTCCGGGTGCATTCACGCTACGTGTCCAGCCCACTCCCAGTTTAGCCCGGCTATTTTTGTCCAAAATCCGTAAAGTATTATTATTGTTCATTTTAATTTTCTGCACGTCCATTTAAAACGAAAAATTAAAGCCTTGCTTGCTGGTGTGTGTCCATCATGATTGATTGCTATTAAGAGTAAAGAATCGCCAAATTAGTTATTCATTGGCATTCCCTGGATCAGTCACGATGGGCAATCCGTCTTTTTTTAATGATAAATGATAAATGATTTATTTTCTGTAAGTAGGTTTGCACAAACACTTTTACATGTCAATTATATTTTTTTAAACTATATAGATGAGGTCGGCGTTTCCTATCTGACTACTCTGAGAAGAAAGGCCGAAACAAACTCAGAGGTCACAGTCTCTTTTAAAGTCCAGACATAATCTTGGTCAGATCATGTGAAGACCATGTAGATTGGTCTGAAATGGTCTTTTGAGTAAAGAACCACACAGATTGAGCGGACCTGTCCAGTCAGTGCACGCATTTGTCAAAAATCGTGCAGCTCAACTCAGAACTTGAGGAGCCTTACGATTCGACGAACAATACCAATGAAAGGACATTTAGGTAGGCCGCATAAATTACTCAAACTGCCAGATCATGATTAAAACTAACTAAGAAGGAAAACAGAAAAAAGAAATGCCCCACATAGTCTTCACACTCACAGTAATAATAATAAAAAATAAGATACTTTACAAAGTAAATATCCATGTCATTGTTTATATAAAATTTTGTTTGATTCATTTTATATTAGGCTTGATGTTTTATCGATCAACATTACACAGTTCACTAACATCCAGCGAGATTTACCCGCAGTTGGTGGACCGATGCCCTTGTGAAGGCCGCAGGAATCCGCTGGATGCGGGAAGCACAGTACAGGTCGAAGTGGAGGTGCTTGGGGGAGGCCTGTGTCCAGCTGTGAACATCTGACGTCTGAAATAATGATGATGATGGACTTTGTGCAACTGATGGATAGATAGAATGCTCGTTATTATGTACACCATAAAAATTATACAACGTGTAACGTTAAATGCGCAAAACCTCAGACACCCCAACTGATTTTTAATTCAATTGACCTATTTCACAGAGAAAATAAGTCATTTAAAAAAATGTACAGGTTTTATGTGCTGTTTTAGTTTTACTGGCCATTCTGATCGTTTCTTGCATCTGCGACGACGCTTTATCGAGTGAGGAGTGGTCACCGGGCCGCTGCGCCGCGCTGACATTGGGTTGCTTGACCTATTAATAAATAGACACGGCAACGTTTTTAATGAAGATTTTTGAAAAATGTGACCTATATTAAAAAGTCGTTCAATTAATTCTGCTCATTATTCTGATCAAACTATTTTCAGGTATTTAACGTTAGACGTTGTAGATATAAATGTGGAAAATTTACAAGGGGTGACACAATGGTCGGTCATATTGCTAACAGCGATATTTTAAAGACACACTTTAGATGGATTAAGGGAGAAAGGAGAGACAATACTGCAGGCAGTGTACCATTTACATATATAGAATAGAGAAAATTAGGTTTATTTGCCGCAGAAACACGTGCATACAAAAACATAATTAACTCGAATATTAAAGAAAAATAAAAACAAAGTAGACCTTTAATGACGAGCACAAAACAGAAATAGTCGACAGCTGCACGTCATTACTGTGAGAAAGCTTCCACTCAACATGATTCTGTGCTATCACACAGCGCTGATTACAATAAATCCATGCATACACAAAACATGCTTCTCTTTATAAATCCATAGATAAAAATGAAATGCTGTTAGTTGGTAAGCGCATATCTTCAGAACGGCTGGACCGATTGGCAATTTTTTTGGTGTCGTAAAAGTCCGAATCAGGTTTTCACGGAAAGAAAAAATTATAAAGTTGCCGGGAAAATCGAAAAATTCTTGAAATTGAAAGTACATTTTCTTTGGAAATTTCATATGAATTATTGTAAATGTAACCGCATAGGAATTGATTAAATTACCGATTCGTATACGGTCACACTGAAATCTGTGCTCATAAAACAGGGGTTCTACCCACGGATTACGGATATTTCTCAGGACCCGCACCTTCGTTCCGGAACCACGGATAGGACAATGTCTGTTGGGTCAGCTAGTTTGCAATATTAATCATAGAATAAGTGCAAAGAACATAAAAATAACGTGATAGATTTGAGATGTTAGATTTGATATTTCATCCACATATATAAACTAAACCAAATATTACAATACAAAATAACACAGTTACAAAATGTGTATTACCATTTTAAATTCTTTTTAAAACAGTTTATTCAAAAAACTGACTTACTTATCTTGACTGACTTATTTTATGATATAAAATAACAGTAAGACCAAACCATCCAATGCATACATTTATTTCAATGTAGTTGCAGAATTTTGTCATTATTTCATCTCTATAATTAGCTGCCTTCTAAAATCGTTTCCACAGCTTTTTCTGCGAGGGCCACTACCAAGGCATACACCGTACTTCCAATGGCATTGGGAAAAACGCTGGCATCTATCACTCGAAGCCGGTGCACTCCCATCACCTTCAGTTTGCTGTCCACCACGGACCCCATGGAACAAGTACCAAAACGCCTTCCTGTGGGCACCGTCATGCACAAAGCATAACATCTCCAATAATCCCTTGATCCAAACGTAAACTTACCGCATTTCTCCGTTGCTCTCAAAAACTCTAGACTCAAATATTGAAAATGTGGGGTCCCTCCGATTTTAATATAGTCTATGATAGCTTCAACTATAGTTTCTAAATCATCATCATTAGAATAGAATCCATTGATAATCTTTGGCTGGTCAAAAGGATCAGTACTGTTCAGAACGATCTCGCCATATGATTTTGGATTTATGTTTAGTATTAAAGTTGCCAACATTTGACTTTTTTCAGCTAGCAAGAGGAGTCTATCGCAGATTGAGTTCTCGATTCCTAAAATAAATCCACAAGATGATAGAAAGTATTCAGCGTCATCAATAATATAATTCAAGGACTCATAATCTGGATAGAGACTGCATTTGTTGAGAGCTGAGTAGCCTACTATTAATGGTGCAGGGAAGTTATGTGCGTTAAATGGCTCAGGATTAGCTGTTCTGTTAGTTTTAAAAGTTAATAATGTTCCTACAACATGCTGTAGATTCTTCCCTACAGGAAGATCTGATATCACATTAATGTTCATCTTCTTTAGTTCTTCTTTAGGACCGATACCTGACAGCATAAGAAGTTGTGGTGACTTTGTAGGTCCAGCACTAACAATTACTTCTTTTCTCGCTTTTACAGTAACAGTCTTGCCATTCTTCACAAATTCTACGCCAACAGCATTTTTATTTTTGTCGAAAATTATTTTTGTCGCCAAACTACTTCTGATTATGTTCAAGTTTGAATTATCCTTCAGAGGAGGTAAATAAGTACTTGCACCCTCAGTGCGAACTCCATCATATATATAGTAAATACCTGACGAGTATCCTAATATTCCAGCACCAATATTGTCTACAACCACGGCTTCCCCAGACTGTTCAAAACCTATCAAATAATCATCACAGATTGGACGGTTTTCTTTAATTACTCGGATTGTACCATTATTGCTGTGGCATTTCCCAAACGCTGATTTAAGGATACTAACATCTTGTAAATTTTCAGTTTTTTTGAAGTATTTGAGCATGTTTTCCCATTTCCATGAAGAATCGTTGGCTGCTTTGCAGAATTTATAGTAGTCTCGAGGGTTTCCTCGACCATATATCATGAAATTGGTATTTCCTGATCCTCCTAGCACTCTGCTGAGTAATGACTCTTCCGCTTTCAAGCATTGGCCTGTGCAATTATCACTCTCTGCAGTGTAATTCCAGTCCATGCGGGAGTTTTTTACGTAAGTTACGAAGCCGGGAAGCTGAAAAGAATTTAGTACTGCGTTATTTCCATTCTAAGTGTTTTTTACATTTAGCTACTATTTGTTTTAGGTAATCGAGGACCATACTTGGCTCTCCAAACCAGGATTTCCACCAGCTTCTATAATTAGTGTGCCGAAATTAGCTTCTGCTAGCCTGGCAGCGACCACCACACCAGCACTGCCACCCCCGACCACTATGTAATCATACGTGTCACCATCTGAAAAACAGAAAGGGTGAGTATGATTTAATAATATCTTACAAACTCTTTGTCAAGCTTGGCAATTCAATTTGAGAACCTTTAAAATATCATTTACAATACACGAACTAACTTCGTGAATTCTGAAGATACCAATTTAAAGAAGAAATGGGAGAATGGGGAAAACCCTGACCCTGAACTCTTGACCTTTGGAAGTAACTATAGAAAAATATACTTCCTATTAAATTAATCACTTCCATTTCAGACAAAAGGGAATTTATGAATACTAAAAAGTGTAATGCCTACCACAAAGATTCGCTTCTTTCGGATACAAGTAGCAATCCATGTCAAGTAACGCCAAAACGCCTAAAACGCTCTGAAACTTCTTTATCAAAGCTACTTGGGCGGCTGTAGACATGGCTCAGACTGCAAGAAGATACGGCAATCATTAAATACCAATTAAACCCAGTACAATAACATACATCGACCAAAATGAACAATCAGCAATAGAATATTTTAAACACGTACAGTCCCGAGCATAAATATGTATATTAATACAGTATGAACGAACAATACGAATAGCTCGGCAATATTAACTGATTTTATGATTCATCCATTAATATTTGTCGGTGTGGGTTGGTTACCAAGAAGTATGGCCCCTGCCTGATCAATGTTTTATATACACACGGATAAAATGCCAGGGGGTGATTTGCACACTCAATAATGAACCCCCGGAAACGGTCGCTAGCAAATAGTGACGTAGCGACAAGGGGGCAACATGTCCTGAGGTGCTTGAGGAGTGGAGAGGTATTCCACGGTTTTCAAAACAATTCCAGAGCCCGGAAGATGGTCAAGATCCCTACGAGCACTTACTGGAATACTTCCTTCCCCTGAGCACGTTTGTTCTTGCGAATCTCTATTATTAAAAGCATTGGAGAGGTCACGAAAAATCCTATGGCATCTTGGGACCCTTTCCACGCCGTAAATACGTGTTTTAATAAGGTGACACCGGCATCAGTCATACAACGTCCCTTGGTGAAACCATACTGTTGGTCGTGTAATATTTTATTGGTGTTGTGTTGGTGTTGGTGTGAGCATTTGGTTCAGTATCACCTTTTCAAACACCTTGCTGAATACACGAGAAGGGGAAGAGAAGAGAGGGGGAAGATAAGGGGAAGACAAAGAAACGATGGATGGACTGTTTGAATGATATGGTTAGAACCGTTAGTGACTACCGAGATGGTATGGAAGAAAAAGAAATGTTGCGCCGACCCCACATAAATTGCTAAGGGCGGGACAATGATGCAGATTTATGTGATGTTTTTTAGGCCAATAAAGCCCACCTCAAAGCCAAAAATTATACCGTTCTCGTTATCAACTTTCTATGTGTACAAAATAAAGAATTTATTTTCTCTTACATGTCTCAGTTTTGTTTGTCTTGACTTAACTTCACTAACACCTTTAATAAAATAGATAAATACTACTTTAAAAATGCTAGTTTTAAACAGCTAGTTTAGAATATTAATGCTCATGATAGTATGAAGACAACCGGTTTAGGACTGTTAAGGCTTGCTTCGTAGATTAATTGATTTACAAATTGCAAATTCTTCTAAAATAGAGCGCTGGAACTTTTGGCACATGATATAATTAAATAGGGAACAATCATGATGATTCTGATGGCTATTAACATCAAGCAATAGGGAACGCAAAGGGAAAATAAAAATAAAAAACAAAATCCTTTACCAAACTATACTAACGCTTCGTTCTCGAGATTAGAACATAACACATCATAAAGGTTATTCAGTGCGTCACATTTTCCAGTGGGTAAACTTGCCAATCAGTGTGTGAGCATCGGTGAGAGTGTGAAGAGTGAAAGGGGTGTGTAGTGTGTGAGTTATAGGTAATTAGCATAATTTAGTTCTCCTATCCTAATTAATATCCTGTTCAACATTATAAATACGAAAGTTTGTTTGGTTTTTATTTGTGAGTTTGCTTGTGACGCTTTCACGCCAAAACAGCTGAACAAATCTGGATGAGATCTGGCACATTGGTAGACCATTGAGTAGTACACAGGATACTCCCAAGTAAAAAATAAAACTTTTAGTATATGTATCGAAATAGTCTATCTACTGTTGTATAATATAGTATAGGAACTTGATTTATTTTTTCACGAATCGGTTAAGAGTTACGTAGCAAAAGTTGTTTAAAATGACGGGTAGAATATCCTCCTTAAGGGATAGTTATCAATCACAGAGTTTTGTGTCTCATAATCTGCGTATATACTAATTTTTTTTTTAAGTTTTGTGACGTCGATGTATGGGAGAGCATTTTTCAACTACAAAGTTAAGTTTCTTCTTGGAATACATTTATTTCAACTACGGAACGCTTCATTGTGCGACGTCAGACTCGCACTTAGTATATTTTGAGATCAGTATGTTTTTAATGTTGTGGTGTCTACGTATCTGACACTTAACCGTCTAAGTACATATATAGAAGGCAATATTTATGTTCTTCCTCCAAGAGAATGCGTGAGAGTGCTTACAGAATAAACAAGTCCCAGTATACCTAAATAATAATTCCGAAAATCCAATTGAAGCAACATAAATGAAGCATGATTTTTCGTTGTGCTAATCTGTGTTCTCTTGTTCTGTATCTATTTTCGGAATAAAGCAAGTCGGTTTTCGTGTTTATCTGTGTGTGTGATTTTTCAGTTTATGAAAAAGTCTTTGCCTGTTGTTTGACTCATTCTTTTCTCAACAAAATTTAAAGAGTATGCATAGATAATTAGTATCACTAGACATGGGGGCTTTTTTATTACATCATAAATACGGAAGAGGAGCTCGAGGCCAAGTGATAACAACCGCGCGGGTCGATTTGCCTAAGTCGAGCCGTGGATGGGTGACCAAGACCATCCACAGGTAGATCTTTGACAGTCATTACATTACGGGTATTCAGAAGCCAGAAAGTCTGACAACTAGTCTTATTGTGGGGTGTAGTGTTACCCAGTACAGTAAAAAGGTAGTGGAAGTCAGACACGCAGTCTCCCCATACAAAATACTGGTAATCAGCTGCATCCGGTAAGACTTGAACAGTTTCCAGTCTTAGCAGATGCAGCTGATTAACATTATTTTACCTAGCCTCTTACCCTTCGGTATCGTATTACCCAGTAACTGGGTTGTGGAGGTCAGATAGCCAGTCGCTCCATATAAAATACTGGTATTCAGCTTTAGCTGGTTAGACTGGAAGTCGACCCCAACATTATTGGGAAAAGGCTAGGCAGATAATGATGATGACCTTGCCGCTTACCAACACCAACCAGCACCCCGCCATAGTTGGGAAGAGGCTAGGCAGATAATGATTATACAGACCGAAACTTCTTTACAATACTTTTATGTGGAATTTCTACATCGCTGTTAATGTGAACCAGAGGAATATGAGGCGAGAATAAAAGAGTGTTAGTGACTTTATTTTATGAAGTTAAATGTGTTTGCCCGTGTTTTTATTTCTTGTTCCTGGTGATAAAGGAGAAAAAGTATATAGGATTGTGCAGTCTGTACTATACGGGATGACAACGTTTTATGGCGTTGGTTTAATGGACATGACTGCCTCGTTGATTGCAAGCGTTACTACTGAGCATAAGGACCTGGGCTCGATTTCCATGTCGGGCATAACGGACTTATGCAAAATGTAAGTGTGCCAGTCACTTCTGCTTGCCCCTTCGGGAATACACACATGATTAATTTATGTACGGATCTCAAACAGAGGGTACACCATTACATGCATGTTACAAAACAGGGACAAATACAGATGTGGGTTTCCAGTTATAGGAGACAGTTTGACAAAGACGAAAACATTCAAGTAAACCAAAATAGATTGCGTGATATTCTGTTATCTGGGGTTCTACTCCCTTATCACGTAATCTGTAGTAACGGGCGTTTCCTACTCCGTACCACTTACGGACATAAGATTGGATCGGAGCCTCTGCTCGATATGCGTAAGCCCGCCCGTAAAATTGATTTTGACACTAGTTTTGATGGATCAACTACTTTCAAACGGGCCCGTAGCTTTGTTGACGGACTTATAGAGAAGAACTCCTGTACCTACAATTTGAACGAATCTTTTTTCTTTTTTTTATAGTTGCTACCCAGCACATGTTTCCTAGTTCAATCGTAAAAACTTTACAGACTTCTAAGTACAAACTAAAACTAAAGTTCAACCTAATACGGCCGCAGTAAAAACTTTAATAGAAAAATTAAATCTTCTAGACATACATAAATACCTATTGCTGGTAGTTTATGCCTTGAAGATGAGGGGCTGTGGCTAAGTACTGTCACACCAAAAAACCAAAGATAAACCGATACCTCACGGCATGCCCTAAGGCTCGATCCTGGGACCGATAATCTTCAACTTGTACGTCCATGATATTTGAGATATACAAGACCACATCATAGGTCTCAAACTCTCACAGTATGCGGATGATCTCTATATACTCAATAGAGCCACGACCCCTAACACGCAACTATGCGTGCTGAATGGGCAGCGAAAGTCATCGCCGACTACTACGCGAGATGGGGTTGAAGTGTAACATTGAGAAAACAGAATGCATCATATTCTCGAAAAAGAAAAAAATACCGGCCAACGTTGAAACTGAAACTGGCACACTGAATGGGCCTTAAAAAAACAAACAATAATCCAATAATAGGATAAAATACGAAGACATAACTAGACATGAAACTGGCCATCATTCAGGCCTGCATTTTACCGCTGATGGACTACGGAGTGGTGCAACTACTCTCAAGGTATAGCGCAACGAACCTAAGCAAAATCGAACGCCAATACAGACTGGTACTGATAAATGTCACACAATTACCAATACGAACACCCACGGAAGTGATCTGAGAGATGGCTGACATAGAAGCCTGGCACCTACGCGCCGAGAACCTTAACACCAAAATGTTGGAAAACATTGCAAAATTAGAAATAGGAGATCTTGAATCCCCTGGAGACGGCTACTAAGCTTACAGCGAATTTAACCCCCTCAGGGTTAATCACAGGATAGGCGATATATTGTATGACCCTAATAAAAAAGGATAAAAGCGGTCGCCTACCGACAAAACGAAGGCTCTATCTCCCCTATTAAGGGGACATGGAGCCTTATTATTGTGAGGCATTATTATTATTGTTTTCACTTTATATTAATAAAGTGAAAATAATAATAATAATGCCTCACTGAGATAGACTGTAAGCATACAACATAAATAAAACACGAAATCTTTCTGTATAGTCTCACATATTGCGAATAAACAGAACACAGAAAACATAGATCCATTAGGACATAAGTTAGCTGACTCACCTCTGTACGGCCCACCGGCCACAGAGACATTTTGTAATACACAAAGTAGGCAAATAAATGTTATTCTGATTCTGATTCTGATTCCAGCATCATAGGGAAAAGGCTAGACAGTTGATGAGATGAAGTACTTTGAAGGGCTTATAAGGAAATTTCTTTTTTTTTTATGCTCCGTATTTGTCACGTAAGAAACCTAAAGGGCCTATTACTATCAAAGGTTAGGTTAGGTTAGGTTCAAAGTTGATTGGAAAATTTTGAGTTTCGGGTAGCTTGATGTGCTGGCGTCTGTACACACATATACCTATCATATACAAACGGCCAAGAAAAAAAAAAAACAGAACAGGAAAATAGGTATAAAGGTGATGCTTAATTCTGTATTACCTGTGACGGGACAGTAGGTCCATCTACTGTCCTATCGCGGGTATGCTGGAAGAGATTTCTTATGAAATACCTGATGTTTTAGCGATAAAGTTGAAAATCTATTTAAGAAATTTGACAGGTTTTAGTAGCTTGATGTGCTGGCGTCTGTACATAAATGGCAAAATAAATAAATATTGGGTGTAAAAATGATTATATAGCCGTTATCTACGCATTCTGTATATTAAACTAAGTAACATTGAGCAAAACATATACAAGGTGGCATGATATCGACGCGCAAACAGTAACCAGCACATGATTCGAAATATAAAAATAACGATCGAAAAATATAATAGCATAGAAAATTTTTAATCGGTTATCAAAAAAAAAAAAAAAATCAGCAGTTTCTAGAAAAGTGTGGAACAAAACAAAATGCATGAACACCATTTTTTTTTTAATAACCTACGATTTTTTTGCTAACGTTTTTTTCTCACCTCATAAAATACCGTTTCCCAATAATCAAAACACATCCTTAAAGTAGAACGAATCCATGGTAACAGGTTGCACGTTGATGGCCCTGCTACCCTGTATTATTGCTGGGAAATTACTTTTATTAAATTTATGGTTTGATTATAAACGCTGTTTATGGAAGCGTACAACGTAACGCAGGCAAAATGTTGTGCTTATGAGTGCATTCAACGGCACAGGACTTGTGGGGAAGTTTAAAGTTAAGTTTTACATTTAAAAATGATTTTAGTGAAAAAAAAAATTGAATTTCAATATCTCCATAACCAGATCATGCCCAGGTATGGTCCAGGACAAAAACATGTGTACAATGACGGGGAGGATAAGTGACTCTCAGCTTTGTTAAGCGTCTTTTACACCAGTTTGGAGTCTGCCAACGGGTTATGGAACGAAGTATACTAAGTGTCAAACTCATAGACCGCATTAAAAACTCTATAGTTCGTTCCAAAACACAAATAGCGGACGCTGGCCTCACAGCTACTGGACTAAAGTGGAACTGGGCTGGCCATATCTGTCGCATGTCGGAGCAGCAGTATGCAAAAGCCAGCACTCAGTCGATTCTAAATAGCAGGAAACGACCACGCGGCAGGCCCAGTAGGCGGATGGCAGGATGAACTCCTTCTTAAAGGATTGGACTACAATCGCAGTAGACCGGGAAAACTGAAAAAAAAAAGAAATATTGTGCAGAAGTTATATATAATCAAGCAAACTCATGTATGAATTTCTCCTAAAGTAAATATAAATTCAATTGAATTAACAATGCCCTACGCAAATAATGATGTAAGAGTAACACGAAACTCGACGAAAACATAATTAATTTGAGCAAAAAATATTCGACTTATTCAATTAAACGTCCAACAATTTGTGAGTAGAGCCAAAATTAAGGTAACATTGTTCGCAAACAAGCGAGCTATTTAGCAAAGAGAGGCTTTACAGTTTACGAGACGCTTCCGATACGACTATTGTTATATAAGGGAACATAGAACGTAATTATAATATTTTCGTCATGGTTGCATTCCTCGAAAGGATTAGACGTGTAGAGAACAGTCGCATATATCGCCGGTATGTTATGAAAAAATTTCGCGAGGAAAGTTTTGGTTATTAATGTGGATAGGTATAAAAGTGGGTGAAAACTAAAGACACGATGGATGGACTATTTAAAAGTTGATTTAACCATATAATCTTTATATCAGTCGTCATCTCAGTAGTCAGCCCAGTTGTAACCAGAACTGGGCTGACTACTTAGACGACGACTTATAGAGGTATGAGGGACAGGGTGTAAAGTTCACTCAACGTCTATAGTACTGAGAGGATTCTACGACCAGACGGGTGTACGTATCTGGTGGGCTACAGCCCGACGATTGATGTCGGAATGTTGTGCATACACAAGCAATTAGGGTTCTGGTTTGATATTGTTTCTGTCTGATACTAAAACGCATGTTACTAATAAAAAAACTTAAAAAAAAAACAACTGACTTCCAAAAAAACACTACAAGGTGAAAAATAACTTTAATTTCATTTCATTTCATTTATTCTTAAACAATTTACATTTTGTTGAACAGTACATATTAAATAAAATTATTACATGCAGAAATAATACCAAATTAAATGTTAAATAAAATGATTTGCAGAAACAATACATGTAAAAGCCTAATTAGAATTGATGTGAAATGTTTAAATAGTTCAAGAGTCAATAATATACAATTAATTTTTGAAGTCGGTGTCGTTGGTTCCGCATTTTCGATTTTTGACACCGACTTCCGAAATTAAAGTTATTTTTCACATTGTAGTGTTTTTTTGGAAGTCGGTTGTTTTTTTTTCACTTTTTAGTTATACCTACCCCACACAAATTATGCTATGTGGTAGGGTTTACGGTGGTATACCGAACACATCTGCGTACTGTATCTGCGTTTATAGGGTACAGACGTGATGTTATGTTGTGCGATTGCGTAAACAATGCATATATATGCGATAGCAGTAATCGTGGTTATTTTACTGGTATTTATTGAAGAGTTCCGTTGTCTGTATCCGAAACTCATCACCAGATCTTTACGAAATTTAAATGGGAGCATTTCGGAATAAGCTTCTATCGAACAAAAAAAGAATTTTGCAAATCCGTCCATATATGACGGAGTTATGCCCGAACATACATAAAATATAAATATAAACATCCGAACTGATAACCTCCTCCTTTTTGAAGTCGGTTAAATACAGAATTATTTTAAAGAAATATAACAAAATATATCATGTTCAATACAATATTTAGAATCAGAGGCAATAGAAAAGGGTTAAATTTTGATGATAAGCAATAACAAGAAAACCTAAAGAAAACTCCACCTTTTTCAATTGTACCTTTTTTACAAATACTAGGCAGCACGCAAATCTAGGGATTACTTAGCAGACATCTTGAAACCCTGGATACATAATCACGCTAGAAAACCTTAGTAATTTACATTTTGTTTTATAAGAACTGACACCTTGTTTCTACAAAGAAAATTCGAATCTAGGGAACTTATGGCGATCATATTGGATACGGTATTGAAATGATGCGTCTCGATTCTTTGCCACACAGGTGCAATTTTATCGTCCGATATTTCTAACGTGCGCGTGTAACCTAATACTGCAGGCCCCCCGCCCGTACTACACATACTGAAGTAATGTTAACAGCTTGGATAAAGATCTAAATAATAATAACCGAAGAAAATACAAAATCATTTACTTTAAACCAGTGTATCTATCGTAGATTGTAAAGTGCTCACAAAAAAAATCTAGATAGGCCCGTAACGAGGGAAGATAAATATGTACATATATCAAAGTATCCGAGGTCTTACCTTCGCGTGAATGATGTCTGGGATGCCTTTCTTATGAAAATTTAATTTATTACGTCTGGGTTCTGCCTCAGTACAGTAACAATTCTGATGATTCTTGTCATTTTTGGAGTATTATAATAACTTTTCAAACGGATTAAAATGCCTACCTTAGGAGAGACAACTCTTTATTCCAACCATTTGGAATGAATAGCTGATTTCCAAGTTTAAGCGAAGATGTCTGCCGGCTTACCACGGTCAGAATGTAGACGGGTTAATTTATTTGAACGCTTTTTAAAGGTTCGTTTGTTTGAACGCGTTAATCTGTAGAACTATCAAGATATAAGAAAAAAATATTTAAAAATGTAAAATATTTAAAAAGTATAATAATACATATTTAAAAAATATAGTTTGATAAAACATTTTTGTATTTGATAGCCCAGTTCTTGATGAAGGCTATAGGCTATAAAACATCACGCTAGAACCCTTAGGAACCGAGCAAATAGAACAAAAGTCAGAAAGAACGTCAAGCGAAAACGAAGAAATAGCGCGGACGGGCGATAGTGGGATGCGACGGGGGGTCGGGGGAACAACGCGGACAAGGCATTGGCAGAAGCTAGTTCTTCATACTTCGAGGTGACTACATGTCAGAAACAATTTTAATGTTTCAGTCTTGTTTGTCATCCCTATGTATTTATCAAACATTTTGTTACGGGCAGCCAGAAGTCAAATAACCTGTCGTAACTTTGGACATATGCATATATTTCTAGTTGTTAGTTATTGGGTTGTGCAGCTCAGTTGGCAATCATACCGTTACCTGACGTAACAAAATCGTTTTTATATGCAAAATTGAGTTTGTGTGTTTATTGGTTTGATTGTTACGCTTTCATGTCTAAACCGATCATCATGAAGTTTTGCATACACGTTTAAGGAGAAGGTTATCAATTCGGATGTTTCTATTTTTTTTATATATTTTTTTATTTTTATTTTTTTATGTATGTTCGGGCATAACTCCGTCATATATGGACGGATTTGTAACATTATTTTTTTGTTCGATAGATGTTTATTTCGAAATGGTTTCATTTAAATTTCGTAAAGATCTGGTGTTGAGTTTCGGAGACAGACAGCGGAACTCTTCAATAAATACCAGTAAAACAACCGCGATTACTGCTATCGCATATGACGTATGCATTGTTTACGCAATCGCACCACAGAACATCATGTCTGTACCCTATAAACGCAGATGCAGTACGCAGATGTGTTCAGTACACCACCGTACACCCTCATTTCTGTCAAAGTTGTTATTGGGGTACCTCTAATCTTGCAAGTAATTTCTGGCATAACTTAGGTATAACTAAAAAGTGAAAAATAAAAACTTTTTTATAAAAAAGTTTTTATTTTTTTACGATATAAAGTACCTATGTCTACCAGTGCCATGTCGCCGGTTTTTTATTTTTTTTTACTAACGCCAACCACCATTGTGACCGCGATTCCTTTTAACAGATAAAATGAACAAAGGAACTGCTCTCACCCTCATATCCAAACAGCTTCACATGTATGTTCAGAAAACAGACCAAAACGGTTCCGATCTATCTAAACTATGTAGTTAACTTTCAGCGCCGGATACCACTGAAGCAATATTAGTTCTAAACTTTAATTGCTCTAATGATCTGGAACTGCATCCGAAGTATGTGTGGGGTGTGTGTGTACGTGTGCGTGTGTATGCGTGTATGTGAGCGAGTGTGTGAGAGAGACAGTCGGGCGCTCTAAAGTACAGGATGGAAAAAAAAGCTCAGCGGAATAAAAGTTAAACATTTCTTATCTGCTACGATACGAGTATGTTGCGACTCTTCTTCGAGATGGTAATAAAAAGTATGTATTTAATCGAACCCTAAATAATTTCTATTTTGCGCTCCTTATTATTGTTGAACAGTCTAATGTAATGATTGCGCCTCATTTTGTGAACCTCAAATAATTCCTATTTTTGGGGTCCTAAAAATACTAAACTGCGACCAACTTGTCTGTAGCGCTCGCTTCACTCGCTCGGCTCTTACGCGTTTGGTCACGTTTCTAACCTAACCTAACTCATTTGGGTGCCCTTGCTTAGTTACTGCAACCAACTCGGCTCTGGCGTGGCTGGTCACAGTTCCAACCTAATCCATTTCGTCGTATTTTTTTTAATAGGTACGTCACTTTCAAAGATTTTTCGAAATCTGGCCGCATTCTAAAACTAAACTATATAAAATGCCAAAACACTGTATAATTTTATAGTATCAATTGAATGTAGAAATAAACGATTGGTGAAGCGTCAATGCCCTTTTCAATGTAAAAAATTAAATAATAACATTTTAGGATTTTTTCTTATAATATAACGTTAGTATTTCAAATTAAATATTTTAACTTTTCAATTGATGAATCCTCGCATCAATATTTGTTACCGCAGCGCTCATGTATCTAAACGTTCTTGAGTTTTCTCGCTGTGGCCGATAGATGGCATTAGCGAGTCAGTGTGCTACCCGCCTCGTACTGAGACATGGCGGGTGCTGATGCACTCCGCCCTTTAAAAATTCCTTTTTTGGTGAAACCTTGATGATACTCGTAAAATAAATAGACCTGCATCTGTGCTTCATTGAGAACTTATAGTGCAGTGTTGATTTTTGGAGTTTTAACCATTCCACCGGTGGATTCAAGAAGATTTTGCTCGCCGGCCTGCAGCCTATACCTGCAAGCCATCACGTGCGTATGAACGAGGCATTTTCCCATCTCCCGGGTCCGAGTGGGATCTCTGGATTGTCAAGGTACGTGGGCATGTTTTGCTGCTAATATTTTTTTGGTATTGGTTTCTCGAGGATTCATCAATAGGGGAATTGGCTTCATTTTGAGGTCCCCGAATACACTTTTTTCGCACAACCTTCCTAAAGGTGCAGGCTATTTACACGCCTCACCAATGATGAGCATTATATTTTTAGGCCCAGCCAGTGCGTGAAGTGCGTGAAGTCGGCCTGTGGATGATGTAGATTTAAATAAATTTTTTTTTAGTTTTTATTGCACTTTTCCTCTGATTGACTTCAAAATGATCCACCCTGTATATTGTAACTAGTGCTAAGTAGTGACGACATTTTCTATCAAGTGAGCGTATGTGCGTATGTCGTGTGTATGTGTTCAGAAGTTTTGACGGCAGCTTTGAATAGGGTGCCTTGTGCTTCTAAATATAGTTATTCTAAACCTGACACTTTCTCAGTACGGTTATTATGCTAGAAGTCTCGATATTCCTGCACCTAAATAAAAAGTTTGCGATTTAAGAGCTCAGAAGGAAAAGTTGTGATAAAAAATAAAATGTTAAATAGGTACTATTGGAAAATATTTAACTGATCCACTAAAAAACTTTATGCGCTTTTAATAATGGACACTTTTTTAAATAAATGATCCTCTAAAAACTTTGTGCGCTATTAATAATGCACACCTGTTTTAATAGTTGAGCTTATTTTTAACATTCTGACCTTTTCTCACAGTTGTTTACAGTAACTAAGCTAGGGTTCCCCCACCAAACGGGTTTGGTTAGGTTGAAGCCGTGACCAATAACGTGCGAGCCGAATTGGTCGTAGTAACGCTAGGGCCCTCAACCAAATGAGTTGTGTCAGGTTAAAAGTGACCAACAACGCGCGAATCGAGTTGGTCGCAGTAACTAAATCTAGCGCACCACGACCAAAAGATTAGGATAGAACCGTGACCGTGACAGGGAGCCGAACGCCCGGTGTCACCACTGCGTCGACTGCCGGGAGGACACGGCGCGGCATACACTGGCAGAGTGTGCCGCTTGGGAGGAGCCGCGCCGTGCCCTCATCTCAGAAGCAGGCAGTGACCTGTTGCTGCCGGCCGAAGCCGAGTCGATAGTTGGTAGCGAAGAGTCCTGGGATGCGGTGGTGGAGGCTGCGGAAAGGGAGAGGGATATTTCGTCCACTCACCCGGCCCGCAGCAGGCGCACCGGGCGTTGGCGGAGAGCCGACAACGCCCCTGCCAGCTTCCTAAATGGGTCCAGGGCGACGGACTCGGGAACGTCCGTCACCCCCCATGCATCAAGAGCTGAGGTGGCGGCGCGTACTGTTCCATGCGCGACCCTCGCAGACGCGCTTCCCCCTTCCCACTTCCCCCATGACCCGAGGAGGCCCGCAGCGGCGGGCCGGCACCAGTCGGGGGTTGCGGAAGGATCGTATGTTTCCGCGACCCCCGGCATAGGTGTGAGATGGAACACCGGGGTGGTTTTTAGTAAGTAAGAGTCTGAAAGACTCCGCCGCCCACCCCAGGGCGGTGGACATACATGAGGATTTTCCACACCGGACACAAAAAAAGAACCGTGTCCAACAGCGCGCGACCCGAGCGAGCGACGCTGTAGCCGCGGCCACCGAGCGCTACGTCTAATTTGGTCGTAGTTACTTGCAGATTTAGTATTTTTAGGAGAAATAAATAAATAAATGCATGGGTTGTCCCACTGCAGGCTTCCCATTCCTTTTCCACTCAACAACATGACTTTTTATTTTTTTATTTTAAGCCCCTCACATCAAGAAAGTTGCTATTATCCGAATAAAAGATAACAAATGTACTGTAATAAAACTATTAACTAACTACACAACTTACTCAACTATAGTTCCACGAAACTATGTTCTTTAGTTTGTTTTGTCCTTCAATTTCCTGCGCGGGCCATAGTTAACCATTTATTTGTAATGGCCGGATACCTATTTTGGTCACTATGGGTC
This sequence comes from Eremobia ochroleuca, assembly GCA_949629135.1. Taxonomy (NCBI): domain Eukaryota; kingdom Metazoa; phylum Arthropoda; class Insecta; order Lepidoptera; family Noctuidae; genus Eremobia; species Eremobia ochroleuca. The sequence goes on from OX451391.1 coordinate 21,210,078, forward strand.
AGTGTCGACAAAGGGGCAAGGCTAAAAGTTACACAACACAGTCTTTCAAGGGAGATGGAATGACATTTTGTGGCTTTAGGTCTTAAGTTACTAACTTTGGAGACTTTCCCGTGAATGGTTAAGTAAAGGTCACTCTCAGTTCGCATATTTGGTAGTTGGCTATAATTCGACTCACCAAATTGGGTCAAGGTGAGCTTACACAAATACATACATACTCGCAAACCCGCGCATTTTTGCCATGGCGGTGGGCAGACACTGTAGAATGCTACATGCTGCGATCATTGATCATCATCATCATCATCATACTTTTTGCTGTCTCGTTTACGATCATACATCTGGTAATATCATGCTGGTTTCGAGTATTACGCACCTGACTTTTCTGAAGAACATCAAAAATAAGGTCACTGTACGTCCTCGTAGGGCGTCTCTATCCGGCGTTTCCACTCACATTTACGTTTTTGTTAGTCGCCTTTCACTTATCTTCTCAACATGTCTAAGAATACTCTTTTTAATTTTTGTCAATACATCTTCTTGCAACTTGAGTTTACCTAATATAATATACAGTGAAGTTATTCTGTATAAGGTAGAGCTTTTGTTAGAGGTCCTCATGAATAAATAAACGCTAATAACACACATTTTATCGAACTTGATATTTTCGCGCTTACACACTTTAAGTTCAAAAAGATGGCTATTGAATCCTTGAAGTAGCTATCTGTTACCTATTATCCCTAAATTACTTATTATGAGTTCTTATTTAATTTTCTGTATTATTAATGCACGCTTTTAACTACTTTCTTAAAATTATTTCGCGGATATTGGAGTGGGTTAAACGTTTATATAGTTTTAAACTTACTCTGTCATACTTTCATTGTAATGTGTCTGTTAAAAATGTCCCAATAAAGTAAAATAAAATAAAACCTTAGTTAGTTCCTATCTAAATAGCTTTTATACTAAATTGTCCCAAGCCTTTCAGTGTTAGTGGAAATTAATCGGGCTAAACAAAGACCAACAAAAACAATTTAAATCAAATTACTTGATTGTCAAAAGCGACGACATCGTTTTAATGAAATATGAGGAATTTAATCGCGAATTACCTAAGATATAATCCTAACAAAATTATCAACCTGATACCCCTTTAGGAAGTTTACTATTGATAAGTTCGACGGGAAGTTTCAACATTCATCAAAAGGCGAAATCTTGAGTGGAACAGAAGTAGGGCTTACAACAAAGATTATTACTTAACAACGTCTTTGTGATTTTGACAGATCGCCCGAAGCGGTGCTACGGCGTTGTATGTCTTGTTATTAAAGTTTTCGCTGTTCTTGAAGTTTTAAGTCCTTTTTAAGAGATACGGCAGCTGTCATAAGTAGGAATTTAGGTCTTAAGTTATTGACAACACAGCGTAATTTTGTTCTGCTGCCTTCCTTGAAACTGCGCATAACGCATTTAGTAGGTACTGATGTATTCAATCAAGTAGCTATAAGTTTGTGCATAGTATTACGTACCTACTGACTTTAATGTTTGTGAATTCATGTCTGCCTGTTACTAACTAGCTGCAGGGCAAAGACCTTACTGCATTTTTGCAATAAGTTGTCATAAAGTTTAATCAGGTTTTCTCGCGATGCCATTCCTCATTGCAAAACCATGGTAACTAAATAAAAAATATACACAGGTAAATATAAACTCATGCCTTCTTCCCATGGGGGAGGCAGTAACTACAGAATGCCACCTGCTACGATCCTTACATATCCACTCCTTTTGCTTCGTTTATGTTCATACAGGCACCAAAATAATGCCGGTAAGAATTGACAAAGTCAGTTGGCTTTGAAAAGTTTCCAACGCGCACCATCCTATTTCCAAAACGAATCAATGCGTTCCGCCCGGGCCATCATGACTTGTCGTTTATCTAAGAACATTCCACATGACTTGTCCTTTTAATTTCATCCTAGGCTAAATATACCAACGACCAATAATTGACCCAGTATATTCAAGAAGTTGTAAGAACGTCTCAATTTCCTTCATGAAACACATAATAGATATCTTAAGTCATCGGAAAACTTGAGACTAGAGATACATTCCACCAGCTATTATAACAAATATTTTATTTTTCAAGCAGTACGGCTATGGAATAACTTGCCCGTGTCGCTAAGGCGTGCTCAATCTTTGTCTACTTTTAAAAACATTTCCTTAAATATGTGACAAGTATATGCTTTATGTATGTATTTATTTTAAATCTACATGGTACACCACAGAGCACTTGCACTATCTCCTCTCCTTCGTACTTTAAATCTATCCAAAGGTTGTCTTTAATATATCGTTTTTAACGATAAGACGAACCATTGTGTCACCCTATGTAAAATTTCTACATTTATATTTGTAATTTGTATGGTGTAACTAATAAAGAGTATTAAAATATATGCTATCCTATTCTATAAACCTAATACAAAATACATTATATCTGGCCCTACGTGCCTCGGATCACACGCTATGTATGTAATTAAGTCTTTACCAGAAAACGACTCACAATCGACTTCACCATTAATTTGCCGAATATATCTGTACCTATAATGTTCACCGCTATAGAAAACTACGGTCCAAATGCCGGTGGTCCATCTGTTAGGTGAAATGGTACGGGTCTAATTCGAAAATGCCAAAAATTCTCGCATTGCCGTTTCGTGGGCGTTTTAATCGGCTAGCTTTCTGTTCTGGTTTACTGGTTCAATAGAGATGGAAATTGAGAAATATCTGTGTATCGGATTCAATATAAATATAAAAATATTTTAGTACCGGCTAATTTGATGAGTTTTCCATCAAATATTATATAAAAGATAATAAAAATGAAATGATGTTCGTAGTTAAGCGTAGCAAAAAAATGGTCGAAAAATTGGAATTTAAAGCAAAAACTGAAGGTTGTCCTGGTCCTATGGGATTTTTGGATTAATTATTGGACAGATTAACGAAATGAAATGTAATAAACTGTTCATTATGTAAATAGGATATCGGAATCACTTTTACACGTCATGTTATTAAAAAAAAAAAGCTAGATGAGGCGACATTTCCTATCTTACTACCCCTGAAAGAAAACGGCGAATCAAATTCAAAGGTCAAAGCTTCTTTTAAAGTGTTGACATAATCTTGGTTAGATCATGTGAGGACAATGTAGATTAGTGCTTGAAATGGTCTTTATTTTATGTTGTTTTATTTATTCGGAAGAACAAACAATTACACATTATATATTTCAAGTAAACTGAACATAAGGAGTTATACAAATGTGCAACCAACAACGTTCTCCACAGATACACAAAAGACAAAGACAATGTTGATAAAGTTAAAGTCGGACAGAATAGAGAAGTACATAAAATAAGATACACTTAAATTTCAGCTACCAAGGACACCAAAGTTTCAATATTATTATTTTTTTTTTAATACTTTTATTTGCAAAGACACAACCATTGAAATATCCAAGCTTACACTAAAATATATAAACAACACCAGTATACACCAAAAAATAAAGAAAAAAGGCAGGAGCTCATTGGGCATCAAAAATTCGTCCGCATCACTGTCAATGGGATAAGTGCCCAAAAGGCTGGCAGCATTACCACGTTGGATGGCAATGCTGATTCTTTGGCCTAAAAATTGGCCAGTCATCATTTTTTGATTGTGTCAAGCAATATGTTTCTAAATTTTCCAATGGAGTAAAACTTATTGAAATTGCCTGCAAGGCGACTTAGGGGTGCCCACAAGCCTGCATTTGTACGACAAGGAGCTTTCAGCGCTTCTTCTGCAGACTGCCCGAGAAATTCATGATTCCAGTTAATTTTGAGTAGATCGCGATTAATGTGTTCATAATTCGCCTTACAATAATTGTAGTCTTGAACCGCCCTGCGCATGCGTATCATTGCACTGCTGTAAAGTTTACAGGTGACTTTCTTGGATGGGTAATAGAGATCTGGTTTTAACAATACGTCAGGTGTCAGAACAGAACAGTCGTTATTACTTATCACTAAATCCAGAATCTTGCCACTAGAGTTCTTAATATAATAATAAAAAATATTTTATTAAGAACTCTAGTGGCAAGATTGCGGTGTTGCGGTGGCGTTTTTGAAGTGAAAACTTCTTTAGCGGCTTTGTACACTTTTTTTGTAACGGGTAAAAAATGTAAAACTCGCGTCAGGACACGTGACCCTGATCGAAAATTCGTAAGACTGATAGTGAGTACACAGCCGGCGGCGCGGCGTAGGCGAGGAAGTATCCCCCTCTCTTTCTACGGCGCGGCGAAAATGTATGCCTGCGCCTGTTGTTTAGTTTAGGTGGGGCAGGGTGCTTGCGCGAATGTTCGTGTGTGTTTATGTTACAGAAACAAACTTAACTTAAATGAATGAATTAATTAGAATTGTAGTTAGAATGTATTGATAGACTTGAAGGTACATCTCTCGACAATAAATCTGCAATTTGGGAACTACAGATAACTGGTGGAACATATGGCACACCTCCGGTGGACGTGAAAAAATTAAAAAATTAATAAAATAATGGTTCTGGTGATAATGATGGTGAAAAAGTCGTCGAAATTATGGATGGAAGTTGATTTTTCTGAGAGATAAACTTTTTAATGTAATATAAATTGTCATGTTTGAGCAAGATAGCGCAATAAATAAATATTGTATTCTACGACATAAATGATAGTACTTTTATACTGATAATTAAAGCAATTCGTGCAAAATGATTCCCCAACCATTCCAAAATATAAAAAAATGCACAACGTTAATATTTAAGTTTTCACTTCTGCCGGCACTCCCGGAGTGCAACCCGTCGTTTTTTTTTTTTTTTATACTAGTAGGCACTGAGCACTGAAATGGTTTTTTGAGGAAAGAACCATACAAAGAATGGACCAGTTTAGTCAGTAGAAACACTTGTCAGTAATCATGTAGCTCAACTCAGAACATGAGGAACTCAACTACTCCACAAACAATCTCAAAGAAAGGACAACGTCTGTCGAGTCAGTTAGTCCTAAATAATACAAAATGTTTCCAAATTAGTAGCTTTGTCAAAAAATATCCCAGGTGACTTTTTTAGTAACCATCATCAACGAAGTAATTTCGTCCTTTCTAGAAAGAGCTAAGGTCACTAAGGCCGTCTTTTCTTCCATGTTGAAGTCACACAGCGCTAAAGATTTATTAATTTTAACCCATTTTTAAAATAACATCAAGTTCATTAGCAGCCGTATCTTAAAGCATCATCAATTACCTCGAAGAGTCTTCAAAAACACTTCAGCTTTTTTTCCAAGCTTTATTAATCGAGAAATGATGAATCTCTAAGTATATTAACATAATAATTAATCATAGGAGCTGTGAGCGGTCGCCATCTTGATTTGTGATCTCTGAATAGACGCAATTAAAACTCTGTTTGAACACTCCGTTCATTTTCATATCTAGAAAGGGATAAAACTATTCATTATTGGATGATAATTATGTGGAGAGGCAGAGAAGGGAGTATAGTCATTTAGAAAAGCTTAGATCGTTGGTGCAGAAACTATTGTTTTTTAAAAATGGAACCTAATGGCCACTCTAGGGGTTTCGCTTGATGTATTTCTGCTTTACATGTTTTTTTCATGTATTTAGTAACATAGTCTGTTTTCCTCCCAGTGTTTGGGCAGAGTTGAGGGTGTATTATCATTTTGCCAGTGATGTTTAAGTCCGATGTAATAAGTGAAGAACCTATTGTCATCAACCCAACACTACACAAACGAGTATGTCTCATTTGAAAATGGCAAACTTGTTTAATGAGTTTGTTTGTTATCACAGGTTATTACCATGCGATTCTTTTGCCTTCTATACAGTCACAGAAAAACATAATTTTGCTTATTATTGTAGTTACAAAAGTCTGTGATGAGCTTTGAAGGCAGCTTAGAGCCAATGATTTGGGGCAATCATTCCACGTTAGGTATCGGTAGGGCAACTTTGTAAATAGTTATTAACACATTGGAAAATAATGCCCTTATTGATTATGTTATTCGAAAGGTGGGTACTCGCAACCGGCGTGCGTATTTAACCAGCGAGGTAATAGCGAAAGTAGTATGTAAGGATCAGAGCAGGTGGCGCTGTGTAGTTTTTGCTAACCTAACCCCATTGGAAGAAGGCATGAGTTTATGTATGTATGCGTATATAAGTTGTTAAATGAGCATTAATCGTCAAGTTCCACTGGATTTTTGCACGACATTTTCCTTCACCATAATTCATATCATTAAGATATGTCTAATGGTAAAAGAAATTGTTGCAACGTTCGATAAAATAATGTCAAATACCCTCAACGCAAGACATTTGCTGGTGACAACTGACGGCGGGTTGAACCCCTAACAAAAGGTCAAATTTACCAAAACAATAACCTCTTGACATTTGTGTCAGTTGTGAAGACTAACGATTCCCTTATGTACTAACATCCACAGATATACATATAGCATTGTGGTGTTTCACTTTGACGCGTTCAACTTGACTGGCATCTTTAATAATCATGTTGGTTATTAAAAAAGTAAGGAGCTTTTTTAATAACCAACATGATTATTGATGATAATTCCTGTTTTAATCATAATCTTAAGACCTTGATACTCCGAAAGGCTGGGCAGAGTGCTAATTATGTAGTAAAAAGGCCCTTCTAGACACGGCCCTGCATTGTTAGACTCACATGAAATTCTAATTATATAATGTTTGGACTTTAAAAGAGACCATGACCTCTATCGGAATTTCTCCTCAGGGATCAGTCGGCTAGGAAATGCCACCGCCATCTAGTTTTAAAATATTGACCAACAAATATTGACGTATAAGTGTCTCAAAAGATCTACCTACATAAACAATAATAAACAATTCATTTCATATAATTTATTTCAAAACCATATTTGATAGGGGCTGGGCAGAAATGGGTTCAAATCCAGACTCCAGGCTGATACAAACTCTCAATGAAAAATACCAATAAAACGTTGCCTGACCTAGAGATCGAACCCAGGACCCCATGCCAGACGCACTCGCGACCACAAGGGCAAGGAAACAGGAAAAACATTAATGATTTTAATTAGTTAATTGTGCTTGCAGAGCATGACTTGGCCAATTGTTGACGAGGGTGTGAACCAACAGACCGTAAAAAATAGTTTTGGAAGACCACTCGACCCACAATTAAACAATTTACCGAACAGGGTAAAAAATACCTAAGTTGCGTCATCGTTAAAGGCAGTATTCGTTCGTCAGTACTGGTCCAAACTTTAATAGCGCAATGCTAAAGATTGAGCGCGATATTGAGAAAGTTGTCTAATCCTGAGAATTAAGTGAAACCGAATTGGGTCGACTAGTAAGCATAGTAGGCACTTACCTACTCGTAATAGGCTTAACCCGTGTGAAAGTCGGAAATACTCCTACAGGAAAGTATTACAAGGATGAAAAATGTCCTATGTCCAAGGTGAAGAAGAAAGAGAAGGGAGAGACATTTAGCTTAAAAAGAGACCATGACGTCTGAATTCGTTTCGACATTTCTTCTCAGGGATCAGTCGGCTGGAAAATACCGGCGCCCGGTACCCTTTATCCGGCAGAATCTTGATGCTCCAAAAATTTGGCATAACACACTTGGCATAATCTTCTTTGAACGAATATTTCTAAGGCATAAAATTATTTAATATAATTATTGTTTGGCCGAATGTTTATATAACCGAATTTACAATGGCGTACTTTTAAGATGGCAGAATTTTATTTGGCATAATTAACTTTGGTAGAGTTAACATTCCGCATAATTTCAGAGAGAATTAACAATTATATATATTTAATTTATATATATATATATTTTTTTAATTTTTTTTTTAATTTATTTAATTTATATATATTTTTAATTTTTTTTTTTATTATTATTTATTTATTTATTATTATTATTTATTTTGTTTAATTTCGGAGAGCGTTACAACCATCTGCGACGATAAGCGCGCGTGGGACCGCCGGAGTCCCGCAGCACCGAAGCCGTGACAGAAACCATGCCTCCTGCATGTTGCATGCTCGCTTGCATGCTGCATGCTTGCTGCATTCATGGGTGTATGCTCGTTTGCATGTTTGCATGCTGCATGCATGGTGTATGCTTGTTTACAGGGAAATAAAAACACATATATGTTATATGAAATGTATGCCAAAAATACGATTCTGACTGTGAATTTTCTGCGATACGATGGTTCTACTTTTTAATTATTATGGATATGAATTGTATGCCTAAAGATGATTTTGACTTACAAAATGATTAGTTTTGAATGTATGATAAATGAGTGTTTGCCAAACGATTTTCTGCGAAATGAAGTTTATGCTATCCGCTGTTATGCAAAATAATATTATGAAATTAAAAGTTAGCTTCAAAGTTAGCTACAAAGGGTGGACTTGCCGGAGCCATCTAGTTTTATAATATTGACCAGACATTGACGTGCAAAAGTTTCATAAAATATCTACCAGAAATAAACATCATTGTATTTAATTTCCTTTTGATATACACGATAGATTCTCACTTTCGCTAATTAGCTAGATGAAACGTATACAGACACACCCTCGTTTTCTGCAAGCAATGTAATTAATTTGCTGTCAAATCTTATGTCAACTGCTATGATTGATTGTTGTTACTTCGGTCATCCAATCAAAGTAAGCTAACTTGAGATTTCCTATTAAGAGTAAATTTTCAAAAACCGAGATAATATCTCTGTCATGTACCTGCTTCCGCTAAGAAAAAAAATAGGCTGAACGATTCATCATCTGCCTAACCTTGTCCCAACAATGTTGGGGTTGGCTTCCAGTCTAACGGATACAGCTGGATACCAGTATTTTACAGGACCCCGGGTCTATCTGATCTCCACAATCCATTTACTGTGTAAAACGATGCTCTTTAGTAAGACTGAGGGCCTAGACATGTGTAGTTGCTTTCAAAGCGTTTCGTATTTCTACAACAACTTGCAACAGGATTGACATACCTATAGCTGTAAGTATTTACTGGTGCATAGCCAATCTTTTTTTTTAAAGGTTCATACTTGACAAAGTCACAGTCAAAACTCAAAAATTAATTATTTCAAATAAAAGGCACTTTTACTCGTAAACGTCAAAGTTAACATAAAAATGGAATTGATCCTAGACACCCCTTCCAAAAGGTATAGAGAAAACTGGGCAGGAAACACCACCATTACTATTATAAAATGTTTGATAATATTTTGTAATCATGGATTTGATTAGACATTGATGATGATGATGATGATGAACTATATCACAAAACAATTACCAAAAGCGTTTCCCTGTCAATCTAATTCAAGTGCCAAAAGACCACTGTAAGTTTTTCGGTAGCCTATGTCAGTCCCATACGTTTTTTTAATTGTCCATCATCATTATCGCTGATAGAACTTCATCCGGGGCCTCATCATCATCTGCCTAGCCTTTTCCTAACTATGTTGGGATTGGCTTCCAGTCTAACCAGATGCAGCTGCTTCATCCAGGGCCTATTCTTGCCAAATTAGCCTAAACCACTCCAGTAGAAAAATAAATGACAGAGATACGATCCAACTCTTTAAGCAATAAATCCAACAACTATTTTATTGGTTTTAGTTTTCTTATAAAGGTAAGCGACATATCCTGCGTAAGTTTACTACTCACCCTCGATGGAACTCGGATATTAGAAAACTTTGTGTTAGAACTACCCTCATAGACTTATTGGATTATTTTTATTGTTCCGTTCGGAAACTGGATGTTTCGCTGTTAGCTTCACCTGTGGCTTTATTGGATGGAATGAATGATATATGCTTGGATTTAATGTTTGGTCTTAGTGTATTTATGTATATTGTAAGAATTCATTGTTTAGCAAATTGTCTATTGAGAGTTGTAAGTCGTAGGCTCGAACCGAGACAGGCGCTTTACTTTATGTAATTAAGTCCGCCTTTGTACCTTTTTGTGTGCGAAAAGATCAAATAAAGAAATAAATCAACACTGCTCTCAAAACGGTGAAGGAAAAAATTCGAAGACCTGTGGCATTTACCAGTCCGTACTGGGCCGCGTGAATTACGGCTTACCCTCTTCCCTCTCACCGAGAGGAGGCCTGTGTCCCAGCAGTGGGAATATTATAAGCCGATTATGCTCATGCTAAATTGACTGCCAATTTAAATGTATACACTATTTATAAACTTTTCATCCTTTAATAAATAAACCACGATTATCTCCGCTGGCACAGTTGATAATGAAAAATTAAATCGGGAATTATAATATCATCATCTGCCTAGCCTTTTCCCAACTATGTTGGGGTCGGCTTCCAGTCAAACCGGATGCAGCTGAATACCAGTATTTTACATGGAGCGACTGCCTATCTGACCTCCACAACCCAGTAACTGGGTAATACGATACCCCTAGGTAAGACTGGTTGTCAGATTTTCGGGCTTCTGACTAGCGTTGAAAAAAGCAGGAAAAATTCCCGTTTCTTTCCAATTCCGTTGTTTTTTTCAATGTTTCATTCGAAAGTTTCAAGAAAATTTGTCAATATATATTTCATGTTTTTTTTCAATAAAACCGAAAAATATGAAAGAAACGGGAAACTTTCATGTTTTTTTTATTCAAATCCGTTCTTACTATATTTCACTTAAGATATTCTATGCTTTATCTCTTTCCATATTAAGGCGGCACCCCGACCAAAACGCCGCGGAAGCCGTTTTTGTGCAGTTTTTCGAAGCTATCTACTTCTTATTTAAAAGAAATATTAACAAAAAAAAAAATACATTAAATTTCTACATAATCTTGACTCCATGATTGTAGTTTTTTTTTTTCTTTTTAATCAGTACATCTTTAATAAATCTCCTTACAACGAAACTCCAGAAATGAGAAATGGTGATTGATAACATGTATCTCCTCGTAATGTAGACATTATTTAATTTTGCCACTGACTGACACTAATCGATAGACAAAGACGAAAGGACGCTACTCCGCCATCTTGGATTAGCTATCGTTTTCATAGTTTTCGAGGGTGTTAAAGCTGATAGTGAGGTCAAAATGTAAATCCAAGATGGCGGCTCCGAAAATTTCTATATTTTTCGTCATGGGTGTCGTTTTCATAGTTTTCGAGGGTGCTAAAGCTGATAGTTAGGTCAAAATCTAAATCCAAGATGGCGGCTCCGAAAATTTCTATATTTTTCGTCATGGGTGTCGTTTTCATAGTTTTCGAGGGTGCTAAAGCTGATAGTTAGGTCAAAATCTAAATCCAAGATGGCGGCTGCGAAAATTTCCATATTTTTCGTCATGGGTGTCGTTTTCATAGTTTTCGAGGGTGCTAAAGCTGATTGTGAGGTCAAAATCTAAATCCAAGATGGCGGCTGCGAAAATTTCTAAATTTTTCGTCATGGGTGTCGTTTTCATAGTTTTCGAGGGTGCTAAAGCTGATAGTTAGGTCAAAATCTAAATCCAAGATGGCGGCTGCGAAAATTTCCATATTTTTCGTCATGGGTGTCGTTTTTATAGTTTTCGAGGGTGCTAAAGCTGATAGTGAGGTCAAAAACTAAATCCAAGATGGCGGCTGCGAAAATTTCTAAATTTTCGTCATGGGTGTCGTTTTCATAGTTTTCGAGGGTGCAAAAGCTGATAGTTAGGTCAAAATCTAAATCCAAGATGGCGGCTGCGAAAATTTCCATATTTTTCGTCATGGGTGTCGTTTTCATAGTTTTCGAGGGTGCTAAAGCTGATTGTGAGGTCAAAATCTAAATCCAAGATGGCGGCTGCGAAAATTTCTAAATTTTTCGTCATGGGTGTCGTTTCATAGTTTTCGAGGGTGCTAAAGCTGATAGTTAGGTCAAAATCTAAATCCAAGATGGCGGCTGCGAAAATTTCCATATTTTTCGTCATGGGTGTCGTTTTCATAGTTTTCGAGGGTGCTAAAGCTGATTGTGAGGTCAAAATCTAAATCCAAGATGGCGGCTGCGAAAATTTCTAAATTTTTCGTCATGGGTGTCGTTTTCATAGTTTTCGAGGGTGCTAAAGCTGATAGTTAGGTCAAAATCTAAATCCAAGATGGCGGCTGCGAAAATTTCCATATTTTTCGTCATGGGTGTCGTTTTTATAGTTTTCGAGGGTGCTAAAGCTGATAGTGAGGTCAAAAACTAAATCCAAGATGGCGGCTGCAAAAATTTCTAAATTTGTCGTCATGGGTGTCGTTTTCATAGTTTTCGAGGGTGCAAAAGCTGATAGTTAGGTCAAAA